>UFQX01000150.1:6568-155772 GCA_900497675.1 Arapaima gigas
TTGGGGCCCCCCCCCCCCCCATGAATTTCCCAGAATTATGTTAGCTGTGTGTACAGGTACACGGGTGGAAATACGAGACGTAATCCCAGCATGACCAGTCCATCGATCCAGGAACCAGGTGGCAGAGGGCGGAACACGTGGGCGTCCCGCGAACTCGGCGCGTGACACCTCCGCTCGCGCTTGTTTGTCACACGCTGCCTTTACCGGAAACCGGACCCCGAGCGTCTGTCAAGTCCAGCTTTTCTAAAAGGCGCCTCTTGCTGACAAAATCTGAACCGTCCCGCAAAGAGACTTCGGTAAATAACAGGGTGCAGCTTTCCCACTGCGTGAACCTTTCTCTGCTTTCTGCTCGGTTCCCCACGAACAACTCATTGCAGCTGCTTTTGTTCTGAGCGTCTCCGCCGAGAAGGAGCTGTCGAACCCGCGTTCCTTCAGCCGCCCATCTGGCGTGAGTTTAACCGTTGTCGCCGACTTCCTTCCTCTGCGACGCTCGCCGGCTCTTGCGAAAGAAGCGTACACCGGGCCGTCGTCCTGGTGAACGTCGCCTGTCGTCCGGACGTTCTGCCGCAGGCGGGTGGTGGGAAGGGGGTACGATTGTGTGGAGACCACCCTTGCGTTCACCTCGACAGATTTGTAGTCCAGTCCTTCTGCGTAAGTAAACATCGCACTGAAGGTTTCCGTATATATTTCGTGTGTGAAGTTTAGCAAAAATTCACCGTGTGCAGAACGAAACGCCTAAGAAAGCCCCGGATTTTTGTTTTAATTTGCTGATCTGCTCCTTTTTTGCTTTATTATGTGTCTCCTGTCATGCGTCCAGCTGCCGGCCAGGTGGGGGTCAGTAGAGTTCTGTTCTGTCTTCGCCCGCAGACGTCAAACTGCCTTTTTCTCCCCGTCAGGTTGATCAGCGAACCGATATGAGAAACATCCGGAAGGTGAGTGGATTTTGACGCGAGGGGCCTCGATGACGAAACGACGAGGTAAACAGCCGCTCGCGGGAGATGAGGGGGGGGCAGATCTGCTGAGATGGCCGAAAGTTCCTCGTGAAACTGACTGAGTAATATTTCTCCTGGGACGCAGAAGAAAAATGTGTGGAGCACAGCCCTGAGCCCTGGCTGGCTTGGAAGAATGCGCTTATTACAGTTTCTGAGGCCTGACTCTTTTCTCCCCCCACGAACATTCCCTTTTGAAAGTTTGGGGGGGGGGGTTGTGAAGATATTAACTAATCTAACCTCACGTCCCGCGAAATAATCCGCGTTAAACGGCTTCTGCTTCACGGACGTTTCCCATCCTGTGAAACCATACATTGATAATAAACCTTCTGGTGAGATGTTCTGCTGAAACTTTAGGAACAGTCTTGCTGGGCAAAATGAAGAGCAGATGGGGAAAAATCCAAGGGAATAAAGTCCTTTAGGAGAACTTCTGCTGAAAAACCGAAGCTTGGGAGAAAGTATCTTTTAGCAGGAGAACGACGCCGGAAAGGAACAAAGCGGTGGACGTCCCACAGCGGCTTCTTCATAGTCCTCATCCCAGTCCCATGGGCAGCCTGTGGTAGATGGATCAGAGCTCAAACCAAGGTGTCCCAGCAGAGGTAGGACAACGGCCTCTGTCTTCGGTAGAAAGTTCCGGCGAGCTGTCAAACAGCACTAATCTCTTCTGCTACCTCTAAGAGGTGGACCGACTGCTTTGCAAGTCGACACTGACTTCTCATCCTCACTTAACATCTTCCATTATGCCTGTCCTTGTGATGTGATGCTTAGGCGGGTCGGTCAGTAAGTGACGTGCACGTGTTCTTGCGATCGTGTGTTTCATTCGTTCTCCCGACATTAGAAGAAAGAAAACGGCTTCGCGGCCTCGACTGTAGAACACGGAACCCGTTCGTTTTGTTTTAACACATTTCCAGCCAGTTTGTTACGTCTGTTGACACGATTTGCAATAAACTGCTTCTGAAGCGTGTTGTAAAACTTCTTCTCGAATAGCTGCAAAGATCATCTTTATTAAATGTACACATAAGGCTGTCGCTGTACCTGCCCAGAACTGCAGTAGTAATAAAACAGCCATAATTCACGTATCGCAGCACCGCCTTGTGCAAAGGTGTCAGCCAAATGTTGTCCAATGTAACGTTTAATTTCTTCGACGACGTCTTCATTGGCTTCCACGGGGATTCGCGCTGTTTTTACGCCTCTTGTTTTTCGGCAATTACCTCAGTTTCACCTCATGCACCTGAGGGCTCCTGACAGACGTCTAACACATCCCTCCGCTGCAGGAATCCAGAGAAAAAGCCCTTTTCCTCAGAACTTTCTCATTTTTTTAGAAGAAAAAGCCCTGTGTGTTTGATGGCCTGCTCTTCAACAACTGGAACATGATCCCTCCACCATCTTTGAAGGCTCCGCGCTTTTGTTACACAAAAGAAAGGAAAATCCTGCAGCGAGTTTAAGGGAGAAGGTGGCATGTCTGACTTCATCTTCTGAACTGGCTTCAGCTCGTCTTACAAAGTTTCAGATAAAACCAGAATAATATTCAGTCATCACCCAGAAAGACGTCGCGCTATTCTGGTGCTGCAGAGATTCCGACTCCTGGCTGCATTTGCTCACCCAGACGCTGCGCTGTCCTTCAACAAATTGCACTGGTAGATGTATCTGCTGCGAGAACCGTACATCTCTGGCCGAAGGACTCTTGCTTGTCATTATTATAGATAATGATGTCATACAAGTTGACAGAAAGGGTAGGTGGAGCAGAGATGATTTAACAGATGTGGTGCAGCTGGAGCCGTGGGGAATGTGAAGGACAGTGTGACAAGCTGAGGTTCTTGGCCAGAGACAGAATCGTGGGGCTGGGAAGTTGTTGGCTTTAAACTGGGGAAGAGAAGTACAGAGGGACTGATCTTGATATATAGATATAGAGGTAGCAACATGTGCAGGTATGATAGAGAGGTGACAACAGAAGGTGACAGAAGAAGATGTGGATCGCTTCGTTTAAGGAGGGAATAAATATTGGCAAGGGATGGGCCTCGGGATTTAGAGTTGGGAGAAGAGTTGGGGATGTTGGTGTGCATCTTAACCAGCTTGTAGGCCACAGTCCCTAGTTGTACATCCGCAGCGAGACATGATCGTTGTTGACAGTGAGGCCGGCCTTCCGTTGTTTTTGGTGAAGGTGTGACAAACCACTTTCAGAGCAACTCGCTCCTCAGTCCTCGAGCCACCACCTTCATGGTTTCAAGAAGGTGAAGTGAAGGAGTGAGAGACTGGATGAATGCGTGATAGTAGGGGTGGCTGGATACTGAGAAGTCAGTTTGAGTCCCGCTCAGAATGCGGAAGGTGACAAACAGGCCGAGCGTCGCTTTTGACAAGTGATTGAAGGACAAAGGACAAAACAGGAGCGCAGTAGGAACGGTGTAGCTGCTACCTGGTGACCCACGAAGCAGGAACACAAAGCCTGGCAGCATCATTTACCGCTTTGTTGCCACTGAAACTAAACTAAAATCACCTTATAAATTCAACTTGAGTTTTTCCACTTAATAACTGTACAAACTGTATCTTCCCTGGAGTCAGAGAAACATCAGAAATTAGCCAAGACCTTCAAACTCATGTTCTCAAGAGGTGTAAAAGATTCCTCAGTTATAAATCCACATTTACATGTAAAATACAACGATCCAATATAAATTTATAGTACTGAAAACAACAAAAAACGTTGGATTTATATTGTACCTGTGACATAAATCTCTTACTTTGTACTCAGTCTGTGGTAGCACGCATCTCAGAGGGCTCACTGGCAGAATGACTGTCGTGCCACAGACAGAATCCGGCGACCGCAGCATTTTTAACCGCGACGTTTTCGGAAGATGAGATTGATCATGTCGGGCCGCGGCCCATTTGCCTACAGTCATTTCCCAAAAGATTCATTTGATGGAACTGAGGCCACCGGAGAGACACGTTTGACAACAGGGGACAACGTGGTCCTGTCAATTAGTGTGGCCCTGGCCTCCAGCTCACATTTCCCCTCCTAAGGGAAACAAGAAATGAGTCAAAACACATATTGCATTTTCCATCACGCTGTTCTCATCATTTTCAAGCGAAAGGTTCCCACATTTATTTTATCCTTAGCATTTATTTCTATTTCCGGAATCGTATCCCCGCTGCAGTTCTCCTCGTTCCATCCGCAGCTCCCGAAACTTCTAGCACGTGCTGAAGTCCTTCGGAACCCTAAGCTTTTTACTGCTTTTTGCATTTGTTCATTAATTTATTTATTCTCGCTACATATTCTTATCTGACGTGTTTTCAGCGCCGATTTGAGGATCACCGACAGCTTCCGGTTCTTTCTGATTTACCCCCCACAGAGATTTAAAATTTGGTTTAATTTTATTCTGGAGGACCTGTGTTTCTGTACTGAAGAAAGAAACCTTTTGCTCTGACCGTGGCTAAAAACAGCCTATCGCAATCATAAAATTTTCAATATTCACCCTTTGTGGGGCCCAAGGTTGTGGCTCAAAGAGGACCAAAAGCCATAAAAGCCACTGATCTGAAGAGGTTTTGAAATAGCTGCTCCCGTGGAATTTATTAAAAAAGGTATCGTGGACTTTTTAAGAGAAAGAGCAAAAAGGGGCATTTTGCGAAGACCTTAATTTGGTTCGTGTCAAGCGTCACCACACCTTGTATCTCCCTGCTCCGTCGCGCTCTCACAGCTCCTCGTATTCGCCGTTCTTTGGGACGACGGAACGTTAACGTGATGCACGCCGAGACAACCAGAGCCATCGCCGCCCAGAATCGGCCAGACGCCTTTTTGAAGCGCGCAGAAGCCCGATACGCTGCCGAGGACTTTGGCCGCTCAGGCGGCGTGAGGTGACTCGGACCTGCCGAGCGTCAGGGAGGAGGTTCTCCCAGAGGGGCTAGGTGTCGGCCGCAAGTCTCGTGAGCGACTGAGAGACACAGAGGACTAACCCACGTGGGAATGACCAGAAGTGAGGAATTAACCACGTCAACCCCAAGTTCAGGACTTCAGCCAAACGTCACTTTCCGCACGCGTGCGGTTCCTAATGCCAAGTATCTGTAGTTACTGGATCTCTGTAGAACATATTATTGAACATACCAGCTTCCAGACTGTTGCGACAATCCATAACAGGCAGGAACGTCTGTTTGTATGGAACGAAGCCTCGGAATTCGTAATAAACAGACTGTTGCTCTTCAGGAACCAGGAGAGACGTGCCTGGATATCCAAATGGGACGGGATGATCAGACCAGCGTTTCTCCATTTGAGGATCGCCGATCTCTTCTTCTCTGTCTGTGGACCAAGGGGGAAAGGGGCCGTTTAATGTAAATAACTGGGGGGCCTCTGTACGCATTTCCCATGTTCGCCTGTAATGGACAACTGTGCCAAGTCTCTAATTTTCCTCACTCTTCTCATCACTCCCAAGAGGTTCTGCCCATCCTGACATGAAGCATCTTTGGCTGCTGCCTTCTTAAGAGCAAAAACTTTTGAAGGAGGCCTTTAGAAAACCTTGAGATTCAATCCAGTTGGTTCCACTTAAGTGTTTACAAAGCAAAGCGTTCTGGCAATTGATCCCGATTCAAAAGCAAGGGAGTCCGTGGTGCTTCAGACCTGACAGGTCAGCTGAGACTTTCTTTTTTTCTACTGAATAACTTGGATCTTTGGAAGCTTCTACTGATGTTTTGCAATTTGTCTGTTTTACGTAAACATCGATTTGTCTGTTTTACATAAACATCAACAATTGTTTGGAAATGTCACCCGCTGCAGATGCGGTGAAGAAAGAGAGAAGATTTTTTGCACTTTCAAATTTAATACTTAGTACTGAGCGTGTCGGGTAACAAAAGTGCTCAGACCTGTAAGTTTGATGTTGAGATATACAAGGTTCAGTTTTTATACTTTAATTTTCAAACGCGGGAGAGACTATGGTGCTTCAGACCTGATAGGACCACTGAGATTTCTTTTTGCTTTCTAGTGTATGACCTGGTTCTCTGCAAGCTTCTACTTATGTTTTGCACTTTTGCATTTTACTGACTCAGCACGAGTACCTGGTTCAGCAAGGCAGGGACACGGTGGTCTACAGCCAGGACCATACGTCGTGTTGCAGGGACCAAATCTTCACACACTCATTGGCACTGTACGGGCAACTTAGGCCCACTACCCCACCTGGAACACGTGTCTCTGGACTGTGGGAGGAAACCGGCGCAAAGCCACTGGGGAACGGGGAGAACATGCACGCTCCGCGCAGACTGAGGGGGATTGAAACCTATGCCCAGTGCTGCCTGCTGTGCCACCCTTATATGAAAATGTAACTTAAGCACGTTTGATCTGTGTCTAAAAGAAGAAAGCAAAGTTTAAAAGAAGGCAAATATCTGTTCAGAATTACAACCTGGACCTTACTGCAGGCGCCCCTAGTGGCGTGGCTCGGTGTTACATGTAAATGGATATTGATGTGCGCAAACAGAGGGTGTTATCGTGGGTTTTGCATGGTCCCGGTGTGTGAGAAACGGGGTCCGGGTGGTTACCTGGCCTCAGGGCAGAGGCCGAAACAGCGGCCCTTCGATGTGCCCTCCCTGGTTGTCAGTAAAGGCTGTGATACGGAGACTCCCAACATAAAAGGTTTCAGCAAAAACGCCGCAGAGCAGGCGAGACGCTCTGGGCCGTCGCAGGGCTCACTCGCCCGTCGAGCGGCGGATAAATAATGCAACTCGGACAACTTCGGTGCCTAAATCCGCAGATGGTCTCATTACACATTAAAAACGAATTTCATTTTGAACGAGAGTCGGCACAGAATCCGCTGCTTCGGCAACAGATAAACCAGGTTATTAACCGCCGAACAACCGGCTTGTTTTAATAAAGCGTGTTACACGACACAGAACCGGCTTGACTTTTTTTTGTTCCCGTCTCAGTAGAAGTAAACCAGCGGAGCAGCAGACCAAACCCCTTAAAGCAAATGAGCAGAAAGGTTCGAAATTTTTAAAAAAAGAGCAATAAACACCGTGAAGCCGAATCGCATCGCGTCAAAAAAACAAAACCCTTCTCGCGAAGCAGGCTTCGATTTTGCGACGTTCTTATAAATATAAGTAAATGCTAATGCGGAATCACGGGCCGGTTTGGCAGAAGCGCGCCGGACGTTCGACGGCGACGCCGCCGCCCCGTTGTCTCGGATACGAGACCGAGATTGAATTGCACGCGGCTCCCGATGAAGCGGACGCCGCCTCCCAAGGAGTACTCGTGTCAACGTGCGGCGGCGTTTGTCTTTCGCCGAAGGACTGGAGAAAAAAACGTGATTTAAAAAACGCCGCGAGCTGAGAAACACGAGCCGGTTAATATGAGCAGAACGTGTCGTCGACAGAAGCGCGTCGACGGCGCGTCGCCAACTCGACGCTGCGAGATTTCAGCACCGACGTGAGGAGGACAGAGTAAATTCGGGGCACGAATATGTCACACGGGCTTCTGTAACTGTACCTGCTGCAACCTGTAACTTTAGCTTTCATAAATAGGACATGAAGTGACCCTGTTAATAGCGACAACCGGGCCAGACGGCTGCGCGGCGCTTTGGGATTTTACCCCGAGGACACGGATAGTTTTAAAGTATGTTTGAACGAACGACCGATAAAAACCAAAACACCGCCGCGTTTGTACTGTATATCCGCTGCGGATTGTCGAGAAAAAAAAAGAATTCATTCACAAAAAGAAAAAGCGTTCCTGCTGCCAAAAGCTGCGCGACGTTTTCATTTCGACGTCTTAAAATTAATTTCTTTCATCGAACGCCAGGGCTGAAGAGCTGCCATCTGGAAGCAATTGTGTCCTTTATTACTGTCTGCTCATTTGAATAAAACTGGAAAGGAAGATATCGCAGTTTTGAGGAAGCCATTGTCCCCGGCGGAAGTCGCCCACGTGCTTCTCCCCTGCCCGCCGGAGACCACCGCTACCGGCGAGGAGCGTTTTGTGCAGAAACGGTTTAAAGCGGGAGGAACGAACGCGACCGATTCAAATGTAAATCGCAGCGCAAACATGTTTACAGAAATCCTCCAGTTCAGCACCTCTGTTTTGTTTCACTGCCTGACCAGAATACGATCGCCTGGCTTTAGACCACCGGTAACGGAAGAGATGCTGCCGGTTTATTCTTCCGCTAACTGGTTCCACCTTGAAACAAGTGCAAGGCAGTCAGATCGGGTACGAGGCCACGCGCCCCCACGGAGGGACGCGTCACGTCCGCCGTTGCGGTTTGAAGGAAATACATAATTCACGCGTTTCCCTATCGTTCTGGGAATGGACGGACTCAGGTGCGTTGTTCCCCCCCTCCCTTTCTTAGAAGCAGGTCTGGGTAGAACTGTCTGTCACTTAATGCTTCTTCATATTGAAGATTCGCAGCAGAGGTGGAGCCAAATGCACCTTTTCGCCCTGCCGAAAGCAAGGTTGCCCGTGGAGAACGGCCCCGGAATTTTCCGCCGTGCAAACTGCAAAAAGCGCGTCTCCTCGCAGCATGTTTGCCCCTAGCAAATATTCTTTAGTCAGGACAATGAAACGGGGACTGAGATTTTCTGGTGCTGAAGGTCGAGGACGGAGGTCTGAGGGGCTCACTGAGGAGTTGTCTGCTGGAGTCCACCTTTCAGGGGCTGTTGAGCTGCCAGGACTCACCCTTGGCTGTTGTTCTGTTGGGTCACGCAGGCCTGAATCTTGTGTTGTGCAGGCAGAAATGGTGGCTTGAAATGATTTCAGCGGAGGTGTAGACCTCCCCCACCCTCACACACACACACACACACACATCTGCAATCGCCGATGTTGGAAGGAAGCAGTTCTCCAGCAGGCCTGGGGCCTCCGCCTGCACCAGGGGTTATGCCAGTCCCAAATCTGCCAAAACATTTTCCACACCAAAAGAAAGCTTCCCTCCATTTATCGACGTTTTGGACCATTTTACCACGTAGGGGAACGTGACGCACGAGGGCCGCTGGCGGACGGACCCGTCAGCCGGACCCTTCGATGAGAAATGGCCAAAACGAACCTTCGAAAGTACAAAATCTGCAGAGTCACGCCCAACGCGACAAGCGTGGACCACAGAGTTCTAAAATAAAAGCCAGTCGATCGCTTTTGTGTGTGACACGTCTGGCCGAGCCAAAGAGGTCCGAACTATTTCTCCGAAAGGCCTTGCCGAGTCAAACGGAAATAGGCTCATAAAAATGTCGGCGTAATATTAGCGACAGACGCGGCAACAATTACCGAACCGGAAACTACGAGCCGCAAAAGCCGAACTCCCCGATTCCCCGCCTCGCCTCACAGGGCAGCTTTACGGTGCGTTTTAAATCACTCCTTCGTGCTGCCCGACCACAACAGGGGCAGGAAAAAGTCGCCGATCAGTCAAACACGTAGACTTTAGCGTTGTTTTAATCTGCTCTATATCAGCTAGCGATTTTTTTAACGTAAGATAACGTATGTTTCCGGTTAATGCGTTTACTGATCCCGGTAAGATCTGTTCGGACAGCGGGATGTTGGCTTTGCGTCGCGCGGCTGCGGCTGTTGTTTTTAGCGCCGTGAATCGCGCACGTGCCGCTCACGTCGGAAATCGTGAGATCGATCCGATTTTGCGTCAGCTGTACGGAAGGTGGCGGCTGCGCCATTTATTACCGCTCTGGAATTGCTCTGCTCGGCAGCGTTTTGAACGTTGTTTATTGTTAAGCGACGAGCGTGCCGGATGTATTCGGCACACGTGAGTGGGCTGCGTGTTGCGGCGGCATCACCTGCCGCACGCGAGAGGCCAGCGACGGACCCTAAATGCGAGGTTTCGTTAAAGGGCCTGTCTGCCGGCCCCCGGCCCCCCGCTGACGTCCCCGGCGTCTCGTCTCCACCCTGACGGAAGCCGCGCGGCCGCGTTCTTCCTCTCGCCTCCGCCTTTTTGACCAAACTTGAGAAAAGCCCCGAGGGGCGGTTATTTTTACAAACTCGCTCCATCCTCGCCGGCCGGTTTAATTTGTCGCTTTTTAAATATCCAAGATCAGAGGATTAGACGGTTTTTCTAACGCGATGCGTTTAGTCTCCATTTTATCTCTTCTCGCCGCATTTTAATGGGTTGTTACATGTTCCCCGGCGTACGACGTACTTCTCATTTCTCGGTTGGACGTAGTCGTTCATTTTCACTCACAATTGACGCTCAACTGAGCATTTTTATTATCTTTTGAAGTGCAGAAGATGATGTATATTTAAGGGGTAAAGATGCATAACCACCTCATATCGATACAGCGTGTCCTCAGTTTTAATGTGTAATGACCAGGATATCCGCCTAACGCTGTAAAAGTAAGTCAAGTCGGTGCTGTAATGGGAAAATACACACGTTGCAGTGATTTACGCGCAAAAAGGGGTGACTTAGGTAATACGGCTCCATCTGACACGGATGGTTGGCTGGTTGTTTTAAGACACAGAATGAAAATTGTTTACAACAGTATCCAGGAAGATGCTTTTTCCACGAGGCTGAAAGTTAGTTAAATACGTGCCTGCGTTCGGAAGTCGGTTTTTTCCAGCAGCTGTGATTTTTCCGGGGTGTTTTTGCGGCCGTCCAGAAAAGGTGACGTCAAACGGGGGCTCGACCTTTCGGGTGCGCGAACGGCTGCGGTGGTGTCCGCGAGGATTTGCTCTGCGCGCTCTGGTTTCCTCCCATTTGCGTTTCTGCCAACAGCACGTCGCGGGAGGTAAAAATTTGACGCGCGCGCGTTCAACTTGTCTGTTCTGTCACGCTGGTCACTTTTGGCTGGGCGCTGCGACTCAGATCTGGACGGACGGGACCTGTGTTCCTTCGCCGAGAGACGGTAGAATAAGCGGGAATATTTCGGCCTGTAAACGGCGACGGGTCTCGGCCGGACGGAGCGCCACCCTTCTCCGCTGGTCGTCTGCCGGGCTGCCGCTTGCCAGCATTTAGGGGGTTTTGCTACCGGTCCATTTGGCACCGGGTTCCACCTGATCTGCAGCGAGACAAAAGTTCGCCGTGTGAGGGCCGTGAATCACAGCGGCCGTCTTCTGCTTCCTTTCAGAGGGCGAAACTGGAACAGAATCAACAGGGATAAACTGGCTGTCCACGCAGTGACATGTCTAGAGAAGCCATTGTCAGCCAGGCCAGCTGCTGTATTTGTTTGACTAAAATTCCAGACAGCGTGACGTGACTAAAACAGCTCTCTGCCACTGGAGGGAAAAGCTTGGCCAGGGCTGCGGTGGTCCGGCGGCTGTCCTGCAGATACGGGCTGTACGCTTAATAAACGTCAAAAGAGAGTATTTTGATTCTGGACTAGTAGGCCGGGAGGTGCGTCGGAAGGACGTTCGGGAATTATATGGATTTATTATATGGGAATTATACGTTCTAGGGATGGAAAGGAGAATTTAGCTGCATTTTGCATACGGAAGTGTCAGCTTTTACAAGCATCATATGTGACAAAGCGAGTTCTCAGATGACTGACGCGGTGAAGTCAGAGCAGACAAATGAGTCGATATGAAGTACTAAGACTTGTTATTCTTAATGGTTTAGCACTCGATTTATTCTTTTACACAATACCGACCGCAGTGACCTTAGTGACCCTTAGGTTTTTTCTAAACACAGCATGTGGTCCAGCTCAGCTGTATAAAGACACTGTAATGAAGAAGTAATACATTTGTATGCGACTGACGTATCTGTGGAAGCCAAGCTGAGGAATCTTCTGGTGGGAGAGGAGCTGCAGTTATCAGAGAGAAATTTGTCGCGTCGCTATTATTGCCAAGGGCAGATGGACATCGTGCGTCGGCGATGAGTTCGGCGAAGCCTCTGAAGCCGCCCGTCGCCGCGCCCCGGGCGAGGTGGAAGGCGACGCAAAGATCAAACAACTTCTTTAAATGCAGGCAACTTCCTCGAGGAGAACTTGTCAAATCAAGGTCTCCCGGTGAAAGTGATCGCCCTTTGCCAGCAGGGGGCGTAGTGGTTTGTGCTCGCGCTGTGTGTGTGTGTGTGTGTGTGTGTGTGTGTGTGTGTGTGTGTACTCAAAGGAGCTGGATTTGAACCCTGTTCAGATGAGTTAGATTGTAGGAAGCTTGACACTGCAAGTGTTGTTGAAATACACAAATAAATAACTCGAAACGGGGGCTGGAAACATCATACTTGTCCTCTGAAGGAATGAGGGAAATTGCCCCCTGATATACAGACGTTTGCCGTATTTGAGCGGAACCACATACCGCACAAATACCAGGGTATATATGTATGTGTATAGTAACCCAGTAAAACTGTGTAGAGGTGCCAGATTTTGTCAGGTGGAAACGGGAAAATAAATTTTATTTTAGGGACAAAATCGTGTTTAATCGGTTACGTCTTCTGTCAGTAAAGTTTCAGCCATTCGTCTTTTTCGGGCCACTAAGCCCATCCGTACCTCTGCTTCCTCTGCTCAGCCCCAGTAAGTTGAGTTGTGAGCTGGTGGGCAGGGGGCGGGGCTTAGCCTGATTGACAGCTCCCTGTTGCCCCTCCCCAGGGGGGGGGCGCTGAATGAGGACCAGCTGCTGCCATTTTAGAGTCATTGGCTGGTATATTTAAGGCAGCTGATGGGTGAAGTGGTGGGTTAGTTAAAAATAGAGTAAAAAAAAAAAAAAAAAAAAAAAAAAAAAAAAAAAAAAAAAANAAAAAAACAACAAAACAACAACAACAACAACAACAACAACAACAACAACAACAACAACAACAACAAAGATGCTGGTTGTGCTCTGTAACTGGCCATGGTGTCCCAAAGAGATGTGAGGTCTGGAACTTCTACTCTGTGCTCTTAAGACCCATTAAAACAAAGAACTGACACAAAGGGGTCTGAGGATCGGAATCCAAGGATGGTCCTTTGAATTTCATTGTGTGCTTATGAGGGTTTGTTTTGTGTAATTGGCTTTTTTTTTGTTTTTCCATGACTTTAATTGTTAGAAAAATAGCACAACCTATAAGTGTTGTGAAGAACGAATAATGTGACATTTTCAGTAATAAGGTGGTAAGGAAGGCGCCTTGTAGCATCAGGGCTGCTGGGGTGGAGGTTCAAATTCAGCTCAGTGTGTAAGGATTGTGCATGGATTTCCTTCCAAGGAGATGCTGTGTGTGTGTGTGTGTGTGTGTGTGTGTACAGCAGACTGCCATTCGGTACTTTGTCCAGACTGGTTCCCCGTCTTTCCTGAAGAGGATCCAGGCCACCATAAGCCACGTGTGGACAAGTGGTTAACAAAAGTTCTGGGCGAACCAAGAATCCACATGAGCAGCGGAGTCTATTTGTTCAAAAAGGGTGGAACTATATTTCAACCAGACCAGTCTCATGTCTAATATATTCTCTGGGGTATGTATTGAACCCACTGTATTTTTAATGAAAAATCAGAAAATGGGGGTCTTGTGCTTTAAAGGGCATGGATATAAAGAGACACGATGCCATGTTGTCCACCAAGTTCTACGTTTATAAGACAAACGTTTTTTTTTCTAAATTTTTTTTTTTAAAAATTAGAACTGGAGTGTTTCCCTCCCGCTATTATAAATAAAAGGGAAATCATGATTTTAATGTTTGATATGTACTTGTGAAGAACTTTGGTCTGAGTGGCTGCTTCACAGCAGCAAGTGTTGGATTGGAAAGGTGAAGAAAAGGCAGAGGCCCAGTAAAAGACGGTAAATTATACCCTTAATGGCTTAAAATATGAGCAGCGCTCAGAGGAGAGAAGTGAAGGATTTAACCCCCCCCCCACTGGCGGGTAGTTTTACCTAGTTATTTCCTCGATGGTTAAGGAAAGAGAGAAGAGTTAAAAGTAGAAATGGGTTAAAAAATTTTTAAACCAAGTAATAAAGTAAAACATGGTGAAGAGGAGCGCAGGGAGAAGTAAGGTAGACTTTAAGGATGGTTGCTGGAAGGCGGAAGTGAGAGAGTGGGACTGTGTGTGTGTGTGAGAGAGAGAGAGAGAGAGACAAAGGAGGTGTAACAGTGAGGGGCTCAGTGGGACTGAGCAGGGTGAGAAACCAAGAGGAGGAAAGAAAAGGGAGGGGAAGCAGGGATGCGAATAGGAGTGGCGGGTGTGGGGGGTGTCACAGATTCATTGCCAGATAGCAGGGCTGGATAAGTGGGGGAATCATCCCCCCTGTTAGCCAATGGCTTGAAAGAGAGCAGCAGATGTCATTAAGCGAAAGAAGTACCACCTCCGAGAGCCGGCACTCCCCCCCTCAGTGAAAAGGGAGCAATGAGCGCGGCGCCGTGACAGCGGCAGCAACTACCTCCTCCGCTTCGCTCCAGGCACCTCAGCCTGCCTCCTTCCCCCAGCAGCGGGAAACAGCCGCATCCACACAGGTGAGCCCACCGCGCCTTAACCCTGCACTTCCCCGCCTCCCACGGGCAAACTCCCAAGAAGGTCCCCTTTGCACCCCGCCTCGCTCCTGGCTGCGGTTGTTTGGGTGCGAGAGCTCGGAGGCGAGCGATCTGTCAGCTTTGCTGGGGGTCTGGGGAGGGGCTCCAAGTTTTGCTGCTGACCCCGAACTGCTCGTCCGCGGCGGGAGAGAGTTGTGCAAGGCTTTACCGAGGGCTCCCCGAAACTGCTTCTGCTACAACTTCAAGGATGTAGGGTGCAGAAGGCAGGAGGAGGAACTGCTCCAGGGCTGCCTGCTGCTGCTTTTCCAGCTGATGAATTATAGATGTGTGTGTGTGTGTGTGTGTGTGAGTGAGAGGGGTGATTTCACCGACCGGGCTCACTTGTGGTAGCTGTAAAGAGTGTTTGTATGTGGGTGTGCGTCTTACACGGCAAAGACGAGAGCAGGTGTGTTTCTGCAGGGGGTGATGCCGGACAGCCCTGTCCCACCGTCGGTTATGATACGCAGCCACGGTGTGTTTTGTTTGTTTGTTTATTTATTTATTTTTTCAAGCCCCGATCTGCGGGCGGACGGCGGCGGGAGCGCTGGTTCTGCGGGAGGCTGAGCGGACGCTCGCTCTAGAGTAGAGGCTTTCGACAGGCGCGCGAGCGCCGCGTAGCTGCTCCCGCTCGGCGGCAAACGGCTCACTTCATTGTTCTCCAGCCAGGCACGGCGAGCCTGAGCCGAACCCGCTTTTCAACACGGGGGAAGTGGAACTAGGAAGCCTTTCTCGGCAGAGTCTGGTCTTTTGAACTGTGTGCGTATGGCGCGTTAATTCCTGCCCTGTGTTTATCTGAACGCAAAGACGCCACATAAACCCGAATTATACTCCTTGTATAAATGGGCCCAGTTCAGTATGTTTGCCCCATGTCTGTGACTGCTATGCAAAATTCAGCACCGTATTTGCTGCCGTTAAGAGTATCTGCTCCGTCTCTCCTCTGTCAGCCCCCCGGTCTCCCTTCTCCGGGGGGGGGTGAACATGTGACCGTATGACCTGTACCGCACAGTGGCTGCTGCATGTTTAGCCCTCAGCATCATTCTGCGCTTCTCCAGCTGCTGCCTGATAAGATGCTACAGATCAGTTATTATTTCTCAGTTGTTTCGGTGCCTTTGTGTGTTTCCGCATAATTTGCTGAACTCATTTTAAATTCGCGAATAAAACTGTGGGTATAGTGATAAAGGGCGGATGTTGTACAGCCTAGAGTGTAAGCATGGCTGCGTCTGAGAGCCTGCAGTAATTTCCAATGTGCTTCATATGCTGTTAAAAAAAAAAAAAAAAAAAAAACTTTAGGACCTTCACGTCTAAAGTACGAGCCCTAAATAATGGCACGTGTAGCATCCTCAAATCTCCGCTTTTCCTCATTTTTCCAGTAGTTCTTGGGTTCCTCAAACGCGCGTGACCTCCTTGTGCTCTAACAGCAGCTCCCGCCGTGAGACGTTTGCCTCTCTGAAGAGTCGAGACCCCAAACAAGCCGCAAAGCGTATGGCGGTTATTATTTTTTTTTTGAGTCTCGTCGAATGTTTGAAATGAAATTTTCCAATGAGGCGTGTGTGTACCTGGGGTGCCGCGTCCCTCTGCTTTCTTCCACCGTATGTGGCTTTTTTTTTTTAACCTTAATTTGCTTTGTTTTAATGCCGTCCAGACCCTCAGACAACACGAGGAGAAGTACGTTCGGTCTAACGCTGCTTCTGAAGGAGGTTTCTGTCAATCATTTGGCAAAAAAAAAAAACTCTTCTCCTCTTCGCAGCGCCTGCAGGAGTGAGTCACGGAGTCGGTGGAAACGGAAAATTGCCTGGCGTGCGTTTAACTTGTCGTACTGGGTAACTAATGTAACGTCGCCGTTATATTTTATTCATGTCGCCATTAATAGGTCATAATGCAGCTGAAGTCTGATGGAGCAGATTGTTCCGCAATGAAGGAAAATGTTTTAATGCCTGTTTCTGGATGATAGATGCAAATGCAGGGCGACGACGAACGTTACGGGGAAACGCGGCGTCAAAGAAGGTTTTGTCCCGTTTTATAAACAAACGCGGTCCGTGATGTTTCGTCGCTTTCCCGCCGGTGTTATTCAACATATTTTTTGAGTGTAATAGTGGACCGAGTCAGGTTAAGCATCTTTTGCTGGGGACCCCCCTCCTGAGACGTCACCTCTTCCTTTCAGGACACGTCCGTAATGACTCTGCCCCCTACTGGCGTACTTCTTCCTGCGCGAGCGCCGCTGTCGGCCCAGCCTCGGAAGAAGATGCCTCGGAGGCCCTTTTTGCCCGTGTTCTGTAAACGCGAGCGTTGGATCGGAGGCGGTTTCCTCCGGCGGCTGCCGTCATTGTCGGGTGCGTCTGTGTCGAGGGGCCGGTAGCCGCGAGGCGAGGACCTGACGGCAGATCCCCGATTGTGGTGTTACTTTCCAACATTCGTCTCGTGCTGCCAAACCAGCAGGGAGGTGGAAACCTTGCGGAGATCACGCACCTCTCACGCCTCGCGTTTGCCAGCGGTTCTACATTACCGCTGCCACTTGCCATTACCTTATGCCTTATCTTTGGCTTAAACGTGGAGGTAAGCGATTTCATTTCAGGCGCTGGGTCCGAGGGGCTCCGCCGGTGGCCGTCAGGTATAGCGGCGCGCTGGTGAGCTTCTGCCGAGCCCATGTTGCCCAAGATGGACTGCAGCAACTTAGCGTCTTGCAAAGAACTGCACTGCGAGTCGCGTCTTGGCCGCTCTGACTCACGATTTATTTCCCACCCTAATATCTTAGCCCCCCCCCTCCTTGTCACAGCTTTGTGTGTGGAGTAGACCAGAAGCGTGACTCACACCCACGGCATCGCTGAAGAGCACAAAGTGTAAAACTTTTAACTTTTTAACATCTTGGCTCAACGTGCAGCTCACAATAGACTCCGATCTCATAAAGGCAGAGAATAATTCCAATTAAAACCTCCCCGTCCGTCAAACCTTCAGCGGCGGCGAAGCAGCGCCGAGGCTGAACGATCATCGCGGAGGACTGTTAACGCTGGATAACACGGTTAAAAGTCCACGTGGTCTGTGTTCCATATGTTAAGGCTTTTATTCAGACTGATGTCTTTCCTAAATGGCTCCTAAAATAGGCCTCAAATGGCAAAAAGGTGTATCTGATGCACTTGGGGGGGGGGTGGCTACTAATTTCCTCGCGTTTTTGTGAATTATCCGAATCAGTTTTTGACATGAAGAAATTAATATCCGTTTAAAGCAGCCAAGCCAGATTCTCAGCTGAGAAACGGCACCCAGAACAGTTCTAATATCCTGCACTCGGTTTTAAATTGAATTTCGTCCTGTGAAGACCAAGCGGGAGTCCGGTACGTTTTCGTGGTGTTTTGGTGAAGTTGCCGCAGCTCAGCAATTCGCGATCTTCACCGTTTTACTTAGTCCAGATGTTTTTGTGAGAATTTGCCGGCTGAGGAGCTTCGCTCTATTCCATCATTTCCTCTAAAAAAAATATATATATACAGTACTGTGCAAAAGTCTTAGACATGCAATTTCAATGTGTGTTGAGAAGTACAGGTAGATTCTTATCTACCATCAGGGGGGTTTCTGGTTGGTCCCAAATTCATTCTGCAGCCTGAGAATGACCTCAGACACCCAATCTCAGTCATACACAACTGTCTTCAGCAACAGATGGTCTGGTCCCCACAGAGCCCTGATCTCAACATGATCAAGTCAGTCTGGGAGGGCATGCAGAGACAGTCAACGTCTGCAGAAGAACTGTGGCCAGTTTGGAAGAACCTACCAACCTCCACCTTAAACTGCATGCAAGTTTGCATAAGAGAATTGATGGTGTTTTAAAGGCAAAGGGTGGTCCCACCAAATATTGATCTGATGGAGGTTTTTTTGTCTACTGCACTTTTTCAAAGGTTTATTGATCAATAAGTATTCGTGGCATTATTTCTGGAACCGTCCTCGCTTTATAGCATTTTTCCCCACAGGTGCCTAAGACTTTTGCACAGCACTGTACATCCATTAACAGGAGTATTGTGATGTGATATTGGGAAATGGAACTTCTCTAATAATGGCCGATAAAATTTGCAAGGGGTGTTTTCTGGCAGACGCACTTCTTGCCCTGCAGCAGAGGACCTGTAAATTGTGCTTAAATGCAGTGGTTGGACCCGCATGTCGGTGGCTGTAATGAAAATGAAGACCTGCGGTTTGTCCCAGTTTTGGGCGACAGGGTAAAATAAAGCAGGGCGTAAATGTTCTTTGCAACCAAATAATTCCCCCCCCCCAGCACGCAGCTGTCTGGCTTCGCACCGAAACGCGTCAGAAAATAGGGCCGCGCCAATAATATTAGAAAGGTTAATTTATTTATCGTAATAAGCGGGTAGCGGTCAGGGCCGTCACCTGTCTACTTAAGTCTGTCCTTCAAATACCGCTGGCTTGCTTATTTATTTATCCACTTATTTATTTGAACAGGGAATTTTAAAATGCTATTAACCTCACAACTGGGGCAGCATTTGAAGCCTTTAATGTGGAGGGCCGCTGCGTTCATCCGGAAGCGTAAAGGGTCAAAGTGAAGGAAATGAGACGGACGAGCCGATTCGGGAGAAGGAGCCGAGCGGCGCATCTCCGAAGCGTGCCCGCCGTCTAAAGCGAGCGTTTTATTCTCGCTGGAGGCGCCGTCTGTCCGCTTCCGCTGCCCACGCTCGCCCGGTCTCTCATCTCGTACGCGGGCAGCCCCTGCTCCCGCTCGCCGATCGAGCCGCGTGTTCGTCCCACCCTTCCGACCGCTTTCCTCTGCTCCTGGGCCACCCCAGGCAGCTGGCTGGACCAGGGCTGAACTTTGCCGTGTCACTTTCAGGGAGTGGAGGAAAAGTTCCACGTAAGATGTGCGGTTTTCCTCATGTAAGTCTTGATAGCGATAAATGTCCTTTATAAGGTGTAGATTATTATAATATAATATAATATAATAACATCTTTCACGTATTTCAGCCTCTCGTGCTCGAAACCTCTGAGAAGAAACCTTTAAATGCCTGATGCGGGATCCATAGACACCATGTTTGAAGGCCAGTGTTTGGCTGCCTTAGTTTCTTCACTTCTACGCAGCATGAAGAACATTAAAATTCCTCCTGCGGTAAATACCCCCCCTACAAATTGCGGTGAAATTCCGCTACGGAGCCAAAGCAGCGCTTTAAACCTCTCTGTTGAAAAGCGGTTGACGAAGACGAACGGGAAGAACGAAGCGAGGTTTGCTGTTGGCGCCGCCGTTTTTCGGCACAGCGGTCCGGTTAGCGGCATTAGCAGAGAGAACAAAAGCTACAAATGACGCGGCCCTTCGCCGACCGCTGGACCGCTGTTACTGACCACGCAGAGCGTCCTCGTGTGCGCCGATGACGTCGGCCTGCCTTCCGCCGGGGGTAATTGATAGCGGGAGGACTGTATAGCCTGACAGTATATGCTAGTTATTAATGTTTGCCTCCAGGCCCCCTGGGGGGCGAGGATGTCAGCTGCCGGGTCCCAGAGGCCCCTCAGGAGTGCGGCAATTAGCATTGCTGATGAGCCGGTGGTTCCCTGATCTCATTACGGGTGTAGAACCCGGGGGGGGCGGCACATCGCCATAGTCTGAAGGTCAAGGCCCTGGCTGCGGGGTGCCATCGATATCGTCTCGCGTCGTCTGTGTTCTCGTCCCCGGTGTCAAACGGTAATTGCGCCCCCCACCCACCCACCCACTCAGCCCGTTCAGAACACACACCTCCTTACCCATCCGGTCCTTTTCAATTACAAGGTAGTATTTTTCACAATGCAAATGATGCGGCGCCGGCTTCCGCCTGACGGCCCCCGGGTGTGAGGTGTCTGCTTGGACTGCGGGCCAGGCTGACCTTCTGACTCCTCCAGCCCGTGACGTATGTTCTGGTTTCGAGTGTTTACTGGAGAGAGCTGCCTGGCCAGTGCAGGGGGGTCCTTGTCCCCCGTTCCTTCTGGATGAAGGAAAACGGTGCAAGTCCTGCGCTATAGGAATCACTGCCAGTCACTTCTTGACACGTTTTTGGAAGGGTTTTCCCGGTATATTTACGCAGGGATGGTTTTCGCTATGTCGGCTGTGCAAAGAAAACTCAACCTTGGTTCAAACGCCAAAGAGTAACAGTTTGAAAACTACCTGACGTCGCGATTATGTTGCTTGAGAAGAATTCTTTCACAGCCTGGTAGGTTTGTATGTATTTGGGGACTCAAGTCGTTGGGTTAGAACCGGGATTTATGTTATTATATAGGGTTTGTGTTTTGGTCTGTAAATCTTCTCCGGATATTTCTCTAAACTGACTGGTTTTTGGTGGTGGGGGCAGGAGCTATTCTGACAATGAAGGGTAGGAGTTGAATCGCAACGTTTATAGCTGTGTTGTTTGTTCCTGGTTCCCGTTTCATTTGTTTCCGCTTTTACTTAAGCACAGTTTTCTACAACTTAAAATTCATGACTGCGTTTGGACTGAAAAAATAAAAATGATCCGTACATTTCAGAATTGTCTTGAGCCGTTGCTTTAGGGAACAATAGCACGTTGTGTAAAATTCTGAAAAGGCTGAGGACAATGTTGGAATATTAAGCGCGTTTCTATTTCTCAATCCGACCATTTGCATTGAAGGTTGTAGATAACTGTGTGAAACGGCAATGAAAACAAAACCAAAATTAAACGTAAAAAAAAAAAAAAAGTTCATATTCCACTACTTTTCCCACTTTCGGACCTCAAAATTACTCTTTCGGTTAGTTGGTTCTCTCGATAAGAAGCCTGTAAGCACAACCGGACCCACCGGAGTGGAAAAATGGCGCATTTCTGAAATGCAACAACAAGGACGACAAGGTTAATCGGAATAATGATCTGAATTGAAAATTGCTCATTTGTTTCAGGAACTCATTTATGCAAAGTTAGTTCTGTACAATTTGTTGCAATGGGACGCAATGACTGACGCGTGGAGCGCAGGTCTGTAAGGAACGTCACTAAAACCTCCCGCTTCGGTGTGTGTTGCAGCGCGCCGGTTGGTAATGACGGCGCCGTCTGCACCTTCAGTTTGCGTCTTTTCGGCTTTGCGGAGCAAGAAATTCCTAGAACGACACGGGGGGCTCGGTGACGCTTATTTTCATAATCCTCCCTGTCACCGCCGTGCGTCGGAGCCCAGATGTGCCGCTTTCTGTGACACGCAAACAAAAACAAGCTCCGAGGGCCTCTGCTTCTACACACCGAAGCGTCGGCCCGCCGTGCGACGCCCGGAATTCTGGGAATTTCCGTTTGTTTGTTTGTTTGCTGCACAAATATTTATTCTCGCAGTGTCGCTTCTCCCGCAACAACCGTTTGACACTTAGTGGTGCAAAGTGTAGGTAAATTAAACGTCGTGAATGAAACAAGTCGGACGGTGCGGGTCTGAAACTTGTTCATTTTTTTAGCTAATACTTTTGTCCACTTGTTGTTTTAAACGTCATACATTTATTTAGCTGTTTTTGTACAGCTGGGTAATTCAGAATGTGAACGGGGGTGGGATTTGACCCTGGGTCCTTCCGGTGGAAAATGGCAGCCGGAACCGCTAGGCCACCTTGTGCCCATCCCAAAAAAGCCGTATTTCGCTCCTCGGGCTCCTCAACAATAAGAACGTAAGTCAGTCTCGCCCGTACAGAACACGGAGGAGGAGAAATCCGTTTCCTTGACGATCTGGTCGCCTCGTCTCTGTTATACGGAGTTGCCGGTTTATTAGCTGTACCCATCTGAAGGACTCAGTCGCTAAATGTGCTCCTCAAAGTGGAGAAGGTGCACACAGGTGTGCGCACCTGAGACGCCATATTTGCTGTGAGCCACTCCTTTCTTTTTGCCGACACCTTCTTCCCACAGCTGTGTGGCCAGCTGGCTGGCCGGGGGTCAAGGGGGGGTGAACTGAACCGTTTTGTGTCCCATGCGCACCGTTGCCTAAGATGGATAGTATTTTTTGTTTCTTTTGGTTCTTCTACAGAATGCGATGTCAGTGAGACAAAGGCAAACATACATAATTCTGAGAACAAGACCCGATCAGAAAGGTAGAGCCCGGGCTTGCAGACGTCTTCTGCTGTAAGATGATCCCAAGCTGAAACGGTCAAATGCCTCGGTGCTTCTTTCCGAATCGCTCCGTCCAGATTAAGCAGGTTAATGGAACTGAAATAAATGAGCAGAGATTTGGTCTGTTATGTAACCAATAATCTTGAAAAACACCCTTTCCAGGAGTCTCCGCCAGGTCTGCTGAGATCTCTGTAGAGCGACACGGTGAAGTGCCATCCTTGGTCAAAACACTTTCGTCACGCCGCAAAGATACTAAGAGAGGAGCGAGTCACAGCGAAGCGGGGAATGTGACGGCAGAGCCACCGGCTGCACCGAGATTGAACCCCGGGCGTCTCGGCGGGGTGTACGTGTGGAACCCGGCTGTTCTGCCACCTCCTCGCTGAACAAAAAAGTAGTTCAATAACGCCGGTCTCTGTGTCGCTTAGCACAAGGAGCTGTTGAAACAAAAAATAGAGTTTGTGGGGAACATTTCAAACTTTTCTTCAAAGGCACAAGTGCTGCTGTAAAAACAGCCTGCTTTCTTCACATTTGGTCCTTCCCGTTACATGTAATCGGACTTTAAATTGCAGAGATGATAAACATGTAGGAAATATCACTCGATGGAACTTTTGGATGCACCAAACGTCATGTTCTCCTGTCATCCGTTTGGCCTTCATCAGTCTTACTACCTGTGCATGAAAAAACAGCCTCCTTTCTGGCTGAGAGCTCAGTGTGACTAGGCAGGTCTGTAGTTACTTGGTTAAAGCAAATTCCATCCATCCATTTTCATGAACCACTTGTCCTGGTGGTCTGGAGTCTCTCCAGGAATCAGTGGACGTGGGGCAAGTCCATTTCGAGGTAAAAAATAATTTCTTCAAGTATAATTTTCTTCCATTTAAGTAAAATATATGCGATTTTACAAATGTCACAAGATATAAATAACGTTTTTTTCCCCTAGTGCTCGTGTGACATCTAGTTATATCTTTAAAATGGCCCCATACTTTGCTTCATTTATTCACATCCACGATCCACAGTGTCACCGAGGGAGTCATTAGCTATCCAGTCCAAAGGTCTTAATATTTTACTTATCTAAACCCTACTACAATATACAACCACCGATGCTCCATTAGGTCTTCAGCTTTCACCTTATACGTCAAAATAAGACTCATAATGCCTTTGTTTTACTGCATTGTGAAATAGAGCATTAGCACCTTGGTGTCTTTACCCACCTGTCCTCCTAGAGATGGCTGATCTCGCCGCCCCGTTTGGAGAAACGGCCCAGCAGACGCCTCATCTGAAAACCACCGTGTCTCTTCAAGCTCAAGGTCCTACCCAGAAATCCGCAATGTTTGATCGGGGCCTTTGCACAGGTAGCACACCTCGCTCCCCCATGCAGGTCTTCCCATCTTCAGCATATATTTAAAGGGAAAGATTGGCCTTAAAACAGCGGGAGAGCTGCTCGTCCCTCTTCTTTCCACGTAAGCTGCTTCCCTCAAAGATGCACGAGGAGGAGATTCTTTGTTTCCAGCCCATTAGGTTCTGAAAATAACATCGCTCTCCTCCTAAGTGACTTTTCACCTCTGCGTTTAACAAACCAGCCAGCTGTACGCTGTAAGGATGGGGGCTGGTAGGTAGAGCAGAAATAGGCTATCGGGGTCTCGCGTTCCCGCTGAGACACTACACTTGTACCTCCAGCAGAGCACTCGGATACCGTGAAAAATTCTTGAGCCGTGTAACTTGCTCCAGGTCCGTAATCGGGTTCATCGCACGTCGTACGCAGCAAGTTGTGTTTGAAGCTCTCGCACACGAGCGCGATGTGTTGCGGTAACTGGTAACGCGACGTTACTAACCTGCCAGCTTCATTAATATCGGCCGCATTAAAGCCGCAAAAGTTCCGTCTCGCAGTGTTTTGCGGCGCAAGTAATAATGAACGCCCTGCCCCGCAGATCCCGGGCCTTTATTCTGTGTGCAACAGTCAGCTCCGCCGTGCGCGATTCATTCAGCAATTTCCCGTTTGTGTTAAGAGGTAAAAATGCCTGTGAATTCTTCATTATGAAGGACCTTGCGTGATGTAGTGGCTTAGTGAACAAAGCACATTGTCGGAGTCCCAATAAACAGCGTTGCTCAAGTGGCCGCGCTGTTATATTGAAAGCATTTTCATTAAAATGGCAGACGGCTATTCGGGCCACACTCACGGGGACTGGACGTATTTCCAGGGTTTATTTCCATATGAAACGACCTTTCGGTAATTCCAGTAAAACCCCGGCGCAATAACAGCTGAGCAGAGGTGCCTGGACTGAATCATTACGGCACCCCGTCGCTGCCGAACCGTGTCGACGAAGTTGCGAAGCGGCCGGATCCAAACCCGGCCGTACAGGGTCATCGTCGGGCCGGACCTGCTCTCCTGGACCAGTAGGTCTCAAGCTGGCATCCGGCGGCGAATGTCCCCTTTGACCACATTCTAAAGATGAGCAATAAAATTATATCACGCTTTTTTTTTCTCACCGCCTGGTGCAAGCGAGATGATGCCGTGTGGAGTTTGCATCTTCTTCCCGTGTTTGCGTGGCTTTCCTCCAGGTGCTCAGGTTTCCTCTCACAGTTTAAGTACTGATGCCTCGTGACTGTCAGCAATGTCTGTATGTGCAGGTAGCTACACTGGGATGGACTGAAGCCCCGTTCAGGCTGTACTCCACCTCACTTAATGTCCTACGCTTCTGCCGCAGGCTCTGGACCGCCAAAGCCTGCTTTAGGACAAGGTGCCGCCACCCCCGGAGATGCCTCCGATTTTCCACAGGAGTTATGGGACAGGGTGATGCGCTTGTTGCTCACAAGTGTAACTGAATTTTAATTAAGATTCCGCAGAAAGGAGAGGTTTGCCCAGCCTCGGTCCCCCTGCTTCTGGAATTGTCTCCAGACCCCCACAACTCTGCATTAAGTAAGCAGTTATTAACAGGTAGTTTGTAATATGGTGCTCAAGGGCACCGCAGTAAGAGAGAGATTGAAACCCGGAGCCTTCAGCTTGCAAGACAATGGCCCTACGTCAGAATTATTGGAAGACGTCCTCAAGTCAAGGTAAAAATAAATAAATAAGCTACTTGTGATAAAGTTGGGTCCGACGTGGAAGTGTTTCGGCACGAAGGGAGCTGAGGAAGGCTTCTTCGTGGAATGCATCTGCGAGCCTATTTTTAAGCCAGTGTGTGTTCTCTCATTTTTCTCTCCAAGACAATAACCCACCAGGCCCCCCGAAATGGCTGCCATTTAGAGGTAGAAAGTGAGCGGGCGATCCAGTTGCAGACGATTTTGCGACACAAACGCACGTGAAGGCTGATCTCAGCTTCATCTCACAAGCTATGCTTGGAAGATGGACACACACACACACACACACACACACACACACAACAGCCAATGGCCCACATTCCCAAATGAAGCATAAGCCTTCCTGGTCTCAGTTTCACGAGTCATTTATATCCCTGTAAGCTCCTGCTGGAATCATGAGTCTCACCAAGGCCAGACTTGCTTTATTGATGATACGGTACATTACTGTCCCAGTTGAGCACACAAATATGCAAACATACATTTTCAATGAGCAGAAGGAGAGCTGATGTTAACTAAACATGCCGCTGATGGGCAGCTGGCCTGCGGGTGGTGTGGCCAGCCAGTCCCACAGAAGACCTCACACTTCACCGGGCAAATAGCGGACTGAACTCCAGCTCGGTGGAGGTAGATAAGCAAGTTTAAAACGCGAAACGGATGAGCGATTACAAGCGCTGCGGTCTTGTCTCCAGCTGAGCTGCCTTTTCAGAGCTTGCCCTTTCGCACTTGTATGTTGGAAACAAGCTGCATCCCAGTTCTTACGTTTTCGTGCTGGGCTGCTGCGCCTTCCCGAGAAAAGTTAGCTTTTGGGGGGAGGATTGAGCCCTGTTTTCCCCGAGCAAGGGAGGCTCAACCACACGAGACCCGCTTCTTTGTAACAAGTTTGGAAGTTCTGGTGCCTCACAGCTCCTGGGCTGTGTGTCTGCACCTGGTTTTGTAAGGGCCCAGTCTGCCTGGAGTTTGCAGGTTTTCCACGTGTATTTGTTGGTCCAACACTTGTGTTTCAGAGGACATAGTCATTCTAAATTGACCTTGGTTTTTGCATAAGTGTGTGCGTGTGTGTGTATATATGAAATACTGCCCTGAAATAAGCTTTTTGTAGGACCACTGCAAAGTTCTAAGAGATCAATTACATTCTCTTCCAAAAACTGAAACTAGCAGGGAACTAACTTGGCCTGGGCTTAAATACCTTTATCATCCGAGCTCATGAACAACCAGGACTGTTTCTCTGGAGAAAAAAAAAAAAGGTGAGGCTGACGCTTTAAAGGCACGATATGTACAAAATAGGAGCTGCAGTGTCATTTATTTTTTACAAACCATCTCAAACATTCGACAAGTGTCATAGTCATTAGACGGTGTTGGACGCCAACAGAATCCAGTATCCAGCCACTATTTGTCTAGGTTTTTTTTAGAGGTCTGCACGTCTCTATTTATATAAGAACCCCAAGGTTTCATTCAGCTTATTCTAGTCTGAAGCCCCTAAATTAATCATTAAACTTAAGCTTTATGTGCAGAAAGGCACCAGCTGAGGGGAGGGAAACAAGGCTGATAAACCATGGAGTGTGAGGTGGATATACGGCGTGTTCAGTATATAATCCCTAAGAATTTGAGTCCATGCATCATAGTTTTACTGAGTGCAGATCACAAAGCTGCACTTTGAAGCGTGAATATTCCAAACGTTGTTGCTGCCAGTGCAAAAAGGCCAGAAGATGCATAAATAATGATCCAAAGATATTTCTTTATAGTATATTCATACCCACACTTGGGTAAACATTCCATTGCAAGGTGACAGAATTATAAATCTGTAATGAAAGCATTTATTTTCTGCACAAGATAAATATGCTTTCCTAAAGGCTGCTTTTTAGGCCCAAAATTATAGATTTTGGCCATTTAATGTGATCTTTTTTTGAAAGGTACTTGTTTGTTTTGCAATGAATGATTCATATATAGGAATGAATAAAATAAAAGAGCCCCGGGACGAAAAAATAGGTAAAAATAAAAGGTGAGAACTTTCGTGGTAAACGACCTACGAGATTGTTTTCCGCCGTTTCCCCACAATGAGCCTGTAAAATCTCATAAAAGCTAATTGAAGCCGTTTTCTGTTTGCTAGGCTGCATTTGTTTGTGAAGTAAACCGTTTCGGATATTTCGGGTAATATTATGGGGCAGCACAGTGTGCTGTGAGGCGAGATGATGCTGTGAGGAGTTTGCATCTTCTTCCTGTGTTTGCGTGGGTTTCCTCCAGGTGCTCTGGTTTCCTCTCACAGTTTAAATACTGGTGTCCTTTTATTATCAGTCAAAACATTCAGGCCCCCTTGTAGAAACACCTCTTCACTGGTCCCTGGATTCCTTGCTAGAAGAAGTGCTGCAAATGTCCAGGCTGTATCTTGCCCATCTTTCAGAAAGTCGTGGACTCGGAATTTGAGAAACGCAAGTTTAAGGCTAGCTGCCCGGATTGCGGACCTGGTGTTTATCTAGCTGTTGTTTACCGGCGTTTCAATTTGCATGCAGGTAACGGGGAAGGATGTTCGATAGTTAAAATAAAATAAAAACGACAACAATTTCCGTTTATTGTTAAGCTGCGGATTGCGTGCTGGAACTTGCTGTCGATCCCCAACCGATCTCCTCTCACTTGAGGTTTGACACAATCGACTGTCCCAGACCGGTTTAACAGTCGGCCTTTGGCCACCTTGGCTCTTCCAGCCTGGAAAGGTGGGAAGTGGCATGAATAATACACACGGCAGCAGTGTGCTGGTCTGAGGCTTCGGCCTTAAGGGTGCTGTGTTAAAGACGAGCAGAACTTTCGACGCACTCCCTGTATCGGTCGTCTGGTTTAGGAAGTAACCTGGAGTTTGATGTCTATGGTGGCAGTAAGCTGAGACACTGGGTGTGTTCAGTTTGAATATTTATATATTTAATCTTCACGCTCATAATGCTGAATTTGTCAAATCCGGTGGGGGGGAATAACAAAAAATGGTAAGGGGAAAACGTTACGTTAAAAACGCTGAGATAAATGCGCAGTCCGGTACAATTCCGTCCTGTAGATGTACTTCTGTTTTTAAACGCCTCTTTGTGAGTATGTTTTACCTGTGGTGTAACAGTCTGATGATTAAAATGAAATCCAAACGCGGATTTATTTTTACGGTTAACGCGCGGCCTGCGTTTTTTTGTACCTGCCATCGATCTCCGACCTCAGGAGGTGTGTAACAACCGGCTCTCCTCATCTTGGGTTTCCCACCGCTGTTTTCACTCTCCCTTTAGACCCCTGCCTGCTCACGGATGCACAAAAATTTTGGATGCAGCTTCCGAACCCCAACATCCGTCACAAAGCCTGAGCGGAGCTAGTAACTAATATACAGCGGAAGGAACTTTTAAACACCTCAGCATGACCCATCGAGGCCACCGTAAAGGTTGCTTACAGCAATAATGGATTTATATGGTATTTATTACCTGCATATAGTGCCTAGAGTATCACTGACACAAGGCAAAGGAACAAGCTGCTGGCTGCAGACTATTCATATTTACTTTGGTATAATTACATATTTACAGGTTTATTTCATTTATTTCCTTTAACCGAGAGCTCACAAACCTGCGGCCGGATTTCCTTTCGTAGCCCTCGCCTGACGTCGGCCGTTTCTGTCGTCCGCTGGAACTTGTGCAAAGAACACGCGGTTTGCGTGAAGCTCGGCGACGCGGGCCGGTCCGTCTGCCACCTGCGTTTTGCTCATCTGTCATCTCCGAGGCCTTTGTTTAAAGCCCTCTGTACCGGAAGGCCGTTTACTGAGCGTCGCGCGTTTGCAGCTTTTCAAAACGTATCACTAAGCAGTAAAAAACCGGGTATTGGAGGAAAAAGACAACAGAATAATTGTCGTATCATTGATGTAATGCCTATTACTATCGCTGATCCATTTATGTTCCTCCGTAGTTTTTTCCTAATCCTCAGTCCTTTTCTTATAATTGCCAGATGTTTGAAAAAACCATTTATTATTTTGTCTTTAGATACGCTGTAGTCACACATTTATCAATCCACCAATAAAATGTGTGGTGGAGGAAGAAGAGGGTATTTATTTGAAATAAACAATCCACAGCAAGTTTAGAATTTATTCTGCCAAGGACTCTTTTCGATTTGAATGATACAACATTAAGGGCTCAGTAGCAGCAGGAGTAGAGAAAGGGGGACGCTTGCTGTGAACTGGTCCTATGAATTTTGAAAAGTCAACCATTTAAAGCTAATCCTTCTTGTTAAGACATTGAATGGATTTGATGGAACCTGCGAATTCAGTGCACTGGAAGAAATTCCATCGCTCTTCACTGGACTAAGAGAACCACAGTGAGCAAGAATAGAAATGCCGGTTCTTTTGCGCTTTACTTAATGTTTGGCGTACAGAAGGTAACGCAGTCCCCCCAGGCCAAGATGTACCGCTTTTTAGCCTTATTCAGTATCATTTTTCCTGTTTCCCATCATGTTTCTTTCTTTAAATACGTGCCATTTTCAAACTATCATAAGCTTAACTTTTTTTTTGTTCTTTTTACCCTGTACTGTGTTACGGTGAGAATATCTAACGTGGAAGAAGAAGCCATTTCAAATGGAGATTGTGGAGCAAACCAGGCATGGAATGACACTGTCTCGACGCTGACAGCCTTAATTTGTAAAACCGGTCAAACTTTGTCAATTACATGTCCTTGTGCTTTTTTTTTTGGTGACGGCACAACGTGAGTCTCATCGGTATCCAAGAAACAAGAGCTCATTACACCAATCTGGGGCCTTTCACACGACCGAAGGTTAGAACTTCACCCGAGCCCAGAGGGCTGATGCTAACTTAAATCTTACAAGTTATTTTGGACCGTTTTAGCAGTTGATTAAAAGCTGCGTCGTCTTTTTTTATTTTTTCTCTTCTGCGAGAGAAGCTCTCCGAGCCGCAGGAACTGCTAAAGAGTGTGTGAAGGTGAGATGTAATCATCCTTTCACGTCTGGAATGAGGTGTAATTACACCAAATAGGATCCACCATGTCTGCAGCCCACAGATAACACAGGAGGTAAGTTCCCCGCCCTGGACTTCAGCTCAGTTCGACATTTGTCGTGGTAATTTAATTTCCGGGGGGGGCTTACCTTTCCTGAAATTATGAGGGGGAAAAAGTGTAAATGAATGAACTATCTATAATAAATAAACCCATCCCCTCGCCTCATTCCCTCCATCCATCATCAATAACCGTTCATCCCGCGGAGGGTCACCGAAGTCCAAAGTCTATTCCAGAAGGAGAGGATGTTGGACCTCAGAGCTGCACCTGGATGGGACACCAGTCCACCACAGGGTGACCACCCACTATGAACAATTCTGAGTGACCGACGATCCTGAATCGCAAGTCTTTGGACTGTAGGAGGAAACCCACAGAGAGATGGAAAAGATGCAAACTCTACACAGACTGAGCTGGATTCAAACTCGCACCCGACCAGCCCGTGTGCTGTGAGGCTGAACCGCTGTGCCGTTGCTCTGCTTCTTCCAAACCCACTTTGAATTCGATCTTTTTTAGAAGGACAAATGGAGACCTTGACCCCATGTGTCATTGCTTTCCTCCCTTGCTATTTGTTTTCAATGCCTGACCTACCGTCATGCCTGGGACTGCAGGTAAAAGCAGCTTAAATACAACTAGACTCTTACTGCTCACTCTGCAACTTGGATTACAGCTGAGTCTTTAAACCAGCAAGGTTTTCTTCTAGACACCGAACACAAATCTAGTCTTTTCTGAAGTGTTTAACAGACTAAAGAAGTACGTAAAACAGGCTCTAAAGCCATTTTCAAAGGCCGGTTCCAGGTTAACTGTCATTGCTCTTAAGCGAGAGGCTGGAAGGTGGTTTGGTACAGGAACACTCCGCGTTACGTAGCGATTCAGATTCATTCCGCGTATAACTTTCTTCTGAATGTGCTTGCAGTCCTCGAGCACGGAACTCCTAAAAGGACTCGTATTTGGAAAGCCGGTCCTGTCACAGTAATGCTAGTTTAGCCATTAGAAGCAGATTAATACTTCCAGAAGGGTCCATAGGTCCCGTTGTTTTTCTATAAAAATTGCTGCTAAGAGCTAAAAGACCACAGTATTTATCTATGCACATTGTGAATTCTCCCTCTGGGAGCTGTGAAGAGCACTGATACTGTTCTGTACAAAACCGCCTAAGAGTTTTACTTTTTTGTTTTAAACCAAGTTGTTTTTAGTACAAACAGTCAGCGGTGATTTTCTCTGTCTTGTTTTTTTTTTCCTCTTTTGAAATCTTAAAGACGTTTTGTGCTGGTGCCAATGAAGTTTAACCTTTGTAATCCTCAAAGATTTATGCAATTTTTGCTGCCTACATTTAACAAAAAAAAAAAAAAAAAAAAAAAATCCTATCTAAAACTTGTGAGGTAACCCACTGTGCCCTTGTTAGCCGTACAAACTCTTACTGCAGCTGCTTGTCTTGTGACACAGCAACGTATTGATGTTTAAATAAACTACTAAAGTCCACCCCACCCTCGCGAGGGTAAATTTTAGGGGTCTTGACTCTTTGTGCAACGTCAGTCTCGTGTGATCAGCTGCCGCGCTTCTCCAGCTGGTGTCAGTGGAAACAGGAGCTAATCCAGGATTAAGACTGAAGCCTTCCTACTCCATTCATTTAAATTCCCCAAAAAAGAAATATTCCGTTTTCTCTTATAAAACGACTTTACTTTGTCACTCTCCCCACCGTTCTGCTAGAAGCTCTCGAAAGGAGTCCTGGAAAAACCGTCACGACTGTAGATGTTGTCACACTTCGGAGCAGGGGAGAAAAAGGCCGGTCGCCATTAAGGCCCAGGATTTAAATAACATGATGCATTTGATAGAACAGTTTGAAAATGGAGTCCTACGGTAGAATTAATAGTTAGAAACCGTATTTGTGAAATACCTGAGCGGCTCAAACGTCATCCGGGGAGACATATGGCACTGCTGAGCACGGCCGCCTTCTTGGCGGTTGCACGCGTCCTGTTGCCGGGGTGCGTTGGACGGGTGCGCTCGACTCCGCGGCCTCCCGCGGTGGCCTTTTATTGAATTACTGCCGTGTGGAAGAGGCAGCTGCTCCCTCTGTCCGCAGCAGGCCGCTGTTGTTAATTGAACTGTAATAGGTGCGGCAGCAGCGAAGGTCAGACAAGCGGAGCTGGCTGATGAACGCCCCTGTCAGCTTTGATACTGGGAGCCTGGTGCCTGTGATTTATGCCGGGCTTTGGTCACGCAGGCTTGCGTGCGCAAACGTCATTAGCTGTTCGGGGATGCTTGAAGCAGATCCCTTTGATGTAGATGCAAAGTGAAGAAAAAAGGAGGAGGTGGTAATTTCTTTTCAGGCATATTATTCAAAGCGACACCTTAGAGGTATCTATCTGTCTGTCTGTCTATCTATTTATTAGTCTATCTGTCTAACTGTCAGGCTATCTATCTATTAGTCTATCAATTAGTCTATATGTCTATCTATCAAATAGTCTGTCTGTCTGTCTGTCTATCTACTTATTAGTCTATCTGTCTAACTGTCAGGCTATCTATCTATTAGTCTATCAATTAGTCTATATGTCTATCTATCTATCAAATAGTCTGTCTGTCTGTCTATCTACTTATTAGTCTATCTGTCTATCTATCGGGCTATCTATCTATCTATTAGTCTGTCTGTCTATCTATTTATTAGTCTATCTGTCTAACTGTCAGGCTATCTATCTATTAGTCTATCAATTAGTCTATATGTCTATCTATCAAATAGTCTGTCTGTCTGTCTGTCTATCTACTTATTAGTCTATCTGTCTAACTGTCAGGCTATCTATCTATTAGTCTATCAATTAGTCTATATGTCTATCTATCTATCAAATAGTCTGTCTGTCTGTCTATCTACTTATTAGTCTATCTGTCTATCTATCGGGCTATCTATCTATCTATCTATTAGTTTATCAATTAGTCTCTGTCTGTCAGGCTATCTATCTATTAGTCTATCAATTAGTCTATATGTCTATCTATCAAATAGTCTGTCTGTCTATCTACTTATTAGTCTATCTGTCTATCTATCGGGCTATCTATCTATTAGTCTATCAATTAGTCTATATGTCTATCTATCAAATAGTCTGTCTGTCTATCTACTTATTAGTCTATCTATCTATCTATCGGGCTATCTATCTATCTATCTATTAGTCTATCAATTAGTCTGTCTGTCTATCTATCAGTTTGTCTATCTATCTATGTATCCATCGGTTTGTCTATGTATCAGTCTGATCAGTTAGTTTGTTAATCTGTTTGTCTGCCTGTCCTATCTATCTATCAAGCTGTATCTCTGTCTATCATCTACCCATCTATTGTCATATAACTCCAAAATGGAATGAGAGAAGGGAATCTTGCTCTTTTTGTCACTCCAGTTGACTGAAGGCATGCAGCTTACAAGGGAAATAGCCTGGGAATTACTGTTTTCAATCAAACATGCTGTAAATTGAGCAATAGGCAGTAAAGGGGGCTTTCAGTCCCCTGCCGTGTTTCTGACTCGAGCCTAACGGCTGTGCGTTCCGGGGCCGAATTTGCCTCCAAAAGCCTACTGGGAAGAGAGGCAATCAAAGTTATGACATTCATTTTTGGGGAAGCCTTCTCTCATGGGTGGTGCTGACAGGTGAGTTGTTATATGAAACTTCCTGTGAGATATGAAGGTTCTTTAGGATGAGATTATGCATCATATCGAGTGTTTATATTTCAGTTACCCCACTGACCTCCCTCTTATTTGCCTTGAACGTGAATTGGTTTTTGGTCCACTCTTAAATCAAATGCTCTTTGAAGTTCTGCACATATAGGAAGGCTCTCCTTGGCTAACAGGGAGAATCAATATTTTTTTTTGTCCACCGAAGGAGCAATTTAATTTAATATAGCCATATCTTCTCATTTCAAATGGTGAAGAACCTAAGAGGTGGAGGCCAGGAGTGTGAGAGGACAGGAAGAGCAAGGACACACTCTCGCAGCTATCTCTCCCCTCCAGCTATAATGTGATTTGCTCTGACTTGTGCTGAATTCGTTGGATAATTTATAGAAATGGGCAGGATTTTCATCCTATGGAAAAAAAATAAAAAAATAAAAAAATAAAACCAGCTCAATTCCCAGAGCAAATTTTAAAGTATCATAATGCAGAATGATTCATTCTTTATCATATATATACAATGTGATGTATGTGACATATATGATTAAGTATAGAATAAGTAAGAAATATGCTATATGCATATATATATATGCATATATATATATATATGCATATATGCAAGATGGTTTGGCTGTCTTTTCACTGTATGGCTGCCCTTTTTGTCTTCAGTTCACGGGCCCACGTGCTTTTTCAATACTCATTTTACACGAATACAGGCGTTTTTCAAAACTTTCAGTGACACGGAACTAAATTGCCATTCAGATGTGGGTTAACAAATGTAGGATATTGTCTTTGTTTCCAGTTATTGCTATTATAGCCATTGGGTGGGCAGCTGAACTATAATACAGCTGCGTGTGGTAATTATCATTGCAGATTTGATAGCGGGGGCAACGCTCATCCCAAACCCCCCGGAGAAATGTCCTCTTTTGAACAAGCTTTGTAAATCAAAGTCACTCTTAGAGCGACAAAGAGCACCAATGTCATTTCCACTGCCTTCTCAGCCTTAGATCGGGTGTATTTGACCTTGGTTTTTAGTAAATGTGAAGCTATCGGCATAAGAGCCGCCCGCTGAATGAAACGGACAAACCTTTGAGGCTTTTCCTGCTGGCTTATCGTTTAATGAGTTATTATCACTTAATAGATGTGACATGTTTCTAATAATACGTCATAATACTATAGATTGAGAGGAGGATACAACTGTTGAGAAAGACATTTGTCAGACTTAAATATGCTTTGCTCAGTATTAAATCGGGCCAATTTTTTTTTTCTCCATAGAATCAGTTAACCTATGCATGATCTCCTAAAAATTCATCCAATCTGCTGGATAAGTCCCTGTGAAAACGGGACGTTTTACCAGAAACGGCTGCGTTCTGACAGACGTGTTTAACGCAAGACGATACGACCGTTCCGTACAGGTTCGCCCGCAGTCGAAAAGTAACGTTTCTACATTGGTAGGGATGCACGTGCTCTATCTTCTCAATGAAAAGGAGACGAAGTCCCAGCAGATTAGCTGATGTGCCTTACCTGTTCACAAGGTAGACTTTATCAGCCCGAATTGCTCCGACGACAAACACAGATTTCTTAAAAATAGGCCAGGTATAATTCCTCGCTGCGATCATTTACTCTGGTAAGACTGTTTACTAAACAACAAAATAACAGTGACTGTGACCCTTCTTGCGAAATAGATTTGTTTCCATAAAAGCTGCAGCTCAGTTAATGACATTTTGAGAGAAAAATTCAAAAATAATATAACGCGTGATCAGAGACGGTGCGAGATGCGCCGACAGTAGTGCGATTTGACTAGGGATTGTAAAGGTTTTAATTAAACTCTCCACATCATTGTTTGTTTGTTTGTTTGTTTGTTTTTGAAAAGGTCAAAATGATTAACCGTTGGAATTTCTGGGGGGGAAAAAAAAAAAATCCCAGAAATCATTTCCCTGCTTTTTTCCCCCCACTCATCTAAATATTGATCCTTGAGATCCTTCATAAAGTAGATGTTAAAAAAAACAAAAGCTTTTCTCCTTTTGTTAACCACAGTAGTGCCCTTTCCAGTCCTGCTGGGAAATATTCCTCCATCCCCAACAGTGTGTTCACGTGAAGAAGAGTGTTTTCTAAACGGAACTCTACTAATAAATTATACGCCTTTTGCAAGATGGCACGCAATTCCACTGTGAAGGTTTAGATTTACACTTTTATTATTCCGAGATCGCTTTACACCGGAAAAGGGCAATATATTGCAGACATTGCGTATCTACCTCATTATACGCCTAGCGTCTCAGCTCCTCCAAGGTTTTCACTTTCTTCAATGCCATTCCGTACAAGTTCTCCTTAACATCTGACAGCTATCTCTTTTCACCCTCTCAGCTGACTTCTTTAAAGACACATACTCTGCGATAGTCCCGGGCTCGATCATCCAAAGCTGGAGTCTATTTAGGGTTTCACAGTAGAACAGCTATTACAGCTGGATAAAAGTTAGTCTTCATTTCTATTTTACGAACAAAGTGAAGAAAAGCTAATGCAGGCCGTGTGTGTAAAGTTTCAAATGGATTTATATCCCTGAGGGTCTGGTATATGTCCCAAAGAATGTAGTGAAAGTTCAAAAAAAAAAAAAAAAAACAACCACACGTGACCACGCAGAAGATGTGCTGTCGTCCCCTGTAGCGAAGCCCTTCTGTGTCTCCTGAGCTTTATCTTAGCACAGCAGTGATGTTTGAGGCCATGGCAGCAGAGATTACATCTGTCTTCTTGTCATCGCTGACCTTTCATGTAACATCTTTACTCATAGCTTCTCATGGTTTTACATGTCCTTAATATAATTTGCACTGTCCGGCTAAGCTGCTGAATGTCCCTGAGGGCGCAGGTCAACCCCCGCCGAGGCCTACTTCAGCGCTGGTACTATGAGATAAAGATATTTGTTTCGGGCAGCTAATTGCATTATATCAGAGGAGCAACTGCGCGATGTTCTCCTCGCTGTTAATATTCTCCGTTTTACCTCCAAGACAGTACTGCTGACTTTCGATCGATGCTTTTGGTTCAGAGTACGAGTACTCTGCAGAGACGCCCCTAATTTAATCTATATTTGTTACGTTTCGGCCCTGTTACCTCAGTGTTGAATGTGAAGGAGATATGCGCTCGATGCATCGTGTGAGCATACGTCTAGTTAGGAATGACCGTCTGTTATGTTTCGGAACAAAACACCATTGTCCACCATACAACGGACTTTCGGGTTCTGTCAGTCCCAGCCGCCTGCTCTGTCTGTGCTGTTCGCTCTGCTCCATTGGTTTCTGCGTACCCTTGGCGAATTAGCATGCTTCTCTGTGCGACTGGCCATCTGGATTATTCGGGACCAGGTGTTGACTTGACCCGGGTCCAGCCTTATCAACCAGCCTTCGGCACCAGTCATTTTGAGGAATAATTCCCCGTTTAACCCACCCTTTCTTTAGGACGCCACCAGGGAGCGTTTCGCAGCGTTTCCATCTCTCGTGCCCTGTCGGTGACGTCCGGGAGAGACCGTATGGCCGTATCACTCCGGCTCCAGGGTCTGAGGTTAATTGTGATCTGGTTAACAGAGCTAGTCAGGTGGAACGACTAGCACTGAGGTTGAATGAAGGTTGCTCTGTGCTCACCTGTCTCATCTGCTGGAACTTCATTTCTCTTTATTATGTTTCCGCTTGTTCCTTTACTTGCTGGCTCTCCTGCATTTTGATTTTCTGTTGCTCCTTAAAATGGTCTTTGCCGGTTAACCGGCATTCTTAAAAAAAAAAAATGTTACTGATATTTTACATCATTTTTAATGATTTTTATTATACATATTTTCACTGAATACAATTAAAATGGGCAATAATTATCAACAAATAACTGGTTTTATCAGTAGAGACTGTTTTCGTGCAAATTGTCAGGAGGAGTAGTTATGTACAGTTCTGTTGACTGAATTCACAAAGTTGTCTTGTTCATGTGAAATCTAACCACGTCTGCCTAATAATATTCTGCTGGTTTCTTTATTAAACAGTCGACTGTCAATGTTTAGTTTGTGCCTTTATGTGATGTCTTTAACCCACGTACGTTTTAATCGAATAAATCGATAACTTTACATTTTGGCAAACAAACTTAGACTCCAGCTTAATTTTTCTTGTTAATTTTAAGTAAAAGTCTTATCACAACAGCATGACAACAAGATATACGATATATCTGTCCTTATTATTAAAAGTAGCCAGATCAACAGGTAACAAAGCCAGGAATACGTTTTGAGACAGAAGTTATGTTTGAATGAACTGTTGGTATTATGTGAAACTATTTCGTTTCTACTTTGATTTGTAACATTGCCTTGCATTCATAAATATAACTTTTTTAAGATACTTGTTAAGATTTAAGATTTTTTAGTTCTATTGTCGGCTGGCCTGGTAGATCGGCAAGTACTCCTGTTACCTCCCAGTCTCTGGGCTGGTTGGGTGTGAGTTCAAATCCAGCTCAGTTTGTGTGGAGTTTGCATCTTCTCTCTGTGGCTCTGGTTTCCTCCCACACTCCAAAGATGTGTTCTGGGTTACTGAAATTGTGCGCCCTCCCTGCTTGGCAGAACTAAGTTAGCAATGGACTAAAATAGTGTGCCAGAGCTATTTACATAAAGAATGCTACTTTTTAAAAAAAAAAAATTTATAAAGCTTTTCCATTTTTTGTTACTTTTTTAGCATACAAACTATGAAACATATTTCCTAAAATACGGTCATTCTTCCGACTGTTTACTTTACCAACCTACAAACTGGGGCTAATTTATTATTGATTATAAAACAGATTTTTACCACTTTGTGCAGCTGGGTATTTCTCCACTAGCAGCTCTAGTGATAGGAGGCTGACTGAAGCCAACAAGGCCACAGATCAGCATCCCCATCCGCTTTACTAACCCAAAGAAAAAGCAAATGACGCAAACCCGACACATGCGGAGAGTTAATGTTACCTTGCTTTGTTGGTGCTGCCGCACTGCTTGGAAACAGCAGGTGCTGAGTAAAAACATGTGGGGGTTTAGTTCTCGTGCATCCGCATCGGAGAATTTAGTGCTCGCGATGAGGATTCCGAGCACTGCAGCAAGGTTCGTGTCACAATATTTACTGTAATCAATTACACGGAATGGGGTAAGTGAGCCGGTGGTGAGATATTAGTTGCAAAAAAAAAGTAATCACTGGAGCTTTTGCAATAAATGAATTAATAAACCCACAATTGTAATTAATGGAGTTATTGATGCCCTTTATGAGAAGCACTCAAGCAGAGCAGCACTCATTTGCCCAGAATATATGACTTTAGAGAGAACTTCCAGGACTCATGGCCACCACAGCTCCTCAGATCTAAAGCTCCCGTTCGCCCAACGTCAATAGTTCACCCTGTTGTTGGGAATGGGTATTCACCAGGATGTATTCTGTGGAGGTTACAGATAATGCAGGTTTGCTGCTTAACTTTATGGTGACAGTGAAACAGAGTCCCAAAACAAAGGATGTTTTCTATGGACCACAAACTGTAGCAAGATGAATTTTTAAGCTTCTCATTAGTGAGGGATGGTTTTGGACACTGCTGAATGAACTGAAGTTTTTTTTCTTTTTTAAACTGTTCAACACCTTCAGTCTCAAACTGTGACACAGTTCTTACTAAAGTCAGCAATTGTTGACTTTGGTTAGCGTTCTTGTTAAGGAAGAAAAGATGTTTACTCGGGGATGCAGGTAGCACAGCCATTCGAGACATTACTGAGGCACTTGGACTGAATTGCATTGAATTGTGCCAGTAAAATACCCAACTGTTCAAACGGGTAAAAAAAAAGATAAGCCCTAGAAGGTGTCAGCTAAATGAACACATGTAAATGTCAGGAAGCAGTGACTGCACACCACACTAAACCAACATATTCTTGTCACTACATTCTTCTCTGCTTGCCTACCCCAGCTGCAGGTGGTAGAAGCTTTTGTATATCTATTCATGTATAGACCATTTAATTTTGTTCCTGTCTAATATTTTCATTATTTACATTAAATACGTTTTTCGCCCTGTGCACTGACTGAAGAAAAAAAGTCAGCGCTTGTAGCATAAAGGACATAAAAGACTGATGTGCAACAAAAGTTCGTGGACCCTTAATACGTACAGGCAAGTTTCACAGTAGAGTTCATGAGTATTTGTTCAGAAGAAAAGCAACGTGCAGGCTGTTCTACAGCCAGGTGAGTGACAGTTTAAAGCTCGGTCCTGCTCTCGAGTCCTCGATGAAAGCTCTTAACCGGAATTGCAAATGCGTAAAATCCTGCAGTGTAAACGGGTGAGGTTAAGATAAAGAGAAAACGCTGGAGAAGGAAACACCACAGCAACATGTGTGTCCCCTGCTTGACATTCTTCCTGATACTAGATCCATTAAGAATCAGTTCTCGTGAATTTTTACGATGGAATATATATGCAGTAATCTTTTACAGCCAGGAATGAAATGTGTAAAATAATTCCCAATATTAAATCGCCCACTTTTTTATTAACTGCACAGATTTGCTAAAAATTTTAAGAAATGTAGCGTAGGTACTTGAAAGGTACAATGTGGGCGTATCATTTACAATGCACAAAAGAAACTTCAAAGTTTTGTTTAATTACAGATCATGAATAAAGAATAATAGATAATAATATTCTTTCATTACCTCTTATTACATAAGACATTTCGGCGGGCGAAACAGACTCTTGACAGGTCGGCAAATACAAAAAAGTCCTTTGATCACATGTTCTAACACTCATGCCTATCACCTGCAAGGTGGAACTGTGAGCTTAACTAAACTATAACGCTGAATATTTCAGAAATAACATTTATTATAATATATTTTGAGCAAAGCAAATGTGTTGACTGTGCTGGATAAAATCTAGTTTGTAACTGACCACCTGAGTTATAATGTTCATGTGGTATTCATTTGACTTGAAGTCAGCAGCCACTCCATTTCTACCATTGTAAAAAAGTGCCGTCAGTAAGTTCTAAGACTATCTACAAGCTGTTGAAGACAGGGGCTTGGCAGTGGCACACAGTTGCTAGTTTTAAAACTTACTGGCGATACCATGTGAATTAACAGTTAAAAGCAGCTTTCCATGTTCCTGAGACAGGTCCCTTTAAATAGCATTTATTCACTTACTGGTAAACACTCATACTCCAAACAAAGCAATTTCTGGCTTTTAGAAAATTTCAGAACAGATCTAAATTAAAGACATCATCAAATCACAGGCACGTCTCATACTCTGAAAATGTACGCTACCTTTTAGTTCTGCTGCGACGGTGTTTGCACGTGGCAATGAAGGCTTGGAGATGTTACTGAAAGAGCCAGTGTGGTACGCACTGGCGTGGTTATTAGGACCTGCGATGATGGCAAAGTGCATCATTCACACAGATTAGTGTAGATTAGTGCAAACTGCCAGAGGTACATCACATGCACTACTTAAAATAAAATATTAATTCATGTTTTCCTAGAGTTTGCAAGGGTTCTCCATCACACACAGTTTTCCTGCATTTTGCCAAATTTATCAGATGACTGTAAATTGCTTTTAGCATGATTGTATAAATAACTGTATGAGCCTGCTAGCTCTATGACATGCCGGCAGTCCTCCCGTAGTGTCCCAGTCTCTACTCCGTATTGCCAAAATGGTTACAGGTCATTAAGTCCTTAACTATATGAGCATTTATAGATCCATGGATAAATGAATTTGTATACAAGTAAACAAATATAAATACATTTGTATGACTATATTAATAAGATACTTCATATGTTGTTATGCAACTGATTTGGACACCTTTTTGCTCATGTTCAAGTTGTGCAAAATATCTCATCAACAATTTAGAATCTGTGTCTAACCGGAAAGTTATTATTGTGATTATTTGGCTGATGTGCTTGTCCCATGTGACATACAGCGAGACAAGCTATTTGCAGTTAGGCACTTCTTTATACAGTAGAGTATTTTAACTGAAAAGTTGAGTGCTGAGGGGATTTTCAAACTGCAAGAACTGGAGAGAATGTGGAAGGTGAAAAACAAAATAGTTGAAGAGCAGCTCCAACAGATTGCAGGAATGACACCACTGATCAAGAAGACTGCATCCCTAATGCAGCACAAATACTCTCAAAGTCCCAGGTGTCTCATTCTACCGCCCACAGGGAAAAACGGGGTGAAAAAGGATTTTTTTAAATATAGTCATATATGAAATAATGTACTTGTAACTAGCTTACTACCTGAATCCCTACACAACCTGAAAAGAATAAGAGTGACAATCTAGAAATAGACAAACTAAATGTGAGAAGTTTGACTTTCTTATTTGCCGAGCATCAGTGTTGAGAGAGACATCAGATATAGAGGGAAGCTGCATGAGCAAATTGTCAGAGCTACAAAAAGAAGTGCATGATGTAGAGAATGCGTGTCTCATCAAAATATAAAAATTCAGAACATGTTTTTGGAACATTCGTGCTTTTTATTAACTGATTTGTTTAATTTTGGAAACAGTATAAATTCCAGTATTTCATTAAGGATGGTTTATACTATGGATTATATTGCATATAAAATGTAATTGTTGATAAATAGCCTACCATTATTTTGATATTTATATTCAGGAATTTGATTTGATCAGTAAACTAGGAAATGTGTCTAAAAAATCTGAATGGAGAACTGGAGAAGACAATCACTGTTAACCCTCCGTAACGTAATCATTATTCACAGGCTTTCTAGCAAGACTATATTAAAATAAAATTTCCAATTATCGTTCATACAGCTTGATTTTCTGCCATAGTGGGCACCTTAAATGGTCATATGGGGGGGGGGGGAGAATTTATTCCCTCATTTATGCACCCAAATGGAATTTTAGATGATTAAAATGTAAAAAAAAAAACAAATTAACCAACAAGTAGATAATTATACTGATATCCACAGCAAACCAGATCTCTGTTTAATTAATTTCTGCTGGAGGGAGGCATTCACTGTCAAATGCATTTGTTTTGGCCCATTCTTCATAAAGGATATGTGCCAGTGTAATTGGTTAAAAGAACTCTTTCATTTAATTCTTGAAAGTGAAATTTTTCCGTTATTTTTTCCTAAAATTGATTCAACACAAGGCGAAATAACATCGATGTACGAAAAGCTTTTCGGTGTCACGTTGTCTCCTAAAACACCGTCTGTCTAAATGTATTTGCTTTGTAATTAATCATACCGGTTTGGAAATCTCACAGCAGAGCATCTGCTCACAGACCTGCTAATGATATCTGTCAGTTTCCTCCGCTTGAATCCATCTTGCCGCGGACGCAGGGTGTACGACGTGGGTAAAAAGCGTATGCGAGCACAGAAGCAGTGGAACTAGACTTCTCATTCGGGTGAACTGGCCTTTAGAATCCTCTTCTTATGCAGCCTGCGTGGAAAGAGAGATATTTTCAAGCCCGGTTTATAATTTCCCCATCACTCACAGTAGACACCTGTGAGCAGTGACCTCTCTCTTGCTTATTTAAACATACATGACTACAAATGATGGGAGGCAGAACATTGTTAAAAGGGTTTACAGGGTACCCAATTTATTCTCCTTTTATCACATGCAGCTCTCTCGTAGTTTTGTGTTTTTTTACAGGTCCGAGACCCATCACTGGGGAGTATGGATTATTCTATGTAATTTTGTAGTGCTTACTGAATGGACTGTCCTTTATACACCATTAATGTCACTGTTAGGACCACACGTGTCCGGGGGTACAGGGTTGTAACATTTACTGTTTGGAGTGCTGTGGTTAGGAGGGGGATGGAAAGGAAGAGGGAAAAAAACAGGATTTGGTGCCAAAGTGATTTACTGCGTACAGGTGAAAAGTGGGTAATAATACAAACGAACTCCCTCATGTAATGCAACTTATGCAAAGTAAATTCAAATAAATATCTTCGGCGTCTGCCGATGTCCTAACTAGCCTGCACCACCTAAAAAACCAGAATAAAAATATAACTCACTCGTTACCTGATGTAAGTCACGTGACGTCACTTCCCGTTCCCCAGGTGACGGTCAGCCACGAATTTATATGAACACAAGTGACAAACGTCAACAGGGAAACACCCGGACATGTAAGTGTGTAGCACAGCGCCAGCCGAGTATTAACCGCAAGTTAAAAGATAAACCGCAAGTTAAACAATAAGCAAAAGTGAGGCGGCAAGTGGCGCGAACAGCGGAGCTAAACGCAAAACTCCAGTCAAACGCCAGCCGATTGAAATCGTGCCGCCCTTGACTTCTATTGGCCAGTGGGCGGGTGAGACGTCATCAACAATGATGATTGGCAGAATGATGGTCCACTGGTAACCGTCAATGTGTGAGTTTATAAGCAAGTAAACAAAGATAGAACAACACATCGGAGACCTCATATTCACTTTGTCTAAAGCGGAATGAGAAAATCTGAGCGTGTGCTTCCCGACAGATGCCAACATTGTTCTGTGTCACAACTTACAGTTTCCCATGATTTTTAGCAGGCACTCGCATTGTAAGTGTGAAGTCTGTTATGAAGTTCAACTTACATCACTTTTGTCACGAAAACATGCCAGCGTTGTTCTCTCTAAAAGCCATGTATGTTTGAGTAGGAAAAATATAAAAAGTCTTTCTGCAGGTTATACAGTTGTACAGAAACACCATTACTGTACATTTTATGAGCTCCGCTTAAAACACGTACCATATCTAAATGATACCTGTTAGCATAAGAGGTACAATAACATGGTCATATATATTGAATTTTTACTCATTCATTTTCTTTAAATCTGCCCCAGCTCTACTAAAAGTGCTTCTTTTTGAAGTCCAAGGAGGACTGAGAGGTCTAGGGCCATTGAGGCATGATATGGAAAGGCAACAGATCTTCCATGCCCTGCCTCTGAGCAGCCACCATGGTGCTTAGGGCAGAAATCATGAAAGCGGATCCAAGATGGGCGCCCCAAACCAGCCCTCTTCTACTTCCCAATTTCTATAACCTTTTTTTTTTTAAAGCAACAAAGAAGCATGCAGATATGACTATATTTTTGTGTGTTTTTTTTTTACATTTCAGATTTGAATGTTTAGAACAAATAAGCCTGCTTACTGTAGGAATGTCTGTTTTGTCACTGACAGAAATGTTTCCCTAGAGTGTGTTTTGTCTGGTGTTGTCTGCTTGACAGAACTTCATGATGGGATTTCATTCCAATCAGTTCTGCTTTCACTTTGTTTTGGTACCTCAGTCTGACAGCATATGGTGACACACAAATACAGTGAAAATGGACAGAAAGGTTGAGACAGTAGAGAAATGCATAGATGGATACAAACGTAATGTTTTCATTTGTTTTATATGTCGAGCAGTCTGTTGGCAGGGCTTTGTGCAGTTTCTTTTTAGCCAGTTAGAGTAACCGTTCCTAGATACGTAGTTTTCTGTGCCAGTGAATTTATCTTTCCCTCCTGAGAAGAACACTTTCAAGTACACAATTGTACCAGTACATGTGATCGTATTATAACTTTAAAGAGCACAAATCTAGTTTAATCGCATTGTTAAAACAGATTTGAAACTGTAATATTACATGGCAAACTCAGCCGTGAAATAATAAGAATGGGAGTCCTATTCTGGTATACTGGAGCTTCTAGGACTTGATGTATGATAGAACAACTTTAATAATTAAGATTTATTTGGACCAGAAATGCAAAATTATATAAAAATAATAGAAATGGGTCCTCCGTGGTAGATATTGTCCATTTAATCGGACATTTTACACTTTATAAGGAACACTTTGAATTCCTGTTTAGTAAGTGGACAAGAGTGCATTACTCTGTTTGTCTTCCTGTTAGAGAGGTTTTTGCTTCCATAATTCTTTATAAACTCTTTCCTCTTCTCTGTTCACAGCCGTGCTACTTTTGGAATTTTTCCCAGGTGGAATATCATCCTGTGGATTCCTGACCCAGCTAGCTGCCACGGGATCATCACCACTTGCTGTCAGGCACATTGTGACAGACTCATCATTCACACGCCCTTCTTCCAGAGTGTAAGTTGCACAAGATTAGCTGCTGGATGATGCTTCAGGACAAAGACAAGGCTGCACTTGTCTCTGGCCCGTGTCAGACCAAGACTCTTCCCAAGGAAGTCTCCAGCAGGAGGAAAAGCAGCTCCTGGATTTCTCTGCCAGTCAACCTAAAGTGATGAGTGTCTGATCTATACTTCAGGTATTCGCATTTACAGAATTAGTACTTTTACTATGTTGCTTAGTGTATGCAGATCTATTGTACCTAGATATATATTTTAATTCAAGAGTGCAGTTAAATGTTACCAATACATAGGCCAGGTCTTCTAGAAGCTTAACTAACAACCTTCAGGTTACACGTCAATTTATTTTAATTACTATGCGACTTTCTAAGAGGTCTACAGATGTCTTTTTCACACCTACTTTGTCACCTGCCCTAAGTTTCACATTTAAAATACCTGAAAACACAATAATCTTATTCGCTCAATATTTTAATACTTACAAAAAAGAATTCATGTACGACACTACTGTAAGTCAGTGGTTGGAGGACTGGAGATGTAACCAGCATTCCATCAGTTGTTTTGTCGGCAATTAATTTAAACAACCTGTTCACAGAAGTTCACCCACAGAAGGTCTGTCCTTTGACAGTAAAACAGTTGTTGCATAGCGCAAATGATACTACAGTAAGATGGTACCACTGTAGTGCCAGCAACAGCAGCTACTATGCTATCCTGCCCTTTCGTATCCTATCTTATCCTGTCCTGTCCTCTACTATCCTGTCCTGTCCTCTCCTGCCTTGTGCTGTTCTCTCCTGTCCAGGATCACACCCTCATTTCTGAGTGTTCTTTTACCGAGTGTCTTACCTGGAAGGTTTTGTCTTAGGTTTTATTCCGCCCGAAGCAGCAGTTCCCAGTAACTAGAGTTTCTCCTGAACTCAGCACAAACCTCCTTTAACCCAGATATTCTCAAGGTTCAAGCCACTCGAGTTCTGGGTCCCAAGGCAGCTGTTAAGCACGAGTGGAGGGAGGGTGGATGGGTGGCAGGGTTGGGTGGGAAACACAGAGCTTAGATATGAATTAAGACCCCCCCCACAAAAGTCCCTGTTCGGCAAAGATAGCTCACATCCATCACTCCGACGTGCTCTTTCTCCACTCTCAGAGTGAGGTGATATTTGATAAACTATCTCTAACCTTTGGTGAATCTACACTGTGAATTTAAACGCCGCTAGCTCTTTTGGCATTTTTAAGATAAGATTCCTTTCTGTTTTCGCTTCACTGGCTTTTAATGTGGTCTGTTAAGCATAATTGATCGACATCTTTTTGGCGCTCAATATGCCCTTCCAGAAAAGAGAGGATCAGGCTTGTCCTAAAGCTATGTAGTTGAAGAGGAGTAGTAAGTCTTATCCAAACTTTCACAACATGTCTGTCCGGCTTCCCGAAAGCGTTTGTCTAATTAGCCACGGTTTCTAACCTGAAGTGACAAATGTCAGTAAAATATCATGTTGTCTTTTGTATTTATTTTCCATTGGACTTAACATGCACATCCCTGTGAGTGACTGTCTGAGAGGACTATGTTTCCGCTTTACTCCCTCTCCTTTTCTCCTTCTGAAATCCCATTTACCTGGCAGTGAAACAAAGTGAAAGCAGTGATATAATTTTCCTGAATGAAATCAACTGCAAACCAGCTGGCAACCAGCTGGCTTTCCTGAGAAATATGGCACAATTCATCCAGATACATATTTGGTTATTGTTCCATTGGTGTGCATATTCCTCCCAGTTCCTCATGAAAAGTCACACCAGCACTGTTGATGTACACACATCCTAAGAATGAATGCAAATGTTAAGAATGAATTTAAAGCCTGTGCGGGGAGAATGGGAATTGCTACATGATAGACAGAGGCGCTGACCAATATCACACGCAGCCTCTCAGATTAAAGAATAAAGCAAGGACTTCCCTGGCAACAGTTAAAGTACAAATTTACAGCATGTATAGTTACTGACAAACAACTAACCTGCCGATTTCAGAGATTAGCTGCCATCATTACAGAACTGAGTCCATACATTTGAGGTTAATGAAGTTTATTTCTTGTTTTCTGCAAAGCACTGTCCTTGGTAAACAGTATTTCCCCATTTATTAATACTATATTGTATCGATCAACTGGAGTAAGAGTAAGTTCAAGGGCTCTCGGAAATCCAAGGATCTAACGGTACGAAACCCAAATCCATTTAGGCAGTTCACAATAATAACTAAGAAAGAAAAATATGTTATTTTTCTTTTTCTTGCAATAGCGAATGCCTTGCAAATCCAGCATTAATCTCCAAACTGTGGTGTATGAATCATAGCAGCAAGCAGGTTAAATAAATGAACTGAAATAAAGAAAGGTCCTAATGCCCGCCGTTATTTAATGGTATCAGTCTATGTCGATTTTAATGTTTGCACATTTCACCCTCAACTAGTGCGAAACTAATGAAAAAGAAAATGTCACACGGCAAATCGTGATTTTCTTGATACATAGTGTGTAAAAAATACATAATAGAGTCTTTCAGAAACAGATTTTGGTTAATTTCCATCATCTAATGATTCCACACCTTTGTACTACTTATCGGAAATGTTGGTATTAAAACAAGTTTTTTTTTTTTTTTTACTTATTTGGACATGAAATCGGTCCATACCTGAGGTGAACTAAGATGAAAATCTGTAGGTATATAATGGTTACATGTATGTCTCCATAGATCCTCTTCACAGTTGAGCATTTTAAACAGGAATAGCAAAAGCAGAATACAGTAAAGTTTACAAATGCAGTTCAGTGTGTTTTGGTTTGATTTTGTCTAATGTGATTTATTCATTTGAATTGGTTTTGAATTGTTTCAAGGTTTTCTGAAAATGCAGTAGATTCTGGCAATAAGAAAATATTATTGATGTATTTTTGCTAAATAAGCTTAGTACCGATGCCGATAGAATGAGATAACGGATTGCAGTTGCAGTGTCCTGATATCTTTCTTTACGTCTTTTTTCTTTAGGGGTAACTGAGGACAGAGTGCAAATTGTCTGGACTATGATTCTAAAAGATGACCTTAGTGTGGCTGCCTTGACATGGCGTGTTGGGAACTATCTACTGCTCTCTATGTCTCTGGTGGCAGTTCAAATAAAGGCCGACATCGACTATACAAAGGATAAACACTACACATGGAAAACAGGTAAGTGGACGGTTTATTGCAGTTGTTTATGTGGCATTTTTTGGGATGATTAATGATTTTTTTTTCACCATGAAAAAAGTAAATGCACAAGATTCCAGTAGTTTAAGGAAATTCATTTTATATGGCACCAAAACCAATTATTAAAATACATTTTAAGATGAGCCATTTTAAACATATGCTGTATTTTAATAGTTCACATACTTGTAAAATATCCTAAACATTTTGACATAAAATCTTTGTGACTGGAAGGACCAACCAGCAGGTCTGACAGCGTGACTGTAAGGGTAGGGTGCAAGGCTGCTGGCACCGTCATGTTTCCGGAAAGACAATCCATCTGTATAGGAGAGGTGACAGGCTGGCTGTGCTGAAGTAATCATACATTATGATGTATGTAGTCCCCCGTTTTCAAAGCTTCGAAACGTAATGACTCTCCGCTGCACGTTCTGCTAGATTTATGACTGTTGCGATTGCATTTTAAAATGAAATAACCCTTCCCTGCATGTACATATTTTTGTAAACAAACGAATTATTATTTCTCCCTTGCAAAGTGATGTTAAATAAGAATTTTTTATTCTTCAGGTTTCTTTAAGACCTTCACTAGTTTCTGTTCTAAAACTATTTTTTTTGTGTGTGTTTTGCTAATTTATCCATAACTTTTTATTTTTACTACAGGGATTTGTTCATATGTGTTGAACAATTTTTTTTTAATGATCGTGAATCATTAAACAAAAAACAAAAGCAACTGTTGTTTTTCCAAATTATATTATTCGTGGTAACAATGGTTACTAATGTGGAAGAACACATTAGTCAGCAGTAGAAATGTGCAAAGTCATGGATTTACTATGCGAAAGACGAAGGTTTAGCGACCTGGACGGGGCGCATTGTAGTTCCTCCATCTCAGTTTACATAATGAAGTAAAAAAACGAATTATGGGGAGGGAAGCGAAACCCCAGACATGTTTAGCTATCAATTACGGTCATAGACATGTAAACCCACCTCCACCCCACCTCCACCTCTATCTTGCAACTGGAGTCCCAATAAGGGGGGGGTCAACAACCTCACCTGACGGCAGGTACGAGCCTTCAAGGGGTTCCCGAGCCCCAGCGGGCAGCACACCAAGCATCCATCCAAAGTTACAACCGTTCCAGCACTTCCAACTCCTGAAATCAATCGCTCCAGTGGAACATGTGGTATAAACTCGTAATGGTCCAAGTTGCTGTAGAAAAAAGTGATGGTTAAGCAACAGAATAAGAACTAAATAAAGGTCTCACACATTGCTTATCCCTGCTATAATTAGCGATTTCATTTCTTTCTCTGCAGTCGGTTAATGATGGCAGTTTTGGTTGCTGCTCTAGTGATAAAGAGATGGATTAATCTCACTCGAAAGGGCATCTGTTCAAAGGGATCTAACCAGAGCTTTCGAACTTATGATTTTACATCCTTAGACTGCAAAGGAAGTATATGTTAGGTCATTCCTGACTTCATGTAAAAACATTTTGAGTAATAAAAATATTTGTGAGGAGATATTTAAGAAGGTAGAGTTGGGCGAAAAAAGGTATGCAGGCTGCATTTGCTTTTGCTTGGGATTTTAACATTAAGAGTACACTGCTCTTAAAGCAAAAACGATTTTTAACCTCGAGCAATCGAACTGTAGTCAGCTTTTTGTTCGTAACTTGTCTGAGGTTCTTTTTATAAGCACTGGTGACATCGTGGTCAGTATTAGCCCGTGTCTGAGTCAGGGATGTGTCCTTCGTGTCACATCACATTCAAGCATCCACTTCTGGAAATACAACTTGACATGAGGTGATGAATAATTTGCAAGCTTCTAAGGCATGATGGGCGACCGACAGAGCATTCAGAGATTTTTTTTCTTTCACTCTTTTTACGTTATGGCTTAAATCCTTACATTTAGCATCCGTACGCTAAACACAGCATTTCTGCACCTGTTTATTCACCGATCAGTAATTCCATGTGAAGTATCGATCATGGAATAGATGCAAGATATGTTAATTAGTTGCGATGAAAGGGTTTAATGTGATTTATTAATAAAGTAAGCAAATTGCCCTCAACAACAATTTTAATTTGTAGAGACAGGACCCCCAATGTTCTGATGGTGTTTGGCAGTGAGACGAGTGCACAGTTACAGTCCCGGACAGCTCACTTTAGCCTGTACCTGGGGTCTGATGTGACTAGGATGTTCTTGCATCCTCTGTCTAGGTCTCAGACTTCTCACAGAGAAGATTTGTAGAGTAAATTCTTTGACAGCCCAGTTACAAATTTTATTTTATCTATATATTTGCTGTAATTGCTTCAATTTTTGCTTTAACCGATGATAATTATGATCTGAATAATCTACAAAGTGGAATTCAATCAGAAAAAAAATCATTATCACTGCTCACTGCGCCCCTTTTTCTTTCTTCATCGCGTTACTTTTTGCACGTTCACTGTGACCATAACTGCAGGTTCTCTGGGAAGACCTGACTGGATACATTACCATGCGCTAATAAGCACTTACTTACGTTTCTAAACCTACATATTAATATATTATTGAATCAGCGTTTGTATCTGAGCTATGTAGTTCAAGCATAGTTCATATTTAAACATTTTAGTGGAATATGTTTACAGCGCAGTGTTGAAATGTTGCTTTTATACGGAACTATTGGAAACCACGCCTAAAAGCTTCGTATCTGCTCGCTGCAGGAAAAGAATCCCTTGGATGGTGTGATTGTCCTTAGTGCCCCCGGTAGTTGACTTTCTGTCATTTGTAGGAGATTTAATTGCTACAGTCATCCATAGCTGAGAAATATTTGCGAGACGTATGAACTACAGCTGAATGATATAAAAGCTTCCTCTGACTGAGGATATAGGGTCAAGCAGTCCAGCTTGAAATGCTGACATTACGTAAGCCTTCTGAAGGTGGATTTCGACGATGTGGCATCCACTTATCTACAAATGTACGTTTACATTATCTCACGGTGACAGTAAATACCGTTTTACACATCTCAGTTTGACTTTTCAGCTAATGAAATAAGCAGACTCAACAGTAAAGCTAAAATATGAATAAATTTGCTTGCATGATGCTAGATGGAGAATGTATGTTGAAAAATCGCATTTTTAGCTAGATTTTAAACATCTTGCTGAATATCTCATGCACTTAACATGTTAAATGGCAGGGCAGTGTGCATTTATAACCACCCGTCTCTCTTTGCACACCAGTTTGCCTTTGCTGTTCCTCTGGGGACACTTCATGGTGGAATTATGCATACTGCATGTTATTTATTTATTTCCTACCATGTTTTACGAGCAAGTTTTCATAAATCAGAGATAAAGATGACAACAACTTACTATCACATTATGAATTTGATGTCTCAAACTGAAGGAGTTCTGCGCTGTATATCAAAGCCATATTTATTTCTTTAAAGGCAGAGTTGTTGATATTTGGAAATAGTTCCAGGGCAATATGCGGGCAACAATATGGCTATAAATCCACCACCAAATACAAAGACCACTTATCAAGGGAAGCGTAACTTTTTTGCTGCTCTCGAACCCATGTGTCCAATTTTCTGGACAAAGTACTAAATTATTGCTTCGAAACACTTTGAATAGCTCCAGTTGCTCATGTAGCATGGTTGAGAATATTTGAAAAAGTCACTTCATGTGTAAATGTTTGAAGTAATTTACAAATATCAGTTTGAAATGATATATTAGTTTGAAGTTAGAACCTGATTTTCAAAGTTGCCTCGGATAGAGACATATATAAATGACAGATAGTTAAATGGATGGATTGTTAACAGTAACACCTGTGCCCTCGATAATAAAGTTACAGATATTATGATTTACAGTTACGAGGTTGGCATTGAGAGAAATATTCAGTTATTTCTTGCAGTGTTAAAGTGACTTAAACGTCTTGATTGACAAAGGATATTTTTTGCACTATTAAGGGGTCAGGTCAACAAACAGACATGGCTGTGTCCTCCATCCCTTCAGGGACTCGACAGTCAAACAATCCAGTGAGTCGTATTGTACAAACTATGATGAGATGTACAGTTTGACTCTCTGAAGCCACTAATGTGGTTCCAGAAACAATCCAGGTTTCACCTTTAATGGCAGTCGAGTAGAAACAAGACACAGCACCACTACAGGGGAAGCGGCAGTGCTCACGAAGGATACTCAGTTTTCCACTTCATGGTTTCCTGTGAATTGGGACAGAAGAGAGACTAGATTATAAGGATAGTCAGTGTTAATATCCTATTTGGAAAAGTACCTAAAAACTTTCAGGAGCCAGTGTACTTATCCACAGTATGTTCACTGAGAATAGCAGTGTTAACTTATTTTTTATAACTTATTAACTAATGTTAACAGCATTCACATTCACCAGATGACGTCTCCACTGAACAGCAGATTGCAAGAAACTAAAATCAAATCCACAGTTAAAGTCTCGGGTCTTTATCATAGAGGATTTCCGTGATTTATGTGATGCAGTTAGTTACTGTGACACATTGACTAGAATGTCTGAAGTCGGACTCATTTGCGTGTGAACTTGTTTGACCCTCAACACTCCAGTTGCCATGAAAAGCGTGGTAGTGTTGGGCTGGAAAAGGGAGCCAGCGTGGGTGTTTGTGCCGTTCTGCTGAATTTGTTTTAATACGTTGAATCGGTTTGTACCTTAAAAGCTACGTTTTGGCGTATGCCTTCTGTTGCATAGTTGTGTTTATTCTTTCACCACTTTTACCATGGTGAGTGATTTAAAATGTGGACCTTGAGCTCTGGTTTCTACGTGTGGCTTTACTCCAGAGCTGTGTGCTCCAAAATGACAGATAATCTTTACTTTTGTGTGCCAGGTCGAATCTAAATCACTCTTCCGACCCGAGGAAACCGAGAGCAAGCTGTTGGGTGCAATATACTGAGAAAGTTAGCTATGGGCAAATTAAATAAAATAGTGTTTTTTGCCTGGCAAGTTTTAACTAGATACTGATTCAGATTCAAAAGAACAAGTAAAATTGTAAACCTTGAATGGAAATTGCCTGTCCTTGTTGTAAGATGAGTGTTCACGGCGTATACGTTTGTAAACTTGTTCTGACACTCAAGTGTGACATCCTGCTGGCAAAATTAAGATTTTTCCAGCATTGTGGAATTTATTTCTTTGCTGTGGCAATTTAACACAGGCTGGTTTCACAGAGGATAATTCTCAGAAGATTATTTGGCAATTTATTTGATAGCCTCCCGAAAGACCAGATACAAAATAAAGGAGGGAACATTCAGCTGAGAGTTCACTCTAAGGCAATGATTCCCAAGAATGAGAAATCAATAAGAGTTTCATTAAAGGAAAGAAGGCTCATCTAAAGCCTTTGTTGAAGCATCACTCAACAACTGAATAAGAGCATCCATTGACTAGACCAGCTCTAACCTGTTATTTTTGTTTTTTGTCCCCACCCCTCCAGTTGATAACCAAATCGTTTGATCCAGTTCTTCTCTTAAACTGCCTTAATTAATCTAAAGTCAACATTATAGCTTTCTTTTGTTCTGTTCACACAAGAAGTTTCTGTAAATAAGGGTAGAAAAGTTGAAAGCTTTGTATGAAACTGTAAATGCCTGTCACAGTTACAGCCGGGCTTGATCAATGAGCGACAATTGTATTCTGCTCCGAAGCTCAGGGGGGTTTCTGATTTAGTAACTGCATTTCTGTGAAACTCGAGATGAAAATGCCTCACTAATTTTTAGAGTAGAAAAGCAATTTACCTCAAGTCCCCACAGAATACGTACAAATAGCCTTGCTAATTGCTAGTTTGGACCAAGGGTGAGAAATTCAACAGAGATGATTGATTTGAAGCTAAAAATATATTGATGCAATTAGCCACCTTAGACTGGGCACAGTTCCCCAGAGGTTCACTTTTTCTTTAACAGACTATAAATAATTAACCTTTCTCTTCAAAGCAATGTGTCTAATGAAGGGTACTTATGATAAACGTCTATATATATGGTTATGATTGCTTAAGGTCTTCATATTCATCCATCCATCATCATTAACACCTTAGTCCTGAGCAGGGTTGTGGCACTGCGGAGCCTATCCTGGAATCATTGGCTTTGAAATTCTCCCTGGTTGGGACACCAGGCCAACGCAGGGTGTCCAAGCACAGACACACATTCACACACGCTAAGGGCAATTTAGAGAGACCAATTACGCTGAGGCACATGTCTTTACACCCTGGGAGAAAAACCCACACACACATGTGGAGAAGATGCAAACTCCACTCAAACTGAGCTGCAGCTCATGCCCAAAAAGCAAAAGGCACTATGAGGAAGCAGCACTACTTGCTGAGTCCCTGTGGTGCCCTTAGGGTTTCATATGAAGAATGAAAAAAGAGTATGGTTTTCAAACTGTTTTTTTGCATTGATCACGGAGTTGACATTTCTCTTGTTGCCGGCTATGCTGGCACCTTTCCAGGATAAAAGTTTAACAAGGTTTTCGTGAAATGTAAAGTCTGCTTTCTTGGGTCCCTGCAAGGAGAAAAATGTAGGATTTTGAGAAGGGAACTTGAGAAAGGTTTGAAGGAAGAGTCAGATACTAGAATAAAACCTGCCTGAGAACTTGAGGCTGCCTGAGACTGATTCGTCCCTGAAAACGTCATACCAAATTTTTTGCTATTTCCCATTATTTTATATGGGGAAAATAAATAAATAATGTGCTTCCAGCCCATTGGAAAACACCTGTATAACTGTGAAGCCACGAGTTAAGCAAGATAAACCAGTTAACGCTTAACGTTGTCGTGAACATGCATGTTTATACCGCGGCGCAGTGCGTACGGGAGGTGAGAGGGCGCGTGACGCGGAGAGAAAGAGAAAGATCTGAACTGGCGAGAGGGAGAGGTGACTGAAGGGATTTGCTTCAGAGATGAAAAAAACACCGTCAACATCACCGCATTGCCAAGTGGTGACAAGAACCAGTAGCTGTAATATGAAAATAACAATTTGTAAAATCTGTACAAAGACAAAATGTACTAAATAATTATGTGCTAAATGTAACCACTCTAAGGGCAATACGGCTGACTAATATATATGTGTTATTACGTTTTACTTTTCATTCTTTCTGCTTTCTAACCTGGGGAGGGCCAGGTAACTCCACTAGTTTAGACATATTTTTGAAGAGCAATAGAAGGCGACGGTGAAACCCTTCCATTCCCCTTAACAACAAAGGTAGTGGTTGACATGGGTCAGCTTCAACTTCATGGTACTGATCCTACCTTTTCTATTTATGAAGAATGCAAAAATAGCAGATATATCAGTGCCATTAATAACTGCAAACAGAAAAAAATGAAACTATGGAATTATGTGACAAACAGCAGTTTTGTGAGATATATACACTATATTGCGTCATGTTTGGAAGCTCTAATCTCACTAGCTACCCAATAGCCATTTTCAGTAACATTAGCAGCAGTTTGAAAAGGAGGAACGGAAAGAAATATATCTTAAAGATATTGTTTTTAAAAACCTATACTGAACAATGAAAGGTCAGAGTATGCGCACAATACAATGTTAGATTATCTGTGAAAGTGTATATTTTAGTATGCTTTGCAGGTAGATTAGTTTTTATTTCTAATGGGACTGATCTGCCCTTGTTTTTTTTTTTCTCCTGACATTTCAAACATAAAAGCTTGATTCTCCAAGTCTTGAATGTATTTATAATTCAGCAAAAGCTCCTGAAATTCTGGAGTGTATATATACTGTCACCAGAGTGACTGAAGGGAGGTAGACATGGTCTGCAGTGAAATGAACGGGTTTAAGTATCGCCTGTTCCAGCTCTGAGGCTGATAGATAGACCATTTCCAGGTGTTAAAGTTAGCATCAGACCTTCTCCACCTTACTGTGGCTGAGAGACACAGGTCTGGAAATGCATCGAGGCACTTTTTTATGGTTTCTGTAGTTGAACGTGCACCTGCTAGGTATGCTCCCAATAAACCAAGGGGCTACCACCCCACCACACCAGAGGGAATAGGGCAGGACAAAGAGGAGCAGCTTACACATCAACAAGAGCACAAGCAGAGTAGTGACTGCTGCTGTCCAAGTGCTGTCGGATGGAGATGGACATGCCACAAAACCAGGGATAGACAAAGCAATTGCTATAGCATCACACGACAAGAAATGGGCTAAAGTGGGTACACTTTCAGAGGTGGGGGGGGGTTTCTATATATGACAGCACTCGGCTGTGATTGCATCTCTGCAGCTGTGTAAGAGGAAAGGACCAGGAGTGTGTTTTCACTAAAAAGTATTTTTTCTGTCCCCATGAAAATTACGCTAAAGATATGGCATATTGGTTATATGGATAGATACATATGAAGTGTATTTTTTTATTCAGCTTTCTCAGTGCTTGAGTGTTATTTACAACTACATGGCAAGAACAGTATTAATTTTCATTCTTGATACTTCAGCTATTCGAGGACGTTTTCTACATGTTCCATTGCAACTCTGACTAAAGCTAGTTTTCGGTGTATTTCTTCACTACTACATACCTTACTGTCAGAACTTTTCAATTACTTCATTGTATTCACCATCCAGCTTGATGTTTGCTGTTGTTCCCCCTGCTGGATTTAACTGTAGTCTCATTTTTTGCTCTCCAACGTTTACATAGGCAGATTCCTAATTTGTTTTATTACTGTCCTTCTGTGCAACAACTTTTCAAATTGATAAAACAGATCATTTAGTTGGAAATTTTTGATAGTGATATTTCATAAAGGGCTGCCTGTTGGTTCAGGGAGTAGTGCTGCTGCTTCCAAGTGCCATCAGTGTTTGAGTGCGGTGTTTGCATGTTCGCTTCATGTTTGAGTGGGTTTCCTCCCGCAGTCCAAAAACGTGTGTTTCGGGTTAATTGGTTGCTGTAAACTGCCCGTAGTGTGTGAATGTGTGTGGCCATCCTTTGATGGACTGGTACCCCATTCAGGATGTAGTTATAGGCTATGCTAGGATAAGATGGCCTTTGGACTACCACAACCCTGACCAGGATTAAATTATATTAACTACAAAAGTGGAATTGAGAAAAAAACATTTAAAAAATGGGGAACCGCAGCTATAAAAAGCTTTAACATCTTTGCTTCCTTTTTGGAATACTGTAATGCACCTTGTCAAACATTTCTCTTGCCTTATCATTTTTCTTTCTTTCCTTCAATACATAACAATGATTTGTCTGCAGTTTCCAGATCCCAGATCACCGATTTACCTCCGTCCCACCTTTCTTGCATGCTGGAAATAGCCTGGTTAAGTAGTGTATCATAAAGTCCCTGCATTGTTGGGAAGGAGAATTTATGGTGATTCATTCAAATTCTTGTTGAGTGTAAGATAAATTTTCAAGCCTATTAACATTGAAGTGAAAGTAGGAGAACTGAATCATTTAACCTTGAATGCTCAACCTGGAGAAGAAACTGGAACCAGCATGTTGTCTGCGATAATAAATACCTTTACCTTCAGTTACTGACATCAGTCAAATAATTACTAGCTGAGAAATGGAAAGTTTCTTCTTTAGATCACCATATTACTCCTTTGATGAAAGAAAATAGGTAGATTTAGGTGATCTGTTTTGATTAAGGTGCCCAAAATGTCTCTGAAGTGTCCGTCAGAACATGAAAATCTTGGAAAGATTTCGTGCACCTTGAATCCTGACCGAATGGCACGTTTCTACAATCTACCCATCGTAAATCAGGTAGACATTAGAAAATTGAACATTTTTTGAATGTGCAGGAATATCTTTGTGGCAGATTTCTCTACACACAGGTTTAGGTCCTTTGACAGATTTTGTCATGTCAGAAGTTGGGGGAAATTTTTTTTTTCTTCTTATTTTCATCAAGTGTTTGTCCAGTGCAGGGTTGCTGAGCTCTGGAGCTTATCTTGGAAGCATAGGACATGATAGAAGGTCACTCACACCACCAATACATACACTCACACATACAAACACGGGCAGTTAAGGGTCACCTGTTCAACTGAAACGGACGGCTGTAGACTGTCGAAGGGAACAAAACTTCTTAAAAGAAACCCATACAAACATGCAAACTCCACGTAAAATGAACTGGAATTAAAAAACTATATGGCCAAACCTATAGCCCAGTCACCCAGGCATCAGTGATGGCACCTGTTGCATTGGCCTCCTTTGGTGGTGTTTTAAAGAATGAATGTTAATTTGCTCACTTATTCACTTACATTTTCAATACCTCATAATCATCTGGTGAAAATGTCTTCACTTGTTTATTTTTTTAACTTGTTTACAGCAAGGAGGCAGAGATACAGGCCTGCTGTAGAAAGAAGTACACTGGGACTGTTTTTTGGACTTACTTGAGTTGCAGACAGGGAGGATATGCATGTTAACCCCCTGAGGACATCTGTACCCTCATGCTGATGTTTATCTCAGGGTCTTTAAAGGATTTCTTAAATCAAGCTGTTAATTGTGGGAGAAAATCTCTATATCTGTCAAGCTGACTGTCTGCTTGTGTTTATTTGGGTTGTTTGGGTGTTTTCTCACTACACAAACACACACACACACACACACACCAGTATTGGTGATATATATTTTGTTTTGTCCTTCCTACTGGTGTCGGAATGCATTAAATATACACACTTTGACCGTACAGTTTGGTCATTATATAATGTGTTATTACTTTTTACTTCCCCACCGCTACACCGGATAACAGCTGGTAGACTTCAAAATACCCAGACGATGTACAGATACAAGCTGTTTTATTAGTAACAGCAAGAAAGGAGAGGTTTACCAAAGTAAAGCAGAAGATATATAGTACCTATCAAAAGGTTAAGTATGCTTGATAGAAACTTTTTTCTTATTTTTCAGAGATATTTGGCTTGTGGGATGCTGTGCTTTGATTTTTTTTTTTTTTGTCTAGTTCAGAGGTTCCAGGTTACATTCATGCGGTACTGTGTTAATAAGGAATTCGGTAGGGCTACATAAGGGGAGCAGTAAGATGGCTGCATGGTATTGAGTTTTCTGATTTCAAGAAAGGGTCTTGTCTGTCCCTGATCTAAATTTGTACAACTGTTACACTTTTGAAAAAATGCATTGGCTACAGAATACTTCAACTGTAATATACAGGAGTTGAATTTTACAAAATTTGTTATGCTGTGCTTACACACCTGCCATTGTTAAATTAAAAACAAACCACAGATGAATACAGATTGGTGATATTGCATTTATAGTGAAATCCATAATCCAGAAAGGCTGATGCTGGGAGATGTTGTAGTAGCACCAGTTAGTGTTCAGAAATTCACTGTGGTAAACGAATAAAATAAGATCAAATATGTTTGAATATTGGCCTCCTGTCTGGAGTGTGTCCTGCTGATCCTTACACTCTTGCTTCTGGGAAAGGCTCCATACCACAGCAAAGCTGACTTTGACCAGACATTAATGATGAATAGTGAGTGAGTGAGTGTGGAAACATGATTCATTACATTAAGAAGACTAATCTTGTGAGGAAGTTGTGTTTTAATGGTTGGAGAAAGGAAAGCCAAGGCTGGAAACTGAGAGGGAGGCAGAACATTTGGCTGTCAATAAACTGGAAGCAGAAACCAGGAAAGAGGAAAAAGTATTTTGCTTTAACAGTTCCAAAAAAAGCATGTAGGTGCAACACTTTGTATAAACAGAATTTGTATGTTATTTGTGCATGTGGACATTGCCAGATGGAGCACATAGAGACTGCAGTAACTATACCACAATACCACAGTAACTATATCAATGTAAGACTTTAATTTTAAATCCCGAGATGAAGCCTGGAGCAGACCGGAGCCATCCACAAACCACTGATATGCGCACTTGAAATCCAATTGAAGAGAATCCGTGAAGTCAAAATATGAATTGAAAACTATACTTGATGCTTTCAAGAAGAAGTTGAGCAATTGTTTTGAGACACTGAAGTGAAAAGAAATTACAGAAAGCAAAAAAGCACAAGAAACCCAAATGGATTTCAGACCACACAGCACAAATCACACAGAAGAGAAGCCAAAACCAAGAAGAATAAGGGTCTTATGAAATAACTGAACAAAGAATGTCAAAAAACTAGTAGAAGTACCAACCAGTAGTTCTATAACAATAACTCCAAACAAAGTGAAGATATAAACAGATGTGGAGGGACAAGGGAGGTCTTCTGAAGATTCCAGAGATCATAAAATACGTTCTAGCTGTGGCATGCTCAAAATGCAAATAGAGAAATGACAACAGATCCAGGGAGCATCATGTGAAGGTGGAAAGAATGTACGGAAGACATATTCAACAGTGATACTAACTTCGAAGACATAAGAACCTATAATAACATGAAAAAAGCTAAAAAGAAAAGCTGCTGGAGCAAGCAGAACTGCTGCAAAATTTTTGATAGAAACAAGATAAAATGGACAAGGTGCATATCAATCTATGCCTCCACATTTGAAAAACCACACATTAGCAAATTGTCTGGAAAATTCACTTCCCTAATTCCAAAGAAAGGAGATGTGACAGAGTATGAAACCTATCGTGCATTTTCTATAATCTCTCATGCCAGCAAGGTCACGGTCAAAGTCATTCAACAGACTGCAGCCATACGCTGAAAGAGAACTACCCTGACGTATAAGTGTATTCAGAAAAGGACAAGAAGTTAGACACTGCTGTTGAAAGATGGAATATTGAAAAAGCCAAGGGACATCAAAAGGAGGTCTACATATGTTTCGCTTACAAGAAAACCTGTAACAACATGTACTGTGTAAAATATGAAGATAGTGTTCAGAAACACTATTGTAACCAGAAGCCCTCATTTTCATGATGAAGGACATACATTGAACAAAAGACAAGAGATAAAATAGATCAGGGAGAAATCAAATGGTTTCCAGTTGGGAAAAACACTTAAAAATGAAATATTCTTTCTCCTTGGCTTTTCAAATTGTTCATTGAAAAATTATGAGAGAAGCCAGACCTGAAGAAAAGTGGATTCAGAACACAGTCCCTGGTACGGTGACAGCACAACACTCACAATGGAGAATGAAGAAGACGTTAAAATCCATTTCTAAGAAGAAGAGTATTACATTAATGTATCTACAATTACAGCTGACTAAAGGTAAAACGAAGACAACAGGTATGCCATCAAACTTTAGTGGAGATGAAGAGCTGTCAGCGGTTTTTTGGATTTATGCTCATTCAGTTATTTAAGGTATTTAACAAAAAATTTGATCTGCCCTCCTCTGATCCAGACCATAACCTCGCTTCAAAAATATGTGCTTGACTCAAGAGTTGAACTTTCTGTGAGACTCAACCTGTGGGACAGTTTCTATGAACTTAGAAAGATCAGGTTACTGTTTGATCTCCTTAGATAAGGCTGTATGACCATCTTCAATAAATATTGTAACTGTTTTTGTTTGATTTGCATTACATATGCATATGAATTTGCATTTTATCAGTATACCCATTCTGTCTCTGTTGTTTGGCGTAAGTTCAGTTGTGAGGTTAAGGAAAGAACTGTTTAGTGATATTTTCTATAGCAAAGTTGGACTTAAAAAACAGTATAAAAAACACTTCTTTGAATGGTGATAGTACAGGAGTGGGCTAAGGACACGACAGCTAGGGAAACAAACAAATGGATATTCCATCACATCAGCCTAGAACTCTAAATTGAAGCACAGAACATGAGACTGAAGTGACTGTATTTTGGACACATCATGATATGACTGAACTGCCTAATTCTTTGGGAATGTTGAAAAAATAGACGATGGCCAGCAATGAGATGCATGAACTGAATCCCGGAGACAATGGACACACCCCATTCTTTTGCTGTCTGCTGTAATTGTAACTTTGAGTTATCTCTTTTATTTATTTGTTTTTGTTTTTATTTGTTTGCTGGCATACGTGTGTACTTGTTGCTGCATATTATGTGTTCAGCTGCTGTACACAACTTAACTATCTTTCAACATTAACAGCCTAAACGGAGGAATGACTTTTCTGGGGAACTCATGGTGGTTGACAGAAACTTGATGGCACTTACAAATGTCCTTTTTAATGTGTATATTAATGCACTATTTTTGCCGTTTCAAGCTTTCTAACCCTTCCTTTCTTACCAAATTGTTTTTACAAATAACAACTATGCATGGTGAGACTCATAACAGACAGTTATGAGGTTAAAAATGTTTTGAGTTCTTAACCAGGAGATATCCTTGCATGAATGATCCCCCAGTTGAATCAGTACCTTACATCTGGAGCTGTTAACCTATACATTTATTGAAATGCCCTATCTAAGGATTTGCCACATAGTGTGTCTGTGTTGAAGCAAATCAAACTTCCTAAGGCATAACCATGAAGATACTTTCAATATATTGTCAGTACCTGTCAGTTTATCATAGACGAAGGCCCACTGGCAGAAAACCTTGAATATGGATGCCAAGTGTGTGATTTTCTTTCTTTCAGTCTTGCATTTTTAGCTTCTGAGTAGGGTAGAAAACCCTTCCGCTGAATGCTGTAGAAAAGTTTGTTGAAACCCAGTCAAGTTCATTCCCCCATTTTCTATGTCTGTACAAATACATGAAATCATTCTAACAGCTTTTTCTTCCTGCCTCTTAATTTTTGCAGCGTGCCTGAAGCTCTCTCTCTAATAGCCACCATTTCCTCGTGGCATTATGTCTTTCCCATACAACAATTAACCTTTTGCATTAATGAACAAACAAGTGGCATTTTCTGAGTTCAGTCAATCTGAAAAGCACTTACAGGTCCGGTACTGGTATTGAATGCAATATTGGAATTCTTTTTGTGCCTAGCCTGCAAGGGGGCATTTTCTCATTTGTTTACATTATTCAGGTTGTGTAGACATCAATGAGAGGTCATTACTTCTTACTTCATCTGTATAAAACATAACACATGGATGACTGTCTTTCAGAGCAAACAGGAGACCTTCATCTGTCTCCCACTGTGGAGGATCACTCACCATTGCTCCACCGGGGTGGTCGGTCTTTCTAAGAATCTCATTGTTACCCAGAAACTCATGTGGTAGTGTAGGAATTATTTCAAAACAGCATAACAAGAAACTCAAACCTTTGCTAAGCTTTGCTAGTGGCCTGAGCTTTTACTACTTCATCAACATACAACATGAGTAATGCAAAAATGTTGAATACATCCAGTGACAGCCTGCTTGCCATGCTTACGTTGTCAAATTCAGCAACAGAAGGAATCATGGGTCACATTTTCTGTTCCTTAGCAACACTTTGGATTTGGTCATTCATAACAACAATACAGAGATCCAACCCAACACTGAACTGGGTAATAGGAGTCATATTTAAATAAACCTTATATAGCATGTTTACTATAAAAAATGTAATGGATCTAACATTAGCCCACTCAGTATTTTAGTGTGTGATGGCATCTCTCCAGTGGTTGATGGCATGTTGCTGTTGTTCATGAGCTGGCCTCATTTTCACAAAAGTGCCTATAGAGAAGCTGTTTACTATGGGTTTGGTGATAGTGGCCCTACTGAAAATTGACTGGGTGTATATACCTTGTAGATATTTAAATTAAACTGATCAAATTTTGGGACCCTGCTCAGGGTTAAGCTTTTAATGATGGATGGCGAGATGGACGGATGGAATTGTGTCCAGTGTCGCGCACCTGGCATCAAGCTGAACATGTGTGTAATAGAGGTGTGTCATAAACTGTGTTTAAACGGTATGTATTAGCAATCTTTAAAAATCTATTAAATTTTCCATTTTTTTTTTTTTTTTTACATAAAATGCAATTAAAATAGAAGCTGCTGGCATATATTTTATCTTTTCCATTTTCATGTCATACATACAGTAGAGAATGGGAACTATGGGAAGGTTGGCTGTTATTAATACAGTGTCTAGGTTTCCTTGATATTGAAAGTTAAAAAATTGAAAAAATTCTGACAAAATATAGGTGTGTTCTTGTAAATGTCACGATTTCTGTGTGTTTTCTTTTTACTCCTGCCTCACGTGGCACTTTACACCAGACAGCACTGTATGGCAATATACCCCTTTGTAAATTACAGAACAATACTACTGAGAAAAGTATTAGTACTGAACTACTGAAATAATAATATTGGGGAAAAAAATTTGAAATTCTTTAAATAATTTCATAAGAATTTGCTTAGAACATGAAGGAAAAAACTATTTCAGCCACTGAAGGAATAAATGTTCATTGGAGATATTAATAAATGAGTTTTAACATGGGGTGCAGGATGGAGGGCAGCTTGAGCTTTTTACAGCATGTTTTTATTGAAGGATGTAAGGTGTAAAATGATCTGAAGTATCAGTATACAACCAGGAAGTTATTATAAACAGTCTGTCTGTGACACCAGCTCAAAATCCAAAATACAGTGTATTCAGTAAGGAGGACTATATTCATTATATCAAATTAAACCATTAGCAGCACATCTTACATCTTTTTCAGTCACTCACCCCCGTGATGCGACAAATAATCTATAAAATCTCCTCAACTGTTGCCTTATAATTGTAGCTTAAAATGATTTAAATGGACAGCTCATTCAAGACCAACTCGTTGCAAGTTTAGTTAGAAGAAACATCTGTCTTTGGAACAGCGAAATTAGGAGTTGCAGCAGTAAGAAAATACTGTTTTTGTACCGTTTCACTCTTTTGGACACAACAAAGGATATAATCAATCACATTACACACATGCAAGCAGAAATTAATATTTTAATAATGTTTTGAAACGTCCTTCATAGCTGTAAGTGATAGAAAAAGTAAACATTTCATTTTCATCGTGAGCATCTAACATAATTGGTTCTGTTTCTGCCAGCAGTTACAAATTAGTCTGTCACTTGTCTCACCATTAAAAGTTTGCCTTCATTGTACTGTTTTCGAGTTCAAAGACATCTGTAAACCGTTTCTTTCAAATCCACACATCACAAGTCAACGAGGTGTTTATTTGGTATTTTTTCTTTTTTAATTTGTACTTCCAGCTGGGTTTTTGAATACAATTACGGCAACTACTTTATATGATAATAACAATCTTTTATCAGAGGAATGTCTAAATATCAATAGAAGCAGATATTCGCTAGCCCTGAACAATAATGTTTTATCGTAGCGATATATCTTTTTGTTCTTTCCCAGTCTTATAATGTATTTGCACTGTACAGGAATGCAGAAATTACAAACTGAGTAGGTATAGTGTTTCACTGCATTTTTTAAATATCATTGTCTATAAACTAATTGTGTTTTGCATCTTTTGTCTCATGATTCCTGTGCCTCACTGTTGTCGACGGCATATTTACACATTTTCCAGGTGCTGGTTATTCAAATCACTTTCTGTTTTTTTAAAAATAGGAATGTTAACTAGGTTACTTTACCCTGAAAATGTAATCCACCAGTTTTATTCTTCCAATGGAAATTAGCCAGTATTGTCATGCAAACCAAAAAAAATATGTTTTGTTAGTATGAATGCAGTCAGAGAGATATGTGGCCCCCCTGAAAAAATGGGTAAATATTCTGATAGTACCCTGCATGTACCTGTTTTTATGTTTTTGAGTAGAATTAATGGTTTCTATAAGGATTAGAATTAGAATCGAATGAGTCGTAGAGAAGAGATAATTCAGGAAGGATTGTTCGTGCCAGCTTTCCACCCCACAGATCAGAATCGATGCACCCGGACAATGCAGTGCTTAGTGGGCTTTTGTTCTGTTTAATTATTGGACTGAGTGGGCAGAAACACGGTCAGGAAAATCTGTGCAGCAAGTTCACTTATTGTGTTGCAGGTAAAAACTGTAAAACAGAAACTGGATGGTTGGATAGAAGTTTATTGATCCTCGTAGGGCAATTCGGCGCACGGTAGCTGAGCAGGTAGGACTCATAACGTGACACATAGAAATAAGTAAATAACAAAAAGGAAAAAAGGTAAGTAGCCAATAAATAGCAGTAATGAAGACAGTTTGATCATTTACGGGTCCTTATGTGGTGTTATGGAGACGATTTTACCTGCACTTCGTACTGCCTACTGTTAGTGCGTAAACATTTTCCTGGAGAAATTCTTCCAAACCCGAAACTGCTGGGAAGTGTTCCGTTTTTGTGTTTTTTGATGGTGAAGCCAGATTTTTATTTATTTCACCTATGAGCCAGGCTTGTTGCCCTTCTTTAGACTAATCGCAGCTCTGTTTCAGGGCTGACTGTGTTCTAGATCTCATTTGGCAGGATTTGCAAGTGAGCTGGTGACACCCAATCCATTCTGCTTCCCAGACCTCTATTCATCTCTCCTGCTTTGCAATGTCTGGGAAAGGGATGGATGGGTCTGGGCAAAGGATAGATAAGTCTCGAAGAAGGACACTGCCGGGCTTTAATAACCTGGAAATTAGCTACTGATAGCATTTGTGAGCAGAAAGAGCATCACAAAGGAGATCCCACTGTCTGTCGCACAAGTTTAACCCTGAACACCCTGAGGACCTTTCAAGTGCATTGCATATATTGCAATCGGTATTCAAACCAGGAGTTCTTGACTTGTTTAGTCTGCACTGACAAAACTGTCAGCAGTCGGTAGCATTTAATAGACGGATATTGCATTTCTACACTTGCTTTTTCATTGAAAAAATGTGCTTCACCCTGAAGGAATAGATGCATCATAGTTAAACATACGTAAGGTAGCGGCCCCCCTGGGAAAAGGACTCCCGAAGTATAGTGGTGACTTCATTGATTTCACATTTTTACAGCTAATGATGCGAAAACGGCTTTTCTGTGTTCCCCGCTGATGAAACCGAATGTGAGCTTATGAGACTAGCTGTTTGCAAGTGGGATCATTTCTAAAGACTGAAAGTTCTAAGGCCAAAGTCACCGAAAACATCTGCCGAGTTCCTAAGCGAGTGACCAATAGGAGATACAATAGAGCAGATAGGCCAGCATCCCAACATGGTGTAATATTTACCATAAGTGCAAAGAATTACTTCTATTCCCTGATTTCCCTTGTTCTACTGAATTAAGTCAGTCGTGTTGACCTTCCTCATCACCTGAACAACTATTCTCTCCAAGAGTGTCAGAGGATGATGTGGATGCAGGATGAATGTGGGTGAGAGACCAGCATGCTGCGATGACAGATGGAAAGGAGCAAATCTATTTAACCTCAGCAGGTGACATCCTGCAGGAGACCTGGCTGACATCAGTAACTTATTCTGTTAAAGAAAAGGCTTAATTCCAGCACCGATTCCATACAGAGCTGCGCGGGATGCATACAGCTCAAATGTGAGAAATCTAATAACAATAACAGAAGAACCTTATAAGCTTTTACATGATACTGCATGTAGATGCATTTGTTGAGTTCAGATTCATAGCAACCATTTCATCTGGCCTCAGCAAAACATTCCAAGTGGTGAAGCACCATTTTGTTAGAAGAATCTTTTATTTATTTGTCCATTTGAGTAGGGTTTCACTAACAAGCCAACCATTCCTAGCACCCCCCCCCACCCCACCCACCAAGTGCTGTCAACACAGCTACCAAGATTTGACTGGTTTCTAATAAAATTAGTAGCAACACCTGAGCTTCTGCCTGCTTAGAGACCAGCCGCACAAGCAATTACACCAGACCGTTTAAAATTACTGAGCTTTTTAAATGTCATTTTTTGGACTCCCATAAAGCACAAAAGCTAGGAATGTAGATGCAGAAACATTGTGTAAGATACTGTAGTTAGTGCAAAATATAAGCAGTTAACGTCTTCATCGTACCTCAACCGTACAGTAACTATGTTCCGCACAAAACAGTCAAGTTGCGATGAACGTGTTTTTGAATGAAGACATTTCAAAATAACACAGTACATTTGACCAGAAGTGTGGTGAAGACATTGTTCTTCAAATCACGCAATCCCATCTCTGCCACCACGTCACCGCTGTTGGTCAGTGTGCTTGCGTGTGCCGCGCGGTGCTGTGTCAAAATGTGAGTCACGACATCCTAGAAACTCCAGTTCCTTAGAACAAAAGTTAGATGTGTTAGTGAGGTACGAACGCGGCGAAGTGACAGCTCGCAGAAACGGGTACGACGAAGAGAACAATCTCTGTACCTGCGTGAGGCAGTGTTAGAAAGGTTGGAGAAAATGTTGGCTTCGCAAAAAAGTGATAATTAGATATGTGTAAGAAACACGCTGCTCCCTCACACCCCATCATGTTTGCAGGCCTGTTGTCACATTGGGCATATTTAACTTTTTATTGTACTTTGCGTTATTTTTTTTTTCTGGAATAATAACTGAATTTTTCCAGTCAAGTTCCCCTTCGCCTCCTAATTCTAGTTATTATTAACTGTGTTACTGTTGTTACTACTGTGCTTTCTGTTGACGTTTTCTACGTGTTATATTAAAAGCTGACATTCAGAAATATAAATGTAGAGTGAATTCAGTGCACATGGAGCTGCTTGCACATTTTCAGAACAAATCTGTGGAATTAGCTAGTGTTTCTGATGAGAAACGTGTTCGCATTAGGTAGTTTTCACATTGCGAGACCTCTATTGGACTGCGACCCGTGTCTAAATCACAACTTGATGATTTCACATTCTAGATGTGTTCTTGAAAAATGGACTGCTTAATGAAATAATAATAATAATAATAATAATAATAGCCAACAAACATAGAAAGCAGCCTATGTTACTGGTATAAAATATCGAATTTCAAAAAAGTTTCAAAACACTGTTTGGATTTTTTTTTTAAATATGGTCAGTTATTCCAACAAATTACTCAAGGGGCAAAAACAAAAGCAACAATGAGGTACAACTAATTGAGGTATTACTGTACAAAGACTTTCTTTTTCACTTTTACGTAACAAGAGACTCGATAAATATAACTGTAACTGTAAATAGAGCAGCACCGGTGTTACATAAAGCATTTGTGGAGAATGCAGGACGATGAGAAGTTGTTTGTGATGTCAGAGGCAGTGCGCTTTTTGTGAGCGGTTTTTTAACCGAACACCAGAGGAGTATGAAAGATGCCTTGTGAGGCTCACTGACGTGAGCAAGGAGACCAAATACATGCTGTTGTCAGGCTGCAAGTTGCACTGGAGTCCAGTGAGGGATCAGACAGCGGTCCCAGTCTCAGAAGAAATAAGGCTTTCATTATTATTCATTATTGAAGTAGTGTCCAGGGTTTTAGTATCGCTGCAAAAAAAAAAAAACAAATAAAGGGATCCATATGTCTGCTTTCATCTTTCATTTTAAATTATTCAGTCTGTCTGTATAGGTGTTTATTTACTCTGCAGACAACTCAACAGCACCTCAGTATTAAAGGAATTGAGTTGAATATTTGAAGGTAGACATCTATGCTGTGCAGCTTATGATGAAAGGGAAGGGAGGCAGAGGCAATAAATAATTATTAATCTGAAAGCCATAACTTCAAAATCATTGTTCTCCATCAACAAGACTCTTCAGGTACGGTGAACCAACAAAAGCGACATGTTGGAGTGGAGTCAAATATGAGTTTACAAAAGGTCAAGGTGCTTGTGATGAAACGTTCACACTGCAGTGTTTTATTTAAGTATTTTTCTTTTATTTGAGTACCTGATGAATTTGATAGCTGTTCATGTGCCACTTTCAGTGGTGACTCTTACAGCCTAAAGTTTCAGAGTGTAGAGGGAACAAAGGCACTGAGATAAATCTGCACTGACAGACTCCCATGTAAATGTTATAAGGGAAAGTGTGGCCTACTTTGCACAGCGCTTAAAATTTTAATCAATTATCCAGCCTTGAAATATGGCACCAGAAATATTGCCCCTACCCTTCTCTGCATGGTGGAAGCAAGAGTTGACCCATATGAGTGCTTGTTTTACCAGGGAAGTCGGGGAAGAAGTGATTTTCTGCCTGCTGAGATGAAGGTTTGCTCAGTGTGAACAGTGGCAATGTGTGCTTAACCAAACATAGTTATTCACACACCATTTGTAAACTAATTCCTTACTGTTCTGTTCAATTTTCTTTATTTCATTCATTAAACATTGTATTAAGAGCTCGTATAGCCCTGTTAAAAAAGAGACGGCTTAGATTATAAACACCATTGTTAAATCACAAAAAATATGCACTTTTTAAAAATTTTTTCAATATATTCAATATAGAATGCATTTTAAATATTTAACTTTTGGGCTAGTGCAACAGACACCTTATTTTAACTGTCTTAGGTTAAAATTTATAAACAGTCCATTTCTATATTTATGAAGCTCAATCTCTGTTAAATGCAGTTTTAAAAACTTGAAATCTGGCACACAGGTGCTTCTCATCCTAACTGAGGTTTTTGTTTAGTCAAACACACACACACAAAAACATACATATGCACATGTGCCTCCAGGCAGTTCCCAGCTCATTCATCAGAATGAGAACAAATAGGCCAGGTCACACACAGCTACACAGCTACCCCCACACATACATGCATGCACACAAAAAAGGTAGTGGGTCAGAGTTTCCATGTTTTGCAGAACAGATACCTCTGTGTTGGATGTAGTCAACATGCACTGTGCAGTCATTTTTATTCTCAAGCATTGCTCAGGTTCTCAAGTACCGTGGAGCCGCGGGTTGTGGCCACAGGGCTGGGTCAACATGTCCGGATAATAACCAACAAAACGACCATTGAAATTCTCACAGATGTGATTGAAAAATAACGTTCGGTTAATGACCAATCAAAGTTTCGCTTGGGGTCACAGAAGGACACTCTTATGTGGAATGTTTTGCTCGTGGTGCTCTGAGCAGAAAAGCACCCGGAAAAACAGTGCACATGAGAAGTGGCCAAAGGACGGTGCTGATTTGAAAAGAACATTTAAATTTGTGTTTTTATTTGAGTGTATATCTCCTGCAAAGAAAAGGCCTAATTCAAAATGAAAGTTTTAATGTGTGTTTAAATTTGTTGGTAAATATATGTATGTATCAATACATGGATTTAAAGTTTATCAATATTCAGATTATTTTCTGTGTTGTTCATTGTTTTTCCTTTTACTTTGTTTTTAATTGTATATCCAGTTTAGTTTTTCTTCTTCATTTAGTTTTAACAATCCGTAGATTACTCTGATTTTACCGTAGCAGCCCTCATCCTACATATTAAAAGGTAGACATAGCATTTAAAGGTGCCACTTTGAAAAGATGTAGATAAATCATAAAGCATGGACTCATAGTACCCTCAACCTGGTAGTTTAAAGAGGAATATTATAAATTCTCTGCAGACGTGATATGAAAAGATGCTTGAGGAGGGAAAAAAATCAGCATAAAAAACAGTGTGTAAGTAGTGTAGCAGCTTTCTTCAATATTTTAGTCTTGGACTTGTTCCTCTGGTCATTTGGGTCTGGCTCATTTATTAATTATTATGCACACTGTGAAATAAAAGCAACACGAAGTCCGCATTTGCAGAAGCAGACGAAAGGAAAAGCATCAACACCGTCAAATGTAAATTCTTTGTTTTGCCGTAAACCATTTATATATTTAAGGATTTGACATAGAGTTAAATTATTATCTGTGTTACCTGGTGCTGCCCGTGTCAAAAAGGTGTAGTGGTGAAAAGTAATAGGACTTTATTTAATTGCCAAACTGTTTTAACATTAAAATGGTTGAATTTACAGTACTGTGCAAAAGTGTTAGGCTGGCAACTTGAATGTGTGTTGAGAAGTTCAGGTAGATTCTTATCTACCATCAGGGGGGTTTCTGGTTGGTCCCAAATTCATTGTCCAGCCTGAGAATGACCTCAAACACCCAATCTCAGTCATACACAACTATCTTCAGCAAGAGATGGTCTGGTCCCCACAGAGCCCTCATCTCAACATGGTCGAGTCAGTCTGGAAGGACATGCAGAGACAGTCAACTGTAGCCAGTTCCTCAAAATGTTTGGAAGAACCTACCAACCTCCACCTTAAACTGCGTGCAAGTTTGCATAAGAGAACTGATGGTGTTTTAAAGGCAAAGGGTGGTGCCACCAAATATTGATCTGATTGAGGTTGTTTTGTCTACTGCACTTTTTAGAAGGTTTATTGATCAATAAGTATTCATGGCATTATTTCTGGAACCATCCTCGCTTTATAGCATTTTTCCCACAGGTGCCTAAGACTTTTGCACAGTACTGTAGTACAGTCCTAGTCAAGGGGAAAAGGATTAAAAACAAATTATATCAAGAAACTTCACTACCCTTACATTACTAGTGTGTGATCCACCATGCATGTGACATGTTTATTTTTGATTAAATTTCACATTTTTTATTTGCACATATACCGAAAAAATCCATCCATATGCAGTAAGTAAGTAGCGTGTGTGTGTGTGTGTGTGTGTGTGTGTGTGTGTGTGTGTGTGTGTGTGTGGCATGAGAAAATTCATCAGCGTGGGTGTGTTTGAAGTGGCCCATTTGACTTAATCTTCATAAATCAGCTGGAAACTGCTCTGTGTGAGTTTGACTACACAAAAACCTAACCTGGGTAATAAGTACCTGTGTGGAAAATTTCAAGTCTGTGGCTTGAAAAACAAACAGACAAACAGATTCAGCTTTATAGATATAAAGCTTTTGCAAGTTTGTTGGAAAAGATAACCGGGGAATGCTAATGAGCGCTATTTGACTGTTAACACTGTTGCACCCTCAAGACGATTCATTAACAAGACAATTTAATGAAGCTTGATGTTGTGCACCTGGGGCCTTTTCAGACTGCTGCGGTTACGCCTCATCCAGACAAAGGCAGGCAAAATGAAACATGCATGTCAGGCTCGATGCAGATGCAAGGCTACACGTCAGACAGACACTACGTACACTCCAAGCTCAATACGTGACACAATGGATCTGCGTGGATTTTAAACTATAACCACGTCAAATGTGCGCTATATGGATGTTAGGCTAACACGGAGCTACAAGGACCATCTACTATAGCTGTGTAGTTGTTCAGAGCACCAGCTGTTGTGCTGTTGTGTAACTGGGCAGAAGGTGCATTGTGTCCTGAAGGCTCTTGGTTCAAGCCCCCAGAAGGACTCATGCTGTAGAGTCTTTGGAAGAACTACATGTTTATTCGTATAAAAGCAAAGGCTACACAACGAAATAATTACAATTGTAAATTCGGTCCTGATTCCTGGTGTGTGCAGAGAAAGATGTTCAGCTGTGTTTAAATGTATCCTGCAGTTCCGTCAGAACGATGATTAGTTTCCTAATAGCAGAATCCAGGTAATTATTTTGTCATTAGCCATTAGTCATCAATATCTGTCATAGCTTCAGAAGTGAACACCTGGATAAAATTAGCTAATTCACATTATTCACAAAGAAGCTTTCATTGCTATGAAAATCTCATAAACGTGTGCATATATTAATGTGGCAATTATAGCTGCATAAATGATGAGGTCTGCATAGGCACGGAAGGGCCTGGATGTTGAGAGGTATTTATAAACATATCTGAACAAGTGAAATGTAACAAGTATTCTGAACACCTTTATGTCTATGGCTGAGTTACCCAGCGCTGCGAGAAAGTGAAAGGTCAGTGGTAACAACACATTATATCTCCATACTGTATTACCGTTAAAGCGGTTGCTTTTAGTACATAAATATTTTTAGTGCTGTCAGACAGGCAAATGCCACAGAGAGTGAAACACCAGTCGTAGTCAAGTGAAAAGCTGGAAAAGTAACAAAATGTATGTCACCAATCTTTATTACTCTTACAGTATTAAAGTTTCCATTGCTGTGCATCATTTATAATTTCTTAGCCTCCTTGTTGCTGGTCTAGGTCCTTCCCCCGGGCCGGTTTGTCTTAATCTTGACAAATTAGCTGGGAACTGTTTGGAAGTATGCGTCATTAATGTGTGTAGCACTATTTGTGTGTGTGTGTGTCTCTTTGACAACACAAAAACCTCACTTAGGATGAGTAGTACCTGTGTGCCAAATTTCAGGTTTGTGGCTTAAAAAACAAAGCCTTTGATAAACAATAAATAAAACAGACAACCAGAGATTGACATTTATAGATACAGAAATTTTAAAGAACATAAAAGCACATTTAAAATGTGTGAAATGATTTATTAATAGTCAGTTGTGGCCACTCATGGAAGGTGTATAAAAAGGGATTTAAGATCACGGACGATATTGCCATCACTAAATTAAATCATCTCAAAAATGACTATTTTCATTGACCATGATTGCTGGGTAGCTGTGACACTTCTTTGAAAACCACACCTATGAAAATCCCACACACAGCAAATTTTGTTTCAGAGGAGATGAGCAAACTAAAGTACCAGCCAAAGTTGTAAGAACTCTCCCACAGGTAAGAAAAAAAAATCATTATGTCCGTCAGCAGGAGAGGGAGTTATCCAAGTGTTTTGTTGATGCAGGCAGAATGCAGTGCGGCCAGCTGAGGAAACCAGAGAACCTCTAAAAACAAATGGCCCTGTTAATCAACACTTTACTGCTGAATGGATGCCTCTCTCATACTTAATATGGTCCTCATCTCCAGGGGTATGGCTAAAGTGGAGCTCGTAAACGTGAATTGATCAAAACATTTTAGTTCTGTTATGTAAGATCGTCAATGGGGGAAAAGAGATTAAGGATGATTCACAGGAACGGAATAAAAGCGAGCAACGTACCCATGGAATTATTATTGTTTTCTTTAACTTTTTTGGTGGGCACTGAAACTGGAGTCACGTCGTGCATGTATCCTGGCGTGAAACGCAGCTGTACGATTTTTGGAGCCCGTCAGCGCTGGCCGCTGCTAAAGTGCTGCCTGCAAAAACTTCTCAAACTAGTCTGCTCACAAATTCAATATGAAAGGAATCCCGGAATTGACAGCCATTGCTTTTTAGTCAGATTTCATCCAATAAGCAACACGGAGATCCTGGGGCTATGTGAGAATTTGCTGAGTGTCCCAGACTTGTGGTCGTTGTGGGGGACTTGGACACAACAATTTCCGTCAGAAAATTGATTTAGTTTACTTAGTGTACTAATTTACTATGGTTTACTCAATTTCCTGATTCTGGGATTAAATGACAAATTATTTATCTATTAATTCTGACCCAAAAAAAAACAGATTTTCTTTGCAAAAATATAGTCTAACTTTTGTATTGGATCACTGAGCAGAATATATTTGCTTGTGGTTCTTTCCTTAGTTACAGGTGATTCTTTAGAGGAGGCATTAAATGTTTCAGGAAATCTTTTTTCCTGCGTCACTTTCCCCCTTGGAGGTCATATTCTCTAAGTGGTGACTCCAGGTGGTCATCCAGAAGATGATTCTCAGTTAAGTGGCATTTCAGAGATGCAGAGCCTTAAGACACACTGAAAAGTCTTAACTTCTTGGATGATAGACCAAAGTTTATGTTTTAATCTACAGCTGAAATCATGGGCCAGGAGACTGAGTGAATGTGAGGATTTAAAATATGCAGACCTGAACACTAGATAAAGTGGTGGTTTAAATGACCCAGAGAAGTTTGGCTATCTATTTAAGATGGTTGGCAACAGGAGTTACTTACAGATACAGACTGTCCTCAACTTAAAACCTACTCAACACTGAGTCATATTTACAATGGTCAATAGCAATAATAACAACTGATGGAACTTATGACCTGGCTGTTGGTTCCTAATCTGCTTGTAAGTCAAGGACAGTCTGTAACATGGATGCCAGCACACAGAAAATATTGGGTGTTTGGGATACTTCCACAGTGTCACAAGGTAGTTGAGATTCTGAAGACTTTGTCTAAGATTTTAAGGTGATGGTGAAGTATCCAGGTTGGAATCTTGGATTTGAACATCTGCAATGTTTGAGGGAAACTAATCAGACACCCCAAATCACAAGCGAGATGGGCTGTTGCCAGTCATTTGAGGACTAAGATGCAGAATGATTGACCGTATTGAAAGCAGTAGCATGATGGACCAGGACCATGGAGTGATCTATTGGAAGGAGAAGGTAGGTTGCCGCTAGACTTGAAAAAGAGCATTCAAAAAGAGCTGTTTAGAAGGTGCTGCAGGGCAGCGCACCACGGAAGTTCTCAAGGCTGCTGAGTTAAGTGCAGTCACAGTGCAAGCTGGAAGAGAATGAATGTAAGCTAATGTGATTACAAAAATTTTAAACAGCCAAGAGATTCCTTGGCTGAAGTAATGACTCACATACACACTCACCTATTCTTAGAGCAGATTTCAGAGAGAGGCCCAAGGGTTGGGCTACTCTAAGATGTTGAATAGAGGAACAGGTAATGAGGGGAAGGGTAAAAGAGGATTGCAAAAGAGTGGACAGAAGGCTGGTGTGGAGAGATGATTAACTGCATTTTCACAGAAAAGAGGTTTAACTGTCTGAAGAGGTGTGGGGGGGGGGGGTGAGCAGGATAAGGCTCAAACAGGTTGAGGAGTGAGAAGAAACGGGTGGACTGGGAGCTGTTGTGTAAATAAATATGGCGTGCTCCAAGGGGTCACTAACCTTCATGGAAGAAACTCAGAGGAACGTCTTGTTTACCCAGAAAGTTGCAAGGTGGACACAGTGGGTGATGGAGGGTGAGGGTAAACAGTTTAGTCGGACTGGTAGCAGGGAGCGGCTTCATGTTGGAGGGAAAGGATGGGATAGAACAGAGGGCAGCTGAGGCTGAAGAGCCCTCAGGGATAGAAGAGTGGGAAGCAGTGGAGCACGGCAGAGAGTGATAAGAAGTCTGCTGCCTTGACAGCAGACTGGCAGTAACACAGCATACCTGCGAGAGTGAGGATGGCGACAGGAGAATGAGGAGGAGGTGGAGGATGCATTTGATAGGTGGCTGTATCCCCTCAGCTGAGATGGGGGCAGGTCCATAACCGGGAGGAAGAGAACTTGACTATAGACACAGAGGCAACTGATTATTGTCTATAACCAGGTTAGCTTAATCCTTGGCTTCTTCTTGGTCTTGGAGACTCCAACAGATAGACTTACTTCTTATTGTGCACTTCAGTTTTTGTACAGCCATGAGAGCATCTAAGAGAGCAACTCTTAGTCGTTTGACTACATGAATACAGCAAGAGGTTGTGTGATGCAAATGGAAATGGGGGTCTGTATTTAAATTATTTAATTGATTTGTTACATGCTGGTGGTACACGTAACAGCTGATCACTTTAGCTTCAGCACGTACTAATAGAGCAAGTAACAGTGATCCCCTTCATCACATTGAGCGCAGTTGTGCGGAAAGACCAAGCAATTCTGTTTCGCCAAGACTCTTTAACCTTACGCACCACAGCTAAGGTGCCAACTGGTTTTCTGACTGCCCTGACATTATCACTTCATCCTCAAGAAACCTGGAGACAAGCCAGGTGTTTAATTTTTTTGTCTTTTTAATTTTTTCTCACCAGAGCCTCAAAAGTCTGACTTGGTCGCTGATGACATTTGAGGTCTGATGGAAGAACGTTGACCAGCTCTCTGCTGTATTGTTGCAGTGATATATAAATCACTCCATCCTTTTATTACAATAATTGCCCTTGTTTATGTTTCTGTAGTAGGAGTTTCAGTATTTTAAGCTTTAATCCTTAAACAATTTAGTAATTTCAGAAAACTAAGTATAATGCTTTGTCTTTATATTTGTTAAAGTCCGTTGTAACATAAGTTGGTTTAAAAGTTGAAATAAGCTGGTTTGTTTGTTTATTTATTTATTCAAATCCTTTCTTACTCAGTAACTTTCCTCAGACTCGGGCTTCCTGCCAGAAACCTGGGAGCCTAAGGGTATGGAGCAGTATTTTTACTGTTCCTAGGATTACGTTCCTCTGGAATGAGACTGATGTTGTCACACCTGGGATCTGATGGAGCCCCTCCTCCAGCTTAGGAGTCACAGACCCAAGAGATCCTATCACCAATGGGACCACCTTGGTTTTCACTTTCCACATTCTCCAGTAATTCTTTCAATCCCTCATTTTTCTCCAGCTTCTCATAATCCTTCTTCCTGGTGTTTCTGTCACTCGTAATCACTACATCTATCATGACTGCTCTGCTGTTTTCTCCTCTTTATCTATTACCACTATATCTGGTTGGTTGGCCAGTACCTGTGTATCTGTATGGATGTGAAAATCCCACAGGATCTCGGCTCTCTTGTTCTCCACCACTCTCTGTGGTACCTCCCATTTAGAGTTTGAAGTGTCCAGGCCGTATTCCTGACGGATGTTCTTGTGTATGAGCCCTGTCACTTTTTTCCCAATCATTTTCCCAGCTTTCTATATACCATAAAACAATTTAACAGTTTGTTTATTGGTGTCTGACTTTATTGTTATTCAAAGAAAACGACCAGCATGTTCTTGTAATTGGACTGGAGGATGAAGGAACCTTTTTGACTACCGTTTAATGACTATAATCTTAAAATTGCTTTAATTACCCATAATTATTTTAATTTGTTTAAGCCTGAAAACATTGTATAATAAGTAATTCAGAAAAAAACCATAGCGTGTGCAAAAACAATTACTCATTTTACTCATTTTTGAGATGGCAGCATGATGGAGCCTTAGGTAAAGTGCTGCCTCACAGCGCTCAGGCTGTTCAGATGTAGGTTGGAATTGAGCTCGGTCTGCATGGAGTTTTTATCTCCTTCTTGTGTTTGTATATGTTTCTACTAAGAGATCTGGTTTCCTGCCACAGTCAAAATACACATGGTTCACAAGAACTGGTGACTCAAAATTTGCCTTAGTGTGTGCTTATCCTGTGACAGACTGGCATCCTGACCAGGGTGTAGCCCTCCTAGCCTTTTTGGGAGTAATTGTCTGTCATGTTGCGGGCAGCAGACTTGCTTAACGGTTACAGTCACCAGCTACAGTTTAACCTATTGAACCTATTTATACAAGTGTGCTGTTCTGTGCATCTCGTGCATCTTAAGTATATCCCACCAGAGCAAAACAGTAGTTTCTTTACAGTGACTGTGACTATGCTGCAAATGTCTAGCTGTAATACAAACTCAGTCCCCAAACACCACCTCTGTTTGGCTTTAGCTCATATAAATACTTGTACTCTGTAAAGACCGTAGACTGTTACAGCAGTTCAGATGTGTGCATCCAGTAATACAAACTTTTTATTCATTTAGGCACACACTCTACCCTGTGTGCAGATCACAAGAAAGGCACTAATGATGTATTACTGCTTCAAATCCACCAGAATGCAGTCAAAAAATCTAATCGTAATCTAATAGCACAGTCACATGTGTACAGTGACTTCCACAGAGCATAATTTTACTGCTTTTGTGGGCTGCCACTTATCAAAATGCTTAAAATTTCAGCATCTTAGAAATAATTCCAGGTCAGGATATCATTATATGCAGTTCCCTTGAGCCTTGGCTTATAAATATGTCCCAGCAACGTGAGCAGTCGGTGCAAAGCTGAGCTTGTCGATGGCCGGTCTTCGCTCCATAGATATTTATGTGCAATCGATTAAAAAAAGACTTAAGTGTTTGCAGCCTAATTTCATGATAATGGCAAGGCTTGAGAGGGACTAATTTCACAAGCAAACACTTCAGTTTTTTGTGAAATAATGTAGAAAGTATGTGTCAAATAATAAATATGCTCAAAGAACTCTTTAAATTACAGGCCACAAGTATAAATTGTCACATTTTGAAAATCAAGTGAGATTGTGAGGCAGCAGATCCTGAGTGTAGTCTTATCTCTGGCCTACCCTGCAGGGCAGTGGGGTAGATGCATGGCTGAGGACTGCGGCTCCGGTGGCATCCAGACCCGGACTGTGTGGTGCGTTCACACGGAGGGATGGACTACAATTCACTCCAACTGTCGACTGGCTGACAAGCCAGAGGCTAAACGGCACTGCTTCAAGGTGTGTGAATGGCACCAGGGCTTGTTTGACTGGGAGGTGTCTGAGTGGAGCGCCTGTACCCTGGCACCAACCCACCCCAATGAGCTGCGGACGAGGGCGCCGGAGTGCGTGACTGCGCAGCATGGCATCCAGAAACGCACCGTCCGTTGCATGCGACAGTCCAACCACAGTGCCATGACCGAGCGCGTCTGTGCTTTCTTCTCCCTGAGGCCCGCGGAGGAACAGGCCTGCCTCATCCCCTGCCCCCTGGATTGCGTGGTGTCTGACTTTTCACCCTGGTCTAGCTGCAGCAGGACCTGCGGCACTGGTCTCCAGCACCGCACTCGAGCCGTCTTGGCCGCGCCTGAATACGGGGGAACCGGCTGCCCCAACCTCACCGAAACCCGCACTTGCCACGGCCCCCTGTTGTGCCCAGGGAGCGGGGGCGAGTACCAGCACAGCCTTAAAGTAGGCCGCTGGAGTGACTGTCAACTACCTCACCAGAAGGAGCTCTGGAGTGGCAGGACCATGCTGGATTTCAGCAGTGACTCTGCTAAAAAGAACTCAGCCAAGCATCAGGGCCACTATCACAAGCCCAACTCATGGGACATCGAGATCGGATACCAAACACGGCAGGTTCACTGCACCCGAAGCGACGGCAAAAGCGCCATGCTGAGGTAAGCCCCAGAGCCGTGCGTTAACTTTTACTATTTATTCAGTCACTTAAAAGCAACGTGAACACAAAAGACGAACATCTGACAGATAAACGCGGTTAAAATAACCTACAAGTGTCCTTTTATGGCTAAATCCCAGATTACGTTCATGAAAGCACAGTATTGCACCTGTACTCACTTTAGCAGGATTTTGTACATCCTATGAAGCGAGCAAAGCTTAAATCGGTTAGTCCTACATTAATCTCCTTTCCATTGATGTAGCGTATAAGGTGAGTGCCAGGATGTGCTCAGCAACTGTATTAAGCTGCCAGCTGAAATTAATATATTTTTTTATTAGGTGAAGAGGATTACTTCTGCTGTGACCACAATCTACAGGTCTGCTACATGTGTCATTCACAATCAATGAACAGTCGCGTTCATTGTGGAAGGGAGCTTTTTCTCGCTCCGTTCAACCTCAAAATTACTTGTGGCTAAAAAAGCAGATTGAAATTCTTGAGCCCTACAAAAAAGTCTGTGGCCAAACACTGAAAATATGTGTTACGTAATACAGTCTTAGTCAAAGCTCCGTCCAGGTCTGCGTCTGTCCCCGGTCACCCGCAAAGGCACCACCTGTCACACGAACTAACAAAGTTTCTCTTCAAGTTGTTGTTTTTTTCAAATTTAGTTCCTCCTCATGCAAACATCTTCCTGAGTCACGAAATAAGTTAGTGCCTCGCACCTCTTAGACTGTGAATCCGACTCGGCTCCTGCAGGTTTTGCAGGTTCTCTCCGTGTTTCCATGAGTTTCCTCTGAGTGCTCTGGTCTTGTTTGCACTCAAAAGAAGCCTTTCAAGTGAATCAATGACTCAAAATTGCTATGAACCAGCATCCTGTCTAGGATCAATCTCAACTCTCACCCTGTGCTTGCAGGACAGGACCCAGACCATCCCAACCCTGATTATAGATGGATACAAGTTTTCAGGATATTTGTTCTCCATTTGTCATCTCCACTATGTATCTAATAGTAAAGAAAGGTTCCATCAAACCGCTCATCTTCTCATCCCTGCTAATGTGGTTCATTTTTGTTCACTTGTCCTGCAGGGTCACTTAATAGAGCTGCATGTGCCCAAAGCTTCTGCTGAACAACAAGGTGGCAGTCAGGCATCATTCAGTTAGCTGACACTTGCACATAACTGATTTCCAGCACGTCTGGAATAAGAATAAAATGCTTCCTCTGTTGTGTCAGGAGTGTAGCATGATATTATAACCCAGTCGAAGAGAGAGAGCAACCAAGTAGGGCTAACGCACGCAGTTTAATCTACAAACACAGCCGACGAGGCTAATGGTTTCCCCCAGAAACCGGCGTTGGAAATCGCACTTGTCACAAAGCAGATCACGACACACGAGAGCAAAGAAAGCTTGTGTGACACACGGTGCCGACACGTAGGTTGGTTGAGGTGATGGTTGGCAAGGCAAACATCCGAATCATGGATAGAGTTCACTGTCTGAACACTTGCATGTTGTTCTCGTGAACCTTTTATTTCCTTGATCGCGTCCTTTGCTCTTTGAGCACGATCACGTGACTTGTGTGTGATGTAACATGTTGTACATTAGTATATATATAAAATACACACACACACCACATCAGGTATCACTCCTGTCACCCAAGAACAGGAAGTTGGAGTGGACACTGGCTCACCAAAACATTGGAGGTTGAAAATCATCGCCTGAAACTGATGAATCTCATTTTCTGATGTGAGATGCAGATTGTGGGTCAGCATGAAGCCATGGATCTAGCCTGCCTTGTGTCAACAGTTCAGGCTGGTGGTGGTGGTGTCATGGGCAGGGAATGTTTTGTTGACACACATTGGGCCCCCTAATACCAATCGAGCATCGTCTGAAAGCTACAGGCTATCTGGGTATTATTGCTGACCATGTAGCATCTTTTTATAGCCACAATTTACCCGTCGTCTAAATGACTACTACTACCATGATAATGCATCATGTCACAAAGCACGAGTCACCTCAAACTGGTTCCATGAACATGAAAATGAGTTCAGTGAACTTCAGTGGCCTCCTCGGTCACCAGATCTGAATCCAACAGAGCACTTCTGGGATGCGGTAGAAGGGCAGATTAGCAGCATGCACGTGTACCAAGAATTGTCACCAAGAATTCACAAAGGTGGTTGCTTCCCAGTATTATAATGTGGTTAGAACAGAAAGAGTCATGCCGCTTGGATGTTGCCCAGATTAACAAGGTCTTGTGTCAAGTGTTGGATAACCAGGACAGTTCCATGGTAAGTGGGCTACTGGAACCAATCGCAGACGGACAAGCGGTGATAAAACGGATTTGATGGAATGCTACTACAACAGCAAACCTAAAAAGACATATATTCAATCAGCATCGTGGACAATGGCTCACGAACCATGAAGTGATCACCACGAGCTCGGGGTTATTTAACTTAGGTGAGCTAAGAAGTGTTTCTGAGGGTCCTATTTGCCAAGAACCTTTTAATGCCACACAGAGACTTGTGAGGAGTTACTGCAGATTGTCTCCTCTGATTTATTGTTCTTATTTATTGGTCATTTATTTATTTACTCTGTGTTTAGTTTTTTTAAATTTATTGTTATGTGTCAAATCAGTGTCTCGTGTTTTATGCACTTTGTGTCCAGCTGCTGTGTTGCAAATTTCCTTGCAGGGATTAAAAAAATTCTGTCCTATGCTATTGTATCCTATCCTGCCCTATCCTATCCTGTTTAGCTCACAAACATATTTTATGCATTACCACAAAATTAATTTTCTGCACGCATTACTAAGCTGGCAAACTTTATATCCTCTTGATAAAGTGCTTGAACACATGTGGTCAATTCTGTTGGGTTATTACTAGAATGTTTGAATATATGAATAGATGATGCCGCTACTTGACAGCATTCTACCAACTGTAATTTCATGAGGGCACCATCTGGCAGAAATCCTTCTCAGAAAGTGTCTCTCACTGCAGGCGCCATGTGAGTCTCTGGTTATTCAGATACGTGCAGGGTGTCTTATGCAAGTCTGATGTCCTTGGCATTATCTATATTTAATTTGAAACATTTCAGAGCAACACTCTTCTTTAATTAAATATGCAATCTGGTCCAAGTTAATATCCATAATCTTCGTAAAGATCTTCAATGTTGAGTTTTAATTAAAAAAAAAAAAAAACTTATATAAGATGTACTACAAAATTCTTAAAAAATGTGTATAATATGAAACATATGAAGAATAACCCAGTATATTTCTCGCAGGTTACATTACAGTGAATGTTTCAAAATATTTAGTCAACAAGCTTTCCATTTTCAGAAAATGCTTTACTCAATGTAGGGTAACGGTGGCCTGGGGACAAATTTGGGAAACATGGGGCAGGAGCAACGGGCCTCCCAGAGATATTATCCCACTGTCAGAGTCGCAGTTTACTTGAAACACATCCGTCTGGACTGTGGATAGAAAGCAGAGCAGCTGGAGGAAACCACATAGACAGATTCAAACCCAGATTTCAACTGACAGCCCAGGAGATATGAAATACAGAATCTTCTTCTGTATCTGATATGTAGGTGAGGACTGTAAACACTAAGAAATCAAAGCAGTAAGTGAGCCTTGTTGAAACTATTTGCTACATTCACGTGTTTATAATGTCATTTTCTTCTTGTAATGCTATTATCTCACTCTGCATATCTGAAAATATTAAGATGTGCAACAGAAAAAAATGGCAGAATGACCTGAAATAAACTGAATGTTGCACAAAAACGCTACACTGTATAATTAAATTCTCATTTAACTGGTACAAGTGGCAGTTTAATGTTATGTAATTGTCTTGAATATGTATTTCCCACCTGAATAGAACTGAATTCAGATTTTCTCTTTACACTCTAAATAGCAAGTAAGATTATAGAAGAACAAACGTCACACAACGATACACATACCTAATTAAACTGCCATCCATAAATAGATGAAAATGTAATTATGCATCCTTTTATGTTCTACATGTACCAATATTTAAAAGTATAGACAGTGTAGCGGTATGTTGGCAAATTCTATATATACGTATGTCGATATATACATTTTATATATACGCACCCTGTTATAGTCTCCTTGAGCATCTGTGGTCAGATTTTATTTTGTTTGTAGTCCTTGCAGTGCTTTAAAACGGAAAGTTTTTTTGGTTGCTTTTCTCTTCTTGAAGAAAAACAAAAGAAATCTCAACTGCCGGGTGAGCTCTGCTAGTCACAAACGCCATTTTGTTTGACAAAAATATCCATATTGGGGCCGTTTTTGAAATGGAATGTGAAAAGAGAGAGAAAAAAATACCATGTCTGCTTTTTATGCACCTCTTGAATATCCAACCACATATGAGTACATATTGGGGACCCTTCAGAAGACTGAATGGATGTAGTTTGTTTTAGTCTGAAAGCTGGAAAAATTGCATTTTTCCAGATGTCCAGGGAAATGAACACAACTGCCATCATACTCAGTCTGTGCTTCCATAAGATTGATGGAGAAATTTGCCCTCTAAGTGTGGTTTCCTTCAAACAAAACTAATGTGCACCTGAGACAAAAAAAAAGAATCCCTATCAAAATGGAATTTCAGACATTGTTTCCCAGCTGTATTTAATGATGTGCAGCAGTGAGTTAGTGCCGGTGGCGCCCAGTAATGTTCCGTAACTTTGAGCAACACGGACGACTTCCATCTCGTTCTTTAGTTACTTGTTTTGTTTGTCTTTTTGTGCAGTATCAAAATTTAAAGTATACCGTAGCAGGGGAGTCAAAAATCTTATTAAAGAAATGCATTATTCATCATACAATTTTTTCCTTTGTTTCCCCCAACTGCAGCCTTTGTGTCCAGGACAATCCAGCCATGACACACCAGGCCTGTGTGATTCCCAGGGACTGTGCGACGTCTGACTGGTCTCGGTGGAGCTCGTGTTCAAAGACCTGTCGAGCGGCAGACTTGTCGCCCGGCTACCGAACAAGAAGCCGCTACCTGAAGCAGGTCCCAGTTGGCGGGGGCAAAGAGTGCCCCAATCTGGAGGAAAAAGAAGCGTGCAACATTTTTGGAGACTCCCTGCCCAACTGCCCAACGTGCGTTGCGATTTCCCAGGTTGTTTTGTTCTAATTCCTGGCTTCAGTAGAACCCTGCACACACCTGGACTCACATGAGGGATCTGTTGCAAATAAGGTAGCGCGTAGGGCAGGAGTGGAAATTAACATTTCTTTTAATGAAGTCGGGCTGAGCGCACCTGAGCATTTGCACAATGGAGGAAAACTCATGAGATTAAGCGATTCATAAATGTCTGCAGACTGGCTATCTTATTAAGATCTCCATTTAATTGTTTTCTACGTTGCAGCATTTTTCATCGTCTCTGCTTTTTTGGTTGGCGAGCAGTCCTTGAAACTGGACGAAAAACACATTAAAAAAATTGTTTTTCAGTTTTGCCAGTTCTATGATTTCATGCCTCCGTCGATGCTTTTTTCTCCATTTGTCAGCTCTAATGCCGTCCACTTTCAGGTAAAGCGGGACAGTTGCAGAAAGTGAGCTTAACTCACATCTTTTTCTCCAGGTACGTTTGGAAGACCACAGACTGGGGAGACTGCCAGGTGGCCCCGCTGCTCAGCCAGCAGGACCAGCGCCACAGCAACCTCAGCGTGTTGTGTGGGGGTGGGATTCAAACCAGAGAAACCTACTGTGTACAGGTTGCAGATGGCAGCAGTCCACAGCACACAAAAGACGGTAGGAAAACAGCCCATTCCATGGTCAAGGACAACTTTATATTGTTGGAGTTGCATACTGTGAAATGTAATGTGGTTGCTGCCTTCACAATTGAGGGTCAGAGATGCAAAAAGATGATCGTGACAGATTGCGAGAAGAAAACGGGCGAAGGTTTGAGGAGTTCTGGAGAGAATAGGATCCACAGGAGATGGGTTGCTGAGAGACATTCAGAAGTTCTGAGGGGGGGAGGAGCTCATTCCACCATATTGGAGCCCAAATTGAGAGCATACAGACTTTCAGTTTTGAATCCCTCCTGAGTTGGCCAGGTCTCCTACGGGGGGCTGTATACAATGAACATTTTCTTTGTATACGGTAACAAATTGCCAATTACAGTGTTGGAATGATTTAAACACGTCTTTTTTACGTGAATGTACTAATAAATCAGAATATGCTCATCCAAAGATTTTTCTGCTCCATCTGTGAACTGTTGCATGTCCAACATTTCCAGTTCTTGCCCAAAGTAGAAGAGGCTCATGAAAACACATAAATTAACTAACAGGGATACATTTATAGTTCTAAAAATAAAGATTGCTTTTCTTTGGAAGTTATGTCACAGCGGATGCACTGATCTATTTCAAGAACACTACTGGAAACAAGCAACGGGGAGCCAGTGTGTTAGTCTACCTATGAGCGAGGCTGGAGCTGACATGGCGAGATGTGCTACAGTTTGAACACAGCGGTCACACGGAACGCTCGTCTTTCTTGCCGGAGCAGAGGGCAGATTTCGCATTAAAAAGCTCAACTTGTAAAGGTGCAAGATCTCACAAAAATGACGAAATTTGGAACAGTCAATCTGTAGATGTTCCGATTTTTTTTTTCTTCTACAGACGTCCGCTGTTGTTGCTGACGTGAGGAGTAGCTTCTTGTTTTTGTTAACTGCTGTCATTGTTTCGCTTAAACCTTTTTCCAACTCCGATTCAAACCCACACTGGAAGCCCACGGTCCAGGAGGTGTGGAGCGGCAGCGTTACCTAATGTGCCGCTATATTATCCAGCACTGCCATGACAATCTTAAGTTATTCTGTGACAAAATATAGCAGATTCTTTGTTCTCTGCGGATGATTAGTGTGTCGGAGTTGCTCCAGCAGACATGGAATTAACTGCTTCCACTTTGCTCTGCTACCCCAATAATTTCCCAGGCCATTTGCCACAGAGTCGAAGGTTGCGAATGTTAGTCTTGCAATAAAAATTGTTTATGGTGCGATACGTTTCTTAGGTGATCTGCTTAATTATATGGTTCAGTTCAGGATTACTGCGTTTGACACGGTATATCAAGTTGTGATCCTATTATATGTCAAATTTTACAGCACACCTTTAATATAACTAATAGCCTGTGGTAATTTCCTTCTTTGCTTAAACAGCAGCCCTCAGAGAAATATAATGGCAGTGAAAGAAAGCTGCAAATCCCATATTTTTTAAAGGGTATAATAAAAGAATTATTATCCATGAAACATTATGAATCATGTTTTAATCATGGACACAATTAGATTAGCTATTTTGTATGCATTTGAAATTAAAAATCTATAAGCATATTTTCAAAATCATATTTTTATTTTTAAAGCAACATTTTAAGCAAAACATTATTGTCTTCAAAGAAACAAAATGCGGGTGAATTTAATTAAACGAAATGTTTTTATTGCACGTTTTTGACATTGCAATAAGAAGAAGCTAAGCAGATGTGATAACCTCACTTTGCCTAACGCTGCGTCTCCGGAATCCATGGACTTTGAAATTCTCGGCCCCTTAAAGATTAACATACTTCCACGGCGGTCTTAAGACGTGCGAAGACCAGCCACTCGCCTGAGCCACCACTATCAGGTGATGCCAGTGGGAAACAGTCAGAGAACGTCTGGTGGTGTCAGAAGGAGTAAACAAACTGACCACAGAGCAGAAATTTAACGGCGGCCGGTCTTTTCAATCAATCGATTTTTTCAGGCGTTTATTGGCGGGAGGCAGCGATGATATTTGGTTTAGACATGAGCTTTCCCAGCTTGCACCTCATACGGACGAATTAGAGTCAGTCCTTTAGTAACAAACAACTGCTTCCCAAGTGAGGGGAGTGAAGCATTTACTAGATTGGTGCCATTTCTTTTCCTGAAATATCCATATTATTATGTAAAGTTTTTTAATGAATTATTCAGACTTATATAATAAACAAATCCATTAACTGAGATAATTATAGCCTTGGAAATCAAAATGTCAGAAATTAATTTCCTATCCCAGAAGATTTCTGGTTTGATGGTGTTCTTACATCCACTGATCTGGGAAGTTGTACACAAGAATTGTTATATAACATTTCTATGCATTTTCTCTGCAAGGTGGCTGTTCAGAATACGATGCTTCCTCTTGCATTCGGTTTAGTACCGACCACTGGCTCTTGTGCTGCTCGTGGTTTAGACCTGTGTTTGGCTAATATTAAACATACCTTCTCTGTGCTTCACCAGTGTATGTGGATTTTTTAATGGGCTGCTTCATACTAACATCCCCCTCCCTGTCAAACCCGCAGTGTCCAGGCCTGTAAACAGACGACTCTGTGCTGGACCCTTTCCCTCCGTGGTCCAGCACTGCTCCATCCCCTGTCCAGAGGAGTGCTTGCTGTCCCAGTGGTCTACCTGGGGGCCGTGTCTCCATGACAACTGCTTGGATCCACAAGCGAGGAAAGGTGTGTATGTGAGCAAATAAATAACATTATAGAAAACACTCAGTCAAGTGTTGCAAATGTTTGTTTTGGCCATTTACTAGGCAGAGAACACAGAGAGGTCTTACGCTGCGAGAATGTTAGTGCGCCCCCCCTCCCCCCGAGTTTGTACAGCGTTCGACGTCTTCAGGGATTTGGGGAACAGGTCTAGGTTCAGCTTCACCCACCCAGCTGTCTGTGTGCCTGCTGAAGTGCTCTGAAGTGACAGGAGAGGGACGCGAAGGGTGTTGCAGTGATGTGATGTGAGAAGACTGCTGGTGACTCACCTATATCCCAAATGACTCAGCAGAACCAATCTCTCAGACAGGCTTTGGGGTCAAAACATGGCCAGCTGCGTGGTATTCCCACACCGTAGGCCAAATATACAGAAAGCGATTTAAAGCAGGAAGAGAAAACTTTTTTTCACACACAGCTTTGTAGTGAAAACACATAAAGACATTTTTGGCTGCGGAGAATTTAAACATGTCGAAAGATGTGTTTCAGGCAAACTTGCGACTGTCTTAGCGTGAGTGAATGAGGGCATGTGGTTGCACTGCCTCACACCCCGAACCGGAGGGCTCCGGAATATCCACAATAGTTAAATGTACTTGGGGAAAAAAGTAAACAGCTTGTGAAACACTTTTGATAATTCTGCGGTGACCTACATCGCAGGGTATTTACACCGCGTGGAGAACGAAGGTGGTTTTATTTAAGCAGCGTGTGACTTCTGGTTTCTGTCAGCAGTGCAGAAGGACAGGAGATGTTGCTGCCATGGCATGTCTACGCAAAAGCTTGTTATTCAGCTGTGATCATGTGTCTGATGATCGGAAACCGATAACGGCGAATAATACAAAATGTCTAATTAGTATGTATTATTGCCGTTCTGTTTCTGACACCTTAAAGGTCAAATTTGCTTGTTGGTGTTGAACGAGAAAAAAGCCACCTGTTCGGAATATTGAAATTCAAGCTTTTTTTTTGTAAAATACGATTTTTACGCCCAAGAAACGATATGCGACAAAAGAAGGGTACGAACGTGTAAGTTGGAGCTGCTCAGCTCATGCTAATTTCTTCTTGATGCAAGTACATGTCTCAGTGGAGGCAAATAGCTGTTTGTTCATCTCAGCCATCCATGCTCAGAAATGACGTCTGAAACGATCGTCTGGGAACAAACTAGCTTATGGTGGGAGTTTGAAGCAGTTGGTAGCTTCATTTAAATTTCTGTGTATTAAATCAAACCATTTCATTAATTTAATTTATATCAGAATGTATGCATATTTAAACACCGTATATTACATTTAGGACACACAAAGACTCTCTGGTTGTCTCAGCGGAGAGGTTTACCGGCAGCTTCAGGGTAATGGGTTTGGATCCAGTCCCGGCTCCATTTGTGCGTCGTTTGACTGTACTGCACCCCCCCTAATGTGTATGTTGGTTACATAAAGAGTAGGAACCACAATATCGTCCCACGTTCCACAGACAGGCAGCTCAGGTGATCCGGTGGCTCCAGACCGCTGTTGGAGTGAATACATGAATGTGTGAGTTCTCAGCTTTGGTTCTATCCGGTGTTTTGCCTCCACTGGGCTGGTGGGGATTTGATCTGAAACAGCGTGACCCTAACAGGATAAGCAGTTAGTGAAAATGGATGGATAGATATATTACACTTGACACCTGTACACCTGTTGTGAGCAAAGCTGTGAAGACTCTTATCTGCTGCTACCAAGATGGCGCATGAGGACCTCACAACTGACCCTTTGCAGAGAATCTGTGTTTATGGAACTATGCATTTTATGCATTTTACTGTCTGAAATCGTCCCGTTTTGTCTCGTGTCGGGGCATTGGGTTCACTGTACTCGATCATCCTCCACAGATTCCTGCTCCCAGCTTTAGTTTCTCAGGCTGCCGACTCTGAAAAAACACGGTCATATATATTAATAAGGAGCGTCTCCTTGCACTCAGAAGGACCACAGCAAACCAAAATCCCACAGAGGAGAGGCTTTTGATCAAACTGTCACATAGGTTGTGCGGTTTGTGGCTTCATAGATGTAGGATGGTCTGTTGTTTTGCCCACTGTTTCATAACTAATTTATATAGCTTTCTGTAATGTCTTTCTTACACCAAATTGAGGCTATCGGTGAATGGTAGGTTTTTTTGGAGGGAGAAGAATGTGCGGAACTTAAAGAAAGGGCATCTGACAGTAAATTCGAAATGCTTCCATGCGTCCATGTGAGAGGAGAGCGAAACAGCGCGACAGACATCAAACAAAATATTTGAACCGAACCACGATCCTGTCGTCTGTCTTTTCACTCTGATCGAGTGTGGTCGGGCCACCGAAATTTGCAGGTATTAATTTCCTCTGGGATTTGTTTTTCTGCAGGATTGTTTTTCTCGGGTTGGAGACTCAGCTTCACCATTGCTTCTTGGTCCTGCAATCGATCTCCGGACTTGAGAGGGGGATTTTGGGGATTCTCTGGGGGGGGTAGGCTCGCTTGGAGAAGCTCCAATTTTTGGATGATTCATAAGGGTCATTTGTTCTCTTGAAGTGGACACTCATTTCATTATGGTAGAAATGAGCACAAATTGAAGCTGAAGTGTAAGTTATTTTTTTCTTGCTTTTATAATTGACAGGGAGAGAGGATAGATCTCACCTAAGAAGTAACTAGTGAGGTTTTTATGGTGTTAATGTGTAACTATCTATCAGTACTACTAATGAATAACAAAAAATCTGCTCCTTCACCGGAAAACACACTATAGAACTCTAAATACATCCACCCAAAACCAACTCCAAAAGAAAGGAGGCGTTTTTCTCTCGTCCCGCAATCTGTGCCCAGTAAAAATCCTGTTAAAAGGGAATTTACATGAACATTAAATTGTTGCACCTGTTGCCTGTTTGCTGTGTTCTAAGTTTGGCCATCAGTGTAGGAGACTGGTTGCTCCCAACAGCAGCTGCATGTCTATATATCCAAAACTTCATGTCTGTCCATTTGTCCGTCTGTCTGTCTGCTTGTTCTTTATGCACAGATTTGTTTTTTAAGCCATAGGCTTGTTTGGCACAGTGGTGCTTGTCGCACTGAGAGGTTTTTTTTGTATTCAAGTACATTAAACTGCAAAAAGGCTACTTACTATTTTTGAAATTTAAAGTTCAGTCTGACAAGGCTTGGAAAAGCAGAGTAAGGTGACGCACAGAGCATAGTAACATCATGGATGCCACACGCTCCACACACACGCTGACAAACTTTCTCAAGCACACAGTCACTCATAAACCGGATGGTAATAAACTGCCAGGCAACTCAGCTAGTAAATGAATTAATAACTTCTCCTTTTTAAAAGTATTATGCATCCTCTGCACTAGTTGTTTTGTTGCTTACGGTACTTTTTTGTCAAAAGCAATTGCTATCACTGTCTGTCTCAGTTTATATAGCTAGATACGCATGCTGCAGCGGTTAAGGTTAAGTACATGGCTCAAGGGTACTACAGCAGGACCACTTTTGGGATCTGAACTGGAAAACTTCAGGTCACAGATCAACAAACCACTCCACCATAACCTCTTTCAAGCATTATGACCTTTAAAAAGTGCTTGTTTTTTACAACTTGATTAAAGCAAAATCACACAAGCTGTCAGAGTAATGAAAAACGCAGGTGTTATATCACACAGTTAAATTGTGTGTAAAAATGGACCGTGTAATTTCCACCCACAAAATGAGAGGTTTGGTTTTTCTCTGTTTGCCCCATAAAGACCTGAAAAACATTGAAGAACAACAAGTCAGTAAGCTGGTTTGCTGTTGAAAACCAAAGCAGTTTCCATGGCAGACACATATGGGCAAATTTCCCTCTATCCTGTTTTTACTTTTGCGTTTACTAGTGACAACTTACCGCATGAAATTGTACGAAGACTGAATTTATGCATGAAGTACTTTTGTATTCGCCATTTGGCCAAAACAGTAAAACGGAGACACGTATGCAGTAGGTATCATAAGACAATACAGCATGATCAGCATTGTCCTATTATACTGTATCATACAGACATGGCCTCAGATTAGTGAAGTATATTTCGGTTTGCATGCAGCTCTGCTGGCTGCTTTGAACATCACATCAGTGTCATCTCTTCTACAGTTGACAGTAGGTATGTTTCTTTCTCCGTTGGGTGGTTTGGATCACCTTTAACTAACCGTGGAAGCTCTGGCCCTTTGAGATTTATTAGGGGAAGCGAGAATGAAAAGAAAAAGCTGGTGGGTATATCCTCCTAATTCCGACCCTTCCCCGTCTGGGACGTTGATGAATTACCAGACTTGTTTCGCGTACGGCTGCTGCAACGCGAGCGGTTCTGCAGCACCTGCCCGCCGCACTTATTACAGCCACGCTTTTGCCCGGCATCCAGAGAGAGACAGGGATCTCTGGAATTACGTCGGGTGAAAGGTATGAGCATAGAAAACCTGTGAAAACGTTTAAAAGTGCGGAATACCAAATTGGATTACAACAGAGATCTCACGCAGATGTCTAATTCACCAGTCTGTTGGTAGAAACCTGATTATATACTGTATTGTGGGGGGTAGAATGCCTATAACTAGCATGAATTACATTTTCAGTGGAGTTTAATTGGATCACGAGTTATTCTTGATAACTTGTTTACTGTTGGACTTACACTTTCTGCGGATGTAATTTGGTGGACCGCGAAAGACAGGACTGGGTAAGGAGGATGGACAAGGTGAGAAGAGTGAGGAGAGGAAGCAGCAGTAGGAAGGGAACGGGAGCCTGTCGACTGTCCCTGCAGCCTCCTCTCACCCCGGACGGAGCTGCCAGTGCCGCACGCACAGTATTCCCCCGTGTATCCCCATCCCTCTCGCCCCACAGGTTTCCGGCAGAGACGGAGGCACGTGATCCGCGAGCCTGCTGTTGCCCCCCAGGGCTGCCCCCACCTGGCCGAGGCACTCCAATGCGAGAACCCTGTCTGCTTCCAGTGGCACGTGGAGCCAGAGGAGCCCTGCGTGCCCCATGAGGGAGCATGTGGCCCCGGGATCCTGAGCCAAAGCGCTCGATGTGTCAACACTAGAGGTACGACACCCGGTCTACCCACCCCAAACACCCAAAGCGCGCAAGCAAGACAGGAACAGCGACTCCGATTACATACGCCGCTGCTTTCTGAGAAAATGAGCTGCATCTTAATGCATTTTGAGTAAAAGCCAGTCGGCACCTGCGTGTGCAGTCTGGGTTTCCTTCCATTATTCATGGTGCAGATGTAAAGCGGCTGCGTGTTTCGGTGGCAAAGTGCAAAGCAAGGCCTGCTGTAGCTGATTAAAACTCAGAACAAGGACCATTCGCTGCTCTTTGTCACGACTTATACCTATAATTACTCGTGCAGCCCGTACGTTTTGTTACTCTGTCATTATAAATTATAGGCGCGTTTGTTAAGGAGACAGGTGAGGATCCAAATGAATCGCCTTGTAAATATGCTTCATGAAGTATGATGCAATGTCTGAAATGACAAATTGTGGAAAACGGGGATCTGAGCAAAGTTCCTCTTCTCAGCCAGTGTGTTTTTTTTTTTTTTTTTTTCCCCAGAAACCACATATCGGGTTAACTGGAAACAAGGCAGGGAAGAGTCGTGTAGCTGATTCATAACTAGACACATTTTCTTGTAATATTTTAATCACATAATGTTTTCCACATCAAAGTTGGAGCCCACACTATTATCCAAGATGTATATAGTGGATATATAGTATGTATGTATTTTTTATTAGAATAAGAGCAGCCAAATCAATATGAAACTAAGAATGCATTGCAGGCATTTGTATTGCGAGCTCAAGGATCTCATACCTGTTGCGGTACCTTTGATGGAGGCAATTACCCTGAATTGATGCAGTAAGAATACTTTGCAGTAAAAATGGTAAAACATTGTAAAGCATTCCTTATATCACACCGCCAGTAACCTTGGAGGAAGTTGCCAGTTAAATAAAGGTTAACAGTTAATATCACAAGGGCACAAAAGTCCTTGACCACTGGGTTGGAAAAAAAAAATTTGCTAGTATAATTTCATACTTTTTTTAATCTATTTTTAATCTATTTTCAAATATCGGTCTTATTATTAAAATAGAAAAGGGGATGAAAGTGCACTAATAATGATGGCAATAGCCACCAGTAATGAGTGTTATTAAACTGCACTATATTTGTGTCAGATCAGCTTTGGTTGACGTGTGTCGGTGCTGCTGGACTGGAAAGAGCCGCGACGCTGCCGCCTGTGGTGGGATCGGTGGGCACCGTGTGGAGTTCCGCAACGGGCGCCGTGTTGTCAGAGCCATAACTGTGATCTGTAAGTGCAGAAATGGCTGATTGAGCTCCAGAGCTGTCAGGTGTTTTCAGGGCTCGATGTTTTTAAGCTCCGATTGTGAGCGTAGGCAAGTGCCAACGCATGTTTCTTGTCCTTCTGCTGACTTGAAAGAGTTTCTCCATTAAAAAAAAATAATAAAAGAAAAAAGAAATGCAATCTAAAGGAAAGATGGAGGCAGCGGGTAAAACGCAAAGAGACACTGAAATGTCATCTTTGGGCAAGGGATGCTGCAGGAGTCGGGCTGCACTGATGGCACAAGAAGATCAGGTTCCTTTTTTTATTGAAGTTGTGGACGGAGCCTTGGCTCTCACCATCCCCTCCCCTCAGCACGCTGTCTTCAGCAAAAAAAAAAAAATTACCCTGTGTGTCTGTGTGGGCTGCTGGGCTGCGATTAAACCAGCGATACAAGCAGAACAAATGCCTTTACCTGAGTGCTCTCTTCCACAGAGCTGTGTAAATGGGGCTGTGAAAAGGCCGTAGAAGAAGGTTCTCTGCTATATAAACAGTGTTTTTTGTCCTCCATAATGAGGCTGTAAGTAATGAAAGATGTTGAGCAATCAAACCTAATTCAACGCATCTTTGTAAAATTTGATCTTTAAAATGCCAGACCGAGAAAGCGAGACTTGTTTAGTGAGGCTAGTTTTATATCCTTTTTTTTCTCAGCAAGTCCTACTTTTTTCTTCTATTGTTATTTTTTAACTGATATAGTTTTTTTTTCAACTGAATGTGTTACTTGGTAGCACATTTTCTCAGTGAGAATGATGGATTATACTTTATAACCTTTTTTTTTCCCAGTATCTCCATGGAAAATGATTTTGAGTTTACAGTCTGGCACCATCCACATGCCAGACAAGACTCATTCATTCAGGGGCCTTTGCTGAGTGCAGCTTACTTGGAGATTATTTACAGCAGTTACTCCGGTAACTGAATTTTGTTCTCATGTCAACAACTGTTTGTTACAAATTCCCGTATATGAAAGTCTCCGACACATAAGTAGGCTGCTGGTGCATGTGAGACATTTTTAATACCTTCATGAGCTCACAGTACAGGTTGTCATATGTTCTTCGCCTGCTTTTTGAACTGCTCAGTTTTTTTTGTTTTTTTTTTTTTTTTTTTTTAACTTTTGAGAGACATTTGCATAAAGGTGATGGAAACAGATTTTCTTCCTTTTTATTTCCGCATGAAGACGGGCAGGTTCTGCTCTCAGGCCGAGATGCAGGGTTGTTGCACATTCTTTTGACTAGAGGAGACTATAGAAACAAGACATTTTTTAGGACATGTCTACAACGTTTGCTTCGTTCAGAGATCTCATTACCCCCCCACCACCCCCCGAGTTATCAAGCTATAATATTCCCAGCTGATTTCTTTGCTAAATAAATTACAGATTCATGACATGTTGGTCTGCTCACCGCTTTTATCTATGTTAGCTGCTGCTGCTGCATATGATAAACTGTAGACAGCTGCAGGGAATTGGCTTCTCAGAGGCAAGAGACTCGCAATAACGGCCTCTGTCTGATATTAGTTGAATAAATCATCATGAAGGTTTTGACACTGTTTACCATCGACGGCGTCAGCCGCTCACTGGGTTCCGCATCTTGCGTCCGCTCTGGTCGCTCAGTGGTGCCTGGGACCTGGGGGGTTAATCCCGTTTCTCCGGTAGTAGTTTGACACCTCCGTTGTCTGCAGGCTAATGCAGTAATGACTTGAGCCGAGGGAATTATCAGCCGTAGAATCGCTGTGATTATGGGCAACGTCAATAGTGCGATTTGTGGAAACTGAAGATTTTAGGAAATTAAATGTGATGGTTCGGACGTCTTTTTTTTCAGTGGTTTAATTCTGCTATGTTGCCAACTCTTAACAGTCCCCTATAAAACTGTATAGTAGCTTATTAACAGTTAATTTTATCTAAGGCTCAATTATTTAACTATTTTGCTAGCATCAGTATAACTACAATACTTAGTTACCTGCAACCGTTTACCTGTGAGTCAAACAGGTAAACAGGATTAAAGACAAAAAACATAGTTAAATCCGAATAGAAATGACATCGGTTTCTGCGGACTCATTATTAACTTTTTTTCACAGTTACCTAACAGCAAAGTTATCCAAAACTGTTGTTACATTCAGTCATGAAGTCTTGTTAAACTTATTTTAAGGCATGAATTTGAAATGTTTCACCTCTGAGTTTTGAGTGCTGTTCCCTTCACTTAGAAGTATGTTTTTCTTCTGCAGACTTTTGTTCAGTTTAAGTTATTCGTCTGCACTGAATGTCCATCCTGGGATAGAACCCAGGATAAAATATGACCTGAGCTGCCGCTGCAGATGCGTTTATATAATGTTTCCTGAACATACAGCGTAATCCTACAACCATTAGCAGGAGCCCAGGAGGAAAGGAGGAGGCAGTGATTTGCATTTCCATTTGTGGATATTTAGCTTCCCCATTTGCAGGTTTCCTCTATGTTGTTGTCTTCCATGAGCTCAGCATCTGTTTTCTGGTGTCAGTTAATTTGGGAGGTGACAGGCCACAACACAGCAGCAGTACATTATGAGGCTTCTTTGGGGGGGGTTGAATGTTATCAAGTGCTGGAAATGATGTTTCACGCAGCTACGTGGGAGGGCAGCGTGATTGTGCTCGATGGTACTGTACCCACTCAGTCACACTGCAGGTGAGCAAAACTTGAACAGTACCACGATAAGCCACTTACTGTCAATATCACATTTAACGCTGGAAAAAAGGAAGACAACCTGTCGTCGCGTGGCTAAAAAAAGCTTCAGTCCGCCAAACACGTCGTAACACGGTAGCCCTTTGCAGGCAGATGCTGAAAGCGTAAGCGACACAAGCAGGTTTGGTGCCTCTTGACCAGGCCTGTCAAGAAAAAGCAAATTAACTTAGTGGGCTGTAAATATGGCTCGCAGGTGCCGTCACTCAGCCGGTCCCCTTCTCTTTTCACAGCCTCTTCACAGGTGGGAGGAAGTGTTTGTTTAACTCGTCCTCAGCACTCAAGCCTAAGTGACCAGGGGAGCTATTTGCAGGACTTCTGCTTGGTCCCCAGCTGTATTACCTGCCCTCTTACTATTGTGTAGTGGGGGGGGGGTTCCAAAACGACTTACATTTCCACCAGTTCACATAATTTGATGCTGGACCAATTCATATTAAAGACCTGTCTGAAGGGTTCTACAGCGGGGGCCCTTCAGGCTTTCAGATCTCCTTTAACCTCGACACCACACGTAACCTTGTTTCTAACACATTACTGCTTTCTGCGAATAGTCCTGTGTCTGGGCTCAATGGGAGCAACAGCTGCCTATGATCAAATTACATGCATTAACTTGACCTTTGTTGAACCTGCATCGTGTATATATATATATATATATATATATATATATATATACATATTTTTTTAATTCTGTGAAGTTTTTCCCAAAAAATGAATACACAAATACTTTTTTTGTAACAGCATTTTTTAGGTTAACTAGGGGCTACTACTCTGTAGCTGTATGACTTCTTTTATTAAGTCATTTGTCTCTATTTTCTCAGCATGTTCACTCTCAGCATCTGTTGTTTCTGGTGAAGGTCCATCAATCTCTTTTTGTGTACATCATGTTAATAACATCTGTTCCTGACTCCACTCTTTCTCACTTACTTGTAATTGAGTTGAAGTTGTCAGCATATGTTTCGGTTTAGGCCGTGTGAATTGATATAACCGCCAAAATGACACTAATAAGAACTGCTAAATTGACTTTTTCTTCTATTTAAACGCATTTAACACTGCAGGGCGACTGGACACATTTCAGCAAAAATTGTATTTTCCAACAGGAATCTTGTATTTAGTAATTAACTATTTATTAAATTGTTTATTGAGTATAGTTTTTTTTTTTTTGTTTAGTCTTTGTTATAATATTCTCTAAATTGACACCTGATCACTAAAATGTGACGTGATACCAGGGTGGTCAGTGTTGTGTGAGACGTGAGATTGAACCATTTACACCTGAACAATGATCCAGACGGTCTTCGCTAAAATATGCGCTAAATTCTGTGAAATCGAACTAATGGTTCCGGTGACATAATACAAAGTAATCATTAATCAGAAGAAACACCTGGACCTGCCAGAAAAGGTGTAAAGCAAATTTATCAGTGTCTCCCAGTTGTAGCTGTACGAAAAGAAGAGGTCCTGTGGACAGGGATGTCATGCTAGATACATCATACCTGTGCACACGCAGACTGCCCTTCCCCAGGGAGGGCATTAGGGTTCCAGCAAAACGCCCCAACCGACTCATTACTGCATGCAAGCCGAATCCATCCAAAACACCTGGGAAAATCTGTATGTTTGCTGAATTAAGTTTGCCAGCCAATATTGTTTACGTTTCATCCACGCAGATACAAATTTTATAGGAGCGTTGCAGCGGTGTAACACAAAAGCGAGAAACGTCCTTCTGAGTTTTAAAGATTTTTAGTGATTCCAAGTGGAGGTACAGCATGTAAAAAGGGTTCATAATTTGCTGCTGATCAATAAATGTGACAGTAATCCGGTGTGTGACCTTTCTGTTTGACTGACAGCGCTGCCAATACGTGGTCTGTGCTTGTGTGATTCTGATGGATTCTTTGAGCGTCACCATATGTGACAGAGCAGTGAATTACTCTCCTCTCCTTTTACTGAGGCAGATATTTAATTAACATGCAGTGATTTGATGGACCGGAGAGAGAATAGAAATACTGTTATAAGAGGTGTCTGTAACCTGTTAATTCTGCACTGTGTCGCCACTGAAGCATCAGCAGGAGCGGACTGGTTACATGTGAGCACTTCAAATATAATGGGATTCGTTCAAGAACTGAAGGTCATTTCTCTCCATATTCTATTTTTAAATGAAAATCAAAACAACAATGTTTTTATTAGTATTTTCTGTATGGAGTCACAGTTGTCATTAGGATTCATTAATTTGCTTTCTGTGCTAAAACATTGTATTACAAACTGGTTATTTCGCCAACACTGCAGTTTTTCTCCTGTGACATCATTTTTTTTTTTGTTTTTTTCAGAAATAGATGGATTTTTATATGTCGCTGCTGGTCATCCACCTTCCTGTGAATAATTATGCCTGCCTTTTATTTACTTCTACAAATGATGTCATAAATATCAGGTTAATGTTGGAAACGATGAAAAAAAATTGGTGAGAAAAAAATAAATATCACTTTCTCTCAGTAAATAGGCCAGAAAAGGGTGCGACAACATGAATGGAATTATTCTTTATAACTGTTTACAATTAAAACATTATCTGTCTGAAAGCAATGCTCACTGTAGACATAAATAAGTGCACAGAAACTCATGAAGACCATCCCAAGGACCCCATGGACACCAACAAGTGTTTACGTTGCGCCGTGAGCAACAGGTTTGCAAAATAAAGGGTTTTACAGCTGAACGTGACAGACAGTTGTTAGTAATTGTCCGTGACACACGTGAACATTTTCTTTGGTTAACATATGGCATTTTAATGATTCTGTTTCACAAATAGTTAAGGGGCTTCATCTTTAATCTGCCAACTGTTTTCTAAATGGACTTTTCTAAATTACTTTAACTGTCATGTAAAAGCGGCATTCATGTTCTCTCTGCCACAGTCACGCTGTCAGGCAGCACCAGTCACTTCATCTTGTTATATGGCTTTTTCCAGTAGGGGAAGAGAAGCAAAGGAGAAGAAAATACTTATTATGCTGTGTTTTAAATCAGCAGTGAAAAATGTCCCTGGAATGGTTGAAATATATCTATATATTTCTGTGACTTTTCCTACCTCCGGTGGGTTAGGGAGGTTAATTTAAACTATCTGCATGCACATTTTTATCATGTTCTCTGAGGGTATGACATGTTTAAAACTTTCAAGTCACTAGAGCTGTGTGAAATTACAGGGAAAAATCCACCTATTTTTCATGGCTGAGTGCATTATACCCTTTTTCTGCCAAATCTACATATATCAGAGGTGTTAGAAGTGACTGACCGCGCTATTTTTCATCTGGTTTATTCAGTTAGAACCAAGTTTAAACGTCCACTGCAGCTTTCTGTATGTATAAAAAAAACACATTAAATTGTATCTCTGATTTGTCACAACTGATAAAGTGGAAAGTATCGACAAGATGCAGCAAATGACTAATCTCTCGCGATTTTTTAGCTGTGTATTTGCGTGAATGTTCAGTGCATTGTTTTAAATCACAGTTCATTTCATATGCAGGTGGGAAAATGGTGCGAATCGTGTTTCAATGTTGACATACTCATTGTCAGGATTCTTTCCTCACACCTGGTCCCTGTGAAACATCAACGTCTGTGCTTTGCTGCTGAGTTCGGGCTCTGTATTGTGTTCATCTTTCTACTGAAAAAACTGAGGGAGCTGTTATTCCACACATATAAGCATACATACTGTTTGTGAGAGTATGGGGAATGTTTTTTAAAAAAGTAATGGCATCTTATTTGCAGTAGTATGTACACTGGATTAATATAAAAAGAACTGTTGGTGTTGAATTACAGGAAGGAAGAAAGAAACTTACTTTTTGGTATTAGGGCAACATGATGGCCTATATGGTAAAAAAAAAAAGCATAAAATGATATTTTGACATTTTGGGTTTCTTTAGTACCTGGAAGAGGCAGTTTGCAGGTAGTGAGTGTGGACAACAAACTGCCATCTTGTTATTTAAATTGAATTAAATTAAATCAGAAAATGTTATACGTTTGTAAAATATTTGATGTCATTGATTTTGTTGTTCAACGGTGTTAAGGCATTTGTTTGTGAACCTGTGTGAGTCGCTTTGATAGTCCCACTTTTAAACAGTGCGGCGGGATGGAATTAAACTCTTGTGGATCCACAGTTCCCTCAAAAGCGACATCGTCTTACAACTTGGATGAAGGTTCATGCGGGGCTGGTTCTGGGATGAAGAGATGAGTAGAATAAGAGAAAATGAGCTCATTTTTGTTTTCACGGTCAAGCAGAAAAAAATCAAACTGAAAGCATCGAACTTAACAAGGTTTCCTTCAAAAAGAATTTATTTAAGAATTCATTAATTCATTTAAGATTTAGGAGTAATTAAGATTAAACATCTGTCCAATTGTTTTTCTTTTTAAATATATAAACTATTTTTCTTAGTTAATGATGAAAAGCATCAGTGTCTTCTGTTGCTGGTGATAAGGTGTAACAGCAAACAGCTCAGCGCCTCGGAAATCAAGAATAATTTGTCAGAAATGTTAATGAGGTTTAGCAACTTTAAATAAACTGATTATAAGACACTTTCAGACAGACTGGCGGTCGGTCGGTATATATTTTGAATTTATTTTAATCAGAAAATTAGATTAAATGACATTTCCTTGCAAATGTTTTGTGATTAAAAAACATTAGCATGAACTTATTTATTTCCTTCACGCTTCTTTGTGCATCTTCCTCGAAATTCTTCTTGAGAGAAAAAAAAAGTAAATCTTGTGTCATGATCATTAAGCCAGTTTTTCCAAGTTTCGTTGCTGCGGGACTGCAGTAGGCGGTGAATAAGGTCTGCGGTGGTAAACAGACCTTCTGAAGGAGAACAGCGAACGGCTCTCTACTGTCCACCGAGTCGAGTAACGCTGACGCTCCGGCCACCGCTGTCGGCTTTACTGAACCAGGTTAAAGCAAAAACGTGTGGCGGGAACGAGAAATTTAAAGGGAAAACAAATGTGCAAATTGGAGCAAACTAAGCAACCGGATACACGGTCAAAACCGGGAGCAGCGAATTTATACGTAGAGTAACTTCAACCCATCCTGTCAATGTACAGGACATCATGGTTTTTGTAACCCAGTCTGAATGTACAGGTGACCGTCACTGTCCGAATATTCGCTGTAACGGATTGCGAAAATTTGTACGCTGTACGATTGAAAAACCTGCTCTAACAAATTTGTACCCGAAAAAATTTCAAAGCTCACAAGTCGGAGTGAGAGGAGGTGGAGTGTTAGGAATGTGAGAGCATTGCTTTGAGAGAGTGGCGCATTATGGGAAGTAAAAGCAATTCCAGGGGAGTGTCTGCCAGCATTTTTGGGTGTGTTACTTAACTGATGTTATGTAGGTATCAGGTAGAAAGTGCCCAGTTATGAAGTTGTTAACAATAAGCGGAACGTCCTCAGGGGATCCCTCCTTCACCGTGCTGTGCATTATCGACGTCACCTTTTCCACGTAAAGTGAAAGATACGTTCAGTGTGGATCTTTAACATTCTACTCCCGTGTTTATTTTCATCACGTTGCGAGTTTGTCGGAGCGAAGAAGGAAAATGTAATTCGTGTGTGACGCTGTGTGGTATTGAGTGAGTAGTGTTTTAAATGTTTTACATTATGCAGATATCCTTGGTGGACTTTTATAAAGGTTTTTAAGACTTACTGGGGGTTGGGCTTCTTCTGGGAATGCATTAGCATTTTTTCCACTTAAAATAATGCAGTATAGGTTTCCCTTTATCCAAAAATTCATCGTCCACAATTTCAGCAACAGATCAGATTGAGTACGGAGGAATGGCTGTATTTGTACTACGTTTTATTTATATACAAATTTAACAGGCCTTGAAATGAGCAAAATACTGGAATTTCTATCTGTCTGTCTATCTGTCTATCTTAAAGGAGTTCCTGCAATGGTCGTGTTTTCTATGACAAACAGTATTTCATATTTCCAGGTCACAAACCAGGGGAGCGGTGCGATTCTCCTGCAGTCCTTCTGAAAACCAAGGTTGCATTAAAAACGTGAACCAGCCAGTTAGGCGTCACCAAGCCCTGTATTGTCCCGTATCCCGCAGGGGCAGCTGTTCCCAGCGAGCTGTGTTTGGAGGACCCCCCACCTTTGTCGCTTCCGTGTGAGGTGCCATGCCCAGGGGACTGTGTGGTCACCTCCTGGTCCCTGTGGTCACCCTGCTCCCTCTCCTGCTCCACCAAGACTGCCGAGGGAAGACAGAGTCGCACCCGTACCGTCTTGGCACAGCCGGGAAAAGGTGAACAACCCAACTAACGCCTGCTTTAGTGATATGCGTCATCTAAATTATGTGGTACTGAATGCACACATCTTCATTTCCTTATAGACGTACACATCAGCAGTTCCTAAAGACACCGACTACAATAATAAGCATAGAGTATCCCAGAATGCACTTCAAATTCATCCCAAAACCAAAAATTAATTCAGTGCGATTACAGTAATGCAGCAGCCTTTGGTTTGAGCATAAAGGCAAACTGAAAGTGACCAACTGATTGATTTGATAAATGAAATACATTTTGTTTCAAATACATTTTGAGTTTTTTGGGTAGATAAGATAAGTTACCTATTAGCCAACCAGTTTACGTATATGTCAAATGTTTTGTAGGAGCTGTTAACCAGTATCTCTATGTTTCTCTGAATTCAAACCCCTTCATTCTATCCATGTAAGTCATTATTTAGAGATCAGTAGGAGAAACAAACATGTCGGTTTTTTTTTTTGGTACAAGTTTGTCTAATTTTATGTTGCTCTCTGAAATTATGTAACTTTTGTCCCATATTCAACAATGCCAAAAGATTGATTCGAAGAACGGGATACTTTGAATAAAATTTAAAACAAAGTACCAACCAATAAAACAAGCATTTGTATAGTAAATCAAGGTTTCAGCTGCTCTGCCATTAATCTGTTTTCAGATAAATTCTAGTCGCCATATTTCAAGTCAAAAAAATGTAAATCTTCAGCTGTGAAAATTGAAATTTCATTTTTGCTCCAGCACAGTCAAGGAGAAAGAAGATGATACTTTTTATATTTGTTCTAAAGTAATGGATTTTCAAGGTATGCAAATGAGAGCTTTGTGTGGGTTTAAACGCCATTTCAAAGAAGAGAGCTGAATAACTTCACCAGCTGTTCCCATAGACACTCGAGCCGCTGGCGACGACTGTCAATTAATCTCTTTAAAATACATGAAATGGAGAACTTACCTGCTGTGTAAACAGTATTACATGAACATTAAGTCAATTAATTTTGGATCCACCAACTCTGGTCTTTTACCGCTTTGGAGACTTGGTTATCTGCAGGGCCACAGAACCGGGTTTTTTAAATCTAGTGTGGAGGCGATCAGTTATTCTGCGATAGACGGCAACGGGGTGACATAAATCATGTGCTGTTTGAGTCACGTTGTATGAAGAGCAGTGTAATTATGGGTAAAATACACGTGAGCTCGGGGACACCGGCCTCCCGCTCAAAGTCACCCCACGCTGAATTGTGGGCGCATTTTCAAATGCGGAAAAAGTCAAATGTTATTACTTCTTAAATACCCGGTTAATCGTCACCCAGTCTGCAGTCTATTTTTTTTATTAGGCATTCTGAGATCTTTGAATGTTTCAGAGACGGCCACAGCATCCATTCGGCGTGGGCGGAGGCCGGAAGAATAAACTGGCTGGAATGTTTAGTCTAGTTAGAAACCAGCAGACAGAAAGGAGCACCGGGTGCTTTATTCTCCAACTAATTTCTGGTGATTCCTCTATTTTTTTTTCACATAAGTTGCCCTATTAGTTGAATCGGTTGATCTTTCTTGTGGAATTAAGCTACAGTTATTGTAGATTTAAACAATATATTAGCGGTGTAATCGACAGAAACACGTTGTTTTGAGGACAAGGAGACACCAACAAAATGGGTCGATTCCAGGGAACAATATTGAAATATGGGGGGGAATTTTGGGCGTGATGATGACTAAGGCAGTGTATGTCACCACAGGCTTTGACCACACCTTGTGGGAAAAGCGAGCTTGTGAGATTCAGCAGCTGTGTTTGGATGCAGGTGGGAGACCGTGCCCCCCGCTCACTGCCCTGGAGGAATGGCGTGTCTGCAATGACCACCCGTGCGCTGTATTTCACTGGAAAGCCTCGGCATGGGGCCCCTGCGTACAGGACTCATCACTGAGCAGCTCCAACGCCACTAGCAGCTGGAACGGGCAGCCCACCTGCGCGGTGGGGATCCAGACCCGTAAGGTGTCCTGTGTCAAGATGAACTCCGGACAGGTGATCTCAAAAAGGTACCAAAGACACAACATCACTGTATTGTAATGTACAAATAATGCAACCCGTTTTCTTTAATTTTTCACTATGAACTTGTGAAAGACCGGTTATTATTCTGCATGCATTTGTCTGTGATATTTTCAGCACAATAACTTGAATCAGACATTTATTTAGCATAGTTGGCCCAAGCAACAAGAATGACGGCTGTATAAGGAGGTCGTACAATATGGTGGAAAATTCAAATGTTATCACCAGCAGCACAGTACAAATACAGCACAGTTGCCATAACTCCATTGTCGGGGTGCTAAATGTAATTGTGTGCATTTATTATTTGCGCCATACTATCCTTTGGGGGCTTGTATATCCTGTAGATGAGTGGCTGCTGCGGCTGTCACTCACTGTCAGCACACAGCTTGACTCCACTGCGAAGGTATAGGACTCTACTCCTCGGCATCCATATGTCTTATTTCCACTGTGAGACCATTCAGGGATTAAACGGAACAACACGGTGGGGGACGGTAAGGATTTTGCGACAGCTCTGTGACACTGGACCCTGTACACACAATACAAACGAAAAAATCCCTTTACAGCATCCCTGCATCTCTTTTCGAGATATTTCAATAATAGGGGATGTGATGTCAGTCGCCTCATGCAGCAGCACAGGGATCTCAAACCCCAAATCAGTCTGGATTGTTTGTGTCCATTTGTGCCGTTTAAAGTTCTTTTGTTTTGCTCACAATTTTCTTTTACCGGTTCGCTAAAATCGTGCCTTTTTTTAAAATTTAAATTTAATTTTTTTAATTTAAATCCCGTGCAATAGACTAATGAAGGTTTGGTAGCAGGTTGGCAGAAAGCAAGGACACCTCTTCAAGTGAGGGCCTGTGGAAATTCTGGAAGCAGATCTGCAGAGGTTGTCTTCAGAGATAATGCCTTGTATTTCACCAGCTGGCAAAAACTCCATGTCAGTGTTAACCCAAACATGCTCTTCTCTATTTATGAAAATAAATCACAACAAACATATATCTCATGAACTAAAAGAAACTGACAATTGCAGTTATTTAATAAAAAAAAAGGGGGGGGGTCTCATTTTCACGACATAACGTATCAAGAGGGAATTTTTGTTTGTGCTGTTTGTAGTTGTCCAGCTTCACAGAGCTAGTAACCAGTACATTTATGAATAATTAACAAACCAAAAATGCAGATAAATTCCAAGCGTCAACGACCGAACCATGAAACGCAGTGAAAATACAGCCACAAATGAGAGCCTCAGACAACCGCCACAGTTGAACTAGGTACTGTCTTTACGTGAACCAGCTCCAGCCTTCGAGGGGCGCAGCTGAGACATGTCACCTCTGCTGGGGGCCATCTCGCCACCGGTTTGTGACACACAGGCCACAGGTCACATTGTTTAAAGCGGTTGCACTGCTGTTTTCTGCTTCTCCAGCAAATCCTTTACAGGGTAAAGCTTTTTGTTACTGATTTTTCCTGCTAATCCATCCTTCTGAGCTGGGGTGTCCAGGGCCAGCATGGCCTGTTTTTGTGGACCAGTATAAAACACTTTACGATTTGTCTCCAGGATTGCATCCAACTCGGCACTGTGTTCAAATAGGATTTTGATGCTGAAAAAGTATCTTCGCAGCTCACAGATATTTTCTTTAAAAATTAGTCATTTGTAATTGTTTTCTGGAATCTTCTGCTGTTCCGCTTTTAGAGAACTGCTATTTCCTATTTTTTTTCCATATTAAATTTGTGCATTTACTTGTTTATGCTTAATATGAATTTTTAGAATTAGTAGCCCCACTTTATTACATCATATTAAATTCAAAATCGAATCAAAAAGCCTTTCATATGTCGTACTTTAATATCATACCATGAGTTTGCATTCATTTTCTTGGCTCCTGCTCCAACAAGAGGGTGTTATATTGCTTCTGATTAAATTCAGCTTCATCTTCTCTTTCAGGGAGTTATTTCTGCCTTGCTCATGCTGGTATGTGGGGCTCAGTCTCCATGAAACAGTTTAAAATTAGTATCCTTATATAGGCTAAAACCTGTCAGTCAGCCGTAACAATGAGCACAATGGTGACAAACACTTTTTTTTGTCTGTGATATCCCAGGATTGTATCATTCATTCGTAATTAAACTCCATTAAAATTTGGAATAGCATTTGTTTTGCCCTATCTTACATACTGCACATGAGGAAATCACATTGTCGCAGCATAATACCTTATTATTACGCTTAACCGTTTCATTTCACGTGTCCCTTGTACCTCTGGGTCATTCTGTGCTCAGAGATATTTCAGTGAATCACGTCCAACGACAAAGTAATTCTCTGTTCTTGTTAGATGTCTAGCATAACAATGAGTACGGCTGTTGCCTGGATGGGCGATATTTGTATTTCTCTTAAAGCGAGTTGTAAAAGCCGCGTGAGCGTAATTACCGATGTGTGCCGAATAATGGGACGATAAGGGGGAAAAAAGTTTGAAACTCGGCTCCGCTAATAAACTTTCCGTGTGAAAGTGTTAGCGCAGCAGAACAGGCCGTGCGGGAGCATTAATGAGGGCTCAGGCTGTGCCTGTGTGATGAAAAGTGAACGTGTGCCGCGCTCCTGCCTGCGGAGGCTGCGTTTGCACGTGTGCTCACACCTGGCCCTGTTCCCCGCTCTCCGCTCACAGAACAGGCCGCGCTCAGCTCACACACGCTGAGACTAGGCTGTCCCACCCCAAGCCGTTCCGGCACTGCGCAGAGATCCACTGCTCCCCGAGGACCGAGATGTTCTCAGCCTTTAATGTTGCGCCTTCCGCGGGCTTCCATCATCTCCTTCCTCGTAACTGACGAAAACTGGTTTGTGTTTCGCCGGTGAAACACTCCGCGTACAAATGCAGTTAGTGTGGGTTCCCTCTCGTGGGAATACTTAAGCTGAAAGTTTGTGCGAACGAACTGGTAGCATTTGTAGACCCTGCAGGATCATAATCTAATAATATACAGGCGCCTTGTTTCTATTTCAGTTATCCACGCAAAAGCCGGTTCTACCCCGAGCGATGCCCGCTTGCCGAAATGACCTCTTATTCTTCAACTTAAATGATTTTGTCTCCTATGTGCTTGTTTGACTTATTCTAAAGAGCTGGATCAGAACAAATCAGTTCTGTCTTGTTGATGTTCCGTACCGCATTACACTGCTTTACTACCTGCAGGGGACGGCACTGGTGCCTGAAAGCTCCAAGAATGCTGACTTTGGTTCACACCTGGTCGCAGAAATTGAAGTGGGGTGGTGGGAGCCATAGTGGTTAGAGGTGATGCCTTTGGGTTTAGTTGCAGGTTCATATTCACCTCATGCTGCAGTGTCCATCAGCACAGCGGTTGGTAGTGGGCTGAAGATCCTAGGGGTCTGCAGCCTGAGAAGAAACCCGCAAAAAAGGGAGGAGGGTGTTTTTTCAGGGGCCCAAGAATTCGTAGCTACACCCATGAAAAGTTACCCTGCTGCATGAATAGGTAAATAACTGTAGGGAGCTTACCAGTGTAAACTGTAAATATGCATCAACAAAATGAATAAACGTAATGTGAGTGAAAAATGGACTGATGAGGAATTTGCACTACACACCCACAGTAACTTTCCTAATAGACACGTACAAGTATTTTATCCTCTTGTAAATTTATTTAGTGCCATAAGTAGGTACAAGGATGCGTCTTTCTTTTCCACTTCAAGCAAACATTTAATCTCACTTTCTATTTATTTATTTGTTTGTTTGTTTTTTTTTTGCTGAGACTCCTGGAAGGAACAATAAACATTAGCAGTTATGTTCAATTGCTTTATACAATGAAACAGCATTCCCTTGGTGTCACAGCTCTCTATATTTAAATTTTCCCGATAATGGTTCTTAAAAGTTAATACCCATATATAGGTATCGAAATAGAAACTTTTGCTGTACCAAAATTGTATAAAGAAGAACAGAACATGAAAAAAACAGGCCAAATAAACAAATTCTGCAAATAAATACCATACAGTAGCATACAGTGTACTGTAATAAAATAATGCTGGATGTATTGTGATAAACTATACGTGCTGCAGGGTGTTATCAGCTGTTTCCCCACGTTTGGCTTTGTCTGAGCACACCGCTTGGCATTTGTTGCGTATTTCATTTTTTAAATAAACTTATTTATTTAAATGGCAGGTGTTGTGTCAAACAGAGGCGCTGGGTTACTTTGACGCACATCTTTATTCCCTTTATTCAACGTGTCATAAAACTCTCACCTCCCGTGTGTAACGCAGTGACTAACATGTGAAATGTGCTGTACTGTACACACTGCACCGCAGTATAAACATGCAAATCCATGACATTAAGTGTTTTCTAATGAGGTGACTGGTGTTTACAGTGTTTATCCTGCTCAACTCATGGCTTAATAGTTATACAGGTGTTTTCCGATGGGCTGGGAGCACATTATTTATTTACTTTTGCCATTTACAATAATGGGAAACAGGGACTCGGTATTGGAAAACTTCAATATCCAGTGTGTTTTTAGTGGCAGATTAGATTTGAATTTGGGACCCATTAGCCATGCTTGAACTATGGGAGGCTGTACTCCTACACCCCACTGCCTTGCTACACCTATGGTTTACAGTGAACAACCTGAATGAAAAAGCTGGATATTTTAGGGACCCTTCCAATATTTTAAACTGGCCCTTAAAAATACAGGCCAGTTTGTCACTATACTCTATGTATTAAAGACGATGTTGATTTTACAATAGTACATCCACACAAGATCAGCTGTGACACCAGCACCCTGCACTGCCTGGAGCTGAGGACCCCATGTCGTGGTGGATAAGATCAGAATATCTGCACCAGGACTTCAATTTATTTAGCTTCTAGCATCTGAAACAATTTCGTATACAGCAGCTTACTCTTTCCTAGCTGTAACTAACTAGCGTCCGGCAGGGGCAGCCGCTGGCACTTGGACCCCCAGAGGTTTATTTTCTCCCTCGCCTTTTTGTTTGTTTGCCTTCCTCTTCTCTCATAGCCAGTACAGTTCCACTTCTCTAACTGTGTGGCTAATGTTTCATCTGTACACCTACTAAATACCTGTTATATTTGTTTTTTAGTCGATTTTTTAGCACTCTGGGTAACTGTGAAGAAGTCTATAAAAAAATGCTGAATGGAATTGATTTTCATTGAATTGAGTAGTATACACGCCGTACACGTTTTTACCGTCAAGAAAAAAACACGAAAACCCTCTTGTATTTGCTTGTCTGTCTGTCTGTCTGTCTGTCTGTCTGTTTGTTTGTTTGTTTAAAGGATGGTTGAACTTTGCATTTTAATCAGTTTGGGCCTGGGGGGTTCGCTCACCATTACAAAAACCACAACTGACTTTTCTTAATGTGTGGCCGTCACTATGCCTGCTGGGGCAACAAGCAGGGCAGTTTGTTTACAGTTTGCAATCCCGCAACCATGAAACTTTATTATTATTATTCAACTTCATTAAGCAGTCGCACCTTGGACTCTGACTGATTTCTCCTTTCTTTTTTCCTGTCGATTCACTCTCTCCCAGGTGCTGGCAAACAGGCATTAATGCACTTTACGCTGCTGTGTCCTGTTGTTGATGGGCACACATATGTAGACAAGCACAGGGATTCGCTTTGACTCCAGTGAAACAGCCAAACAGGGCAAAAGAAATGCATTCCCTCTGTCTCGTGCAGACATTTTGCGTTTTGCTGCTGATGGTCATTCTGCACTGCACATCTGATACTCTCACCCAAAATATTATTTGCAATACCCTGTTTCAGAGGTTCCGAATGATGGTATACAGGCCAGCAAAGAACTTTCAACGTTTTAAAGTATCCCACTAAGGTTGTTTTTGTGTATCTGTGCTTGAAACCAGCTTTAGACTAAGAAATAGAAATGAAAATACAATGTCCCGTGCGAAAAAGTGGACCGAGGGAGGTGATGGATTTATATGATAACTCTCAGACTAATGGCTCAGTTTCCGTGGAGTCAAACTGTACGCCAGCTGTAGAGTTAAGCGAGAAGTGGATGGAAACACTGCTTTGCAGCCTTGTTTGAACGACGTGTCTGCCGCCGCAGGTGTCCGGACTCCTCTCGGCCCGACAGCCTTCGTCCCTGTTTGCTGCCCTGCAGGAGAAACTGCGTTGTGACGCCATTCAGCGAATGGACACCGTGCCCCTCCGTCTGCCTCCCAAGTACAGTTACATAACTCGAACGACGTTCAGTCTCACAGGATTCGAGAGAGAATCTCAAGCAGCAACAGTGCTGTGGTTATAACATTTTATATTGAATTTTCCTGTTTTCAGTGCAAGGTTCTTTGTTTCCTCATAATAATATGCAAGGGCTTAGTGGAGAATCGTGCAGGTACATTCCTGTGGGCATTTCTGCTAAAAGTAGGTAAAATAATCCATCAAAGCTACTTGTACATGAAGGAAGAATACACCACTATTTGCACATAGTGAATTTGGAAATCGAATGTGTAATTCTGTTTGTTTTATTTATTTGTTTTGTATTAGATTATGAGCTATTAGTTGCAGATATTTAGAGAAAGAGGGAATATCAGAATATGAGTTGAGGGAGCACCTCAGATACTGGAGTAACACGGATTCATTAAGGTTTTATCAGAGCTTTAATTGCCTCTAACCTGTTCAGCTCGCAAGACAGGGGGCATCAAAGTGTTTCTCAAATTGTGTTTTGGGTTAATTCCTTGTTTTATTAATGATCTCTTACTGCAGTCACCAACACCATAGCCACCCAGTCGCGGTACAGGATCGTCATTCAAAGGCCAGCGAATGGGGGGCAGGAATGTCCAAACACGCTGTTCGAGGAGCGGGAGTGTGAATCACTCCCTGTTTGCCCAGCTTACAGGTAAACTTAAAAACAGACCCTTGTTTGAGTGTAACATTTTTTTTTCTTTTTGTCTTTTGTTTTTTTCAACGTTGATATTATCTGCAACCACAGTGGCTGCATAAAAGCCAGTTGATATGTTAAAGTTTTTTTTTTTTTTTACACAAAAGAGTTCGTTTTGAGCCTATGATCTTTTCGACCTGTATGTAAGTATTTGTGACTGGTTTTCCTGCAATAGGTGGAAGGCCCATAAGTGGCACCCGTGCACTCTTGTGCCCGGTTCGGTTAGACATGGAGCAGCAGGGCCTGGAGAAGCGTGTGGTCAAGGATTGGAGACAAGAAGTAAGTCACCTATCCATATGTCTTTCCTATTTTACAAAAAAAGTTCATTTTTGTGCAACCTTGATAGTGTCCCCTCTAAGGTGTAATAATGCTTTGCCTTGTTTTGGCTGAGTTGTAGTAAGTAGTACTGTGACGTGTTTTACGCAAGAACACAAACTGAGCTTAGGTGTGTGATTATATATATGTATACACACACACACACACACACACACACACACATATATATATTATCAGTAAATATCCAAGAACCTGAGTATCGTAATTTCTCAACAGTAACCAATTTAATCCATCTGGCTGGATCAAAAGCTTCAGAACAACTCCGTCATAACTCTCTCCAAGTGTGGATTAAGGTTCATTAAAATGAATGCCCTATATTTCTGAGACGGCGGAACCGGAGCAGCTTTCTGAACTCGCTGTCACATTTACAGATCTGACAACTTATTCCTTACTAATTAGGAATTGTTCAATGAGTCGCTAGAAAAATGGCTGTTCTCCTGATATTCCTTCAAGCGCAGCTTATATATCTCAGACAAAGGGGTCGAGTTCATTATTTTCATTATTTCTGGGCATGTAAAAAATCTTTGTGTGTGACTGGACTGTTCCAGAAAAGAGCAAAGTAATACACATGTTAATATAACTGCAGAAAATGGATTTTTATATTTATTTACTCTAACTCAAACACACGGTTAAAAGGTTTTCAAAATTATGTGACCGACCCATAGAAAAATTTTGGCGTCAAAATGCTGTGTTTACTTTTATTCTGTGTCTTCAAGTGATGGTTTGTTACAATAACACCTTTTTTTATTATTTAACAACACAGCAGAACTGGATCACAGCGTGATATAGATATAAATAGTATTCCATGAAATTGCAAATATATACAAATATACGATACAGTAGAAGGACCAGACATTCCAGAATTTGTTTGAATTACCATGCAGTTCAAACTTTAACTTTTCATACTTTTCCATACTTGGCTTTTCACTTTCAGACAAAAGCGGAGATCAAGGTCCCTCAACAGCCAAATAACAAGGCAAATTGTGGAATATTGTTAACTTTTTGCACGTGCTAATAGATGCGTTGGTACAGAAAGCCTCATCCTTCGACACTCATTGACTTTTGCTGTTTTTTGACATGTGAAAAAATGCCGCCACATTAAAGACAGACGGTTTGGGGGGTGGCGGGGTGGAATGCCTACTGTGTTTGCAACACAGTGGTGCCTCACAACACCTGACCTGTGTTAGATCTAGGTCCCGCTGTGTGGAATTCATATGTTTACAAGTCGGCCCATAGGCAGACATTGCAAGAGAATTAGGAAATGTAAATGTCCGAAATGTCCGTTATAACGTGAAACGTTCATTTACGGAATAGATGGGTGGAGGATTGCGGGGATTTTGGTTTAGCGCATCGGTCATACTAATGAATAATCGTGTTATATTGGTGTAAATACATTTTTTTAAATAAAATTAATAAAGTCTCCATAGTCAGTATCTTTGATTTATGAGCCAACAAGAACTATGTTTCACCCAATATAAATAGACTCTCATATGTGTTTTGCTTTTGCCAAGGTTTTTCAAGGTTATTAATAGCCCGATAACCATACTGTCGATGTCAAGAGCACATCGAGTTGTCCGACCGCATGTGTTCTGGACTGAACGTGTCCTGCAGGTGAACTTAATAAAGCGATATCTTATCCTGTCCTTTTATAAAAGTATACAAATAAATTACATGCTGGCTTTATCTAACTGGGTCTTTCGGCAGTGATTTTGCAGGGATTATTTCCCTACTGTTTAAATAATGTATTTATCAAATCTCTGTTCAATGAATATCAATTAATCAGTTAAAACTTCCCACTGTTAATATTTTTTCTATTCCAGAGCACATTATAACATTATATTTGGTAAATTGGCAACTCCGTAGTACCTTGCAAGGCTGGTATTTTTTAAAGGCATGTCTTAACTCGTGCTGTATTCTGGAGACAGTCTCAGAGCGCCAAGGTGTCTCGTGAGGACAGATACAGGGAATATCCCCCGTGCAAAGATGTAATCAGGTGTAAAAACTGCAGACCGAGCCTGGATGCGTGGTGCGTTCCAGCGGAGGATCGCAGGAAACTACATTAACCCTCTTTTAATTCGATTGCGTTTTATTGGGTTCCTGTGCAAACTTGATAGCGTATTTTGCCAGAGATGCAAATGAGCGAGTTGGATCACTAGAGGACCCGCTGCGTCAGCGTAACCGAGAATTAAGGTGGCTAAAATGGAGACGTTATGAATTGTGGTAAATCAAGCAGAAAGTGCGGCAGCTCGGCGAAAGCAAGGAAGAGGTGGGGTGTCGTTGCCACCAGGGCGTAGTGCGCTCGCAACAGAAATAAGGGAAATAATAACAAAGGCAGAGCTTTGAAGAACACTGAGTTTAAGCCTTGCTTTGCCCTTTACAGCTGGTTTGACTGGGCCAGAATACCGGTGGCAGTGGAGCCTCGCTGAGAGTCAGGTTTTACTCGGTGGCACTTGCTTTACCTGTCAAAGCACTTTCCTGGTTTCCTAGTAGGTGAGATTGTTACAGAGGAAATATTTCAATGTATTAAAAAACTGAGAACTACAGTTTACTATGACTCATTTCTCATTAGGTTTTATTAACCGCAACTATATGAAAGTACATCGAATGCGGATGCTTGGCAGGTCTGTCAGCGAGGGCCTTTGCTCTCAGGCGGTTCCTCATGTCCTGATGTTTACACAGGACGTCCCAGACGTTGAGTAAAACAAGCTCTCCTGTACCATGATAGCAGTGTGTTTATCTCATCTGACAAGTGTGTGATGTGCCATTACAAAGGCAGGTCTTGCTCCAGCTATCTTTGAAACTGTAGTTTATGTACAACAGTGGTTGTCTAGTGCTTCACTTGTACATGTTTGCAAATTGATGCAGACAAGTAGATCTCTTCTACTTTGTGATGATGATAATCATCCGTCTTTTCTTATCGCTCCGGCTGTGTAGCTGGAGACCATATGACTCAGAAAAATAGGTAGACCCCTACTTAGAGGAGTAGAAAAGAGCCTCAATAGAACGAGTCGCTGCAGTGACCATAGCCAGTACAGGACCAGTTGTAATGCACCTCTGAACTGCTTTTTTGTAAATATGCGCATTATAACTGCTCCTGTATTGGTTACAGTCAGAGCTGCAGTTCATTCTATCAAATTTCTTCCAAAATGATCTGCATACAGCTCTCTGGGGCAACATGTCAAGAAGGATCCTCTGCTTAGCTGAAATGAAATGTGTCGTTTATTATGTGCATTAGAACGATATTGTTGTTATAACACAAATGCAATATTGTCTCGAAAGAGCCGGGTTCAAGCCCCATTTCCGGGTACAGTAGCCTTGTCCGAGGTACCCGGCGGTCTGAATGGGTAAAATATGGCAAGTTGCTTTGGGGAAAAGTCTTGGCTGACTAAACAAATGGGGGTGAAGGGAGAAATTTGTCCACTAATGCTGTGAAGCCACAGATGGTAGTTGTTGTCATCCTTCTCTGTGTCTTCATCTGCATTCTGTCAGGGTTCTTTGTTTAAACAGAACAAATGCTTTACAACTAAGCTGCACGAATACTGGACCAGGGTACTGTAGCCAGCGGATCTTGGTTCGCATCTTTTTCTAGCTCAGCAAATACCTTGCGGACCACTGCTGGTGCTGAGATTCATAAGGGACCATTTAGCTCAAGGTTCTTCTCGCTCAGTCGTTTACTTATTTTCATTATTTCTGACCATGTGAAAAATCTTTGTGTTTGCTGGATACTAGTTTACTTAACGTATTGTTTTTGATGCTGTGAATGACCACTGTCTTTTTGTTTTTGTGTTTTGGAAAAGCAGGTTTTTTTTGGCTGTAAAATTACTGTTATTTTGGCCAACTCTGCAAATACTCAGGAATTGCTAAATGAATCTCTGCTTCTCACTGACTAGGAATCACTCTTTGCTTTCATCCTGAAGGAACCAGAAATCAATGCAGTCCTGCAGCATGTCTTCAGTATACAGCCACTGAGTTTTCCTTTCCTTCAGCTTGAAATGCTGTCAGATATACACTCGCCAGCCACTTTATTAGGAACACCTGTACACCTGCCCCTTCACCCAGTTATCTGGTCAGCCAATCATGTGGCAGCAGTGCATAAAATCACACAGAAATGAGTCATGAGCTTCAGTGAATGTTCACTTCAAAATTCAGAACCGGGGGCGGGGGATAGGATCTAAGTAACTTTGACCGTGACGTGGTTGTTGGTGCCAGATGGGGTGGTATTAGTATGTCAGAAACTGCTGCTCTCCTGGGATTTTCACAAACAACCAGAGTCTTCAGACTCAACAGAGAACAGTGCGAAAAAAAATCATCCTGTCAGCGGCGACTTTGTGAGTGGAAGTAGCTTTTGGATGAGAGGTCAGAGGAGAATGGTCAGGTTGGCTCAGTGAAACTGGACAGTTGACGATTGGAAAAACATCACCTGGTCTGAAGAATCTCGATTTCTGCTGCGACATACAGGTGTTGGGTCAGAATTTGGAATAAACAGCATGAAGTCATGGACCCAGCCTGCCTTGTGTCAACAGTTCAGTTCGGTTCAACTTCAATAGCCTCCCAGTCACCACATCCAAATCCAATAGAGCACCTTCGGGATGCGGTAGAACAGCACATTGGCAGCATGAATGTGCAGCTGCAGTCTTGTCAACATGAACCAGAAGGAGTGTTTCCAGCACCTTGCTGAATCCATACCACCAAGAATTCAGGCTGTTCTGAGGGCAAACAGGGTCCTACCCACTGTTAGAATGGTGTTCCTGATAAAGTGGCCAGTGATTGTGTCTGCGTGTACTACTAAGCTGTAGTTTTTAAAACCTGTTTACTGTTTATAATTATATTATTACAGTACTGTGCAAAAGTCTTAGGCACCTTTGGGAAAAATGCTATAAAGCAAGGACGGTTCCAGAAATAATGCCATGAATACTTATTAATCAATAAACCTTCTAAAAAGTGCAGTAGACAAAAAAAACCTCAGTCAGATCAATATTTGGTGGGACCACCCTTTGCCTTTAAAACAGCATCAGTTCTCTTACGCAAGCTTGCATGCAGTTGAAGATAGAGGTTGGTAGGTTCTTCCAAACATTTTGAGGAACTGTCCACAGTTCTTCTGCACACTTTGACTTTGACTGTTTCTGCATGTCCTCCCAGACCGACTTGATCATGTTGACATCAGGGCTCTGTGGGGACCAGACCATCTGTTGCAGGATTCCTTCTTTTTGCTCAACATAGTTGTGTATGACTGAGATTGGGTGTTTGAGGTCATTCTCAGGCTTTGGGACCATTTGGGACCAACCAGAAACACCCCTGATGGTAGATAAGAATCTACCTGTACTTCTCAACACACATTCAAGTCGCATGCCTCAGACTTTTACACAGTGCTGTATATATTATATAATACAATTGTAACTGTGCCAGCACACATGCTGCTGTGTGTGTAAAGCCAACCTCCCCGCGCTGGACATTCTGGTTTTTCTGTGAGTTCAGTGGGTCGTTTTTCACTTTCAGAATTTCATTAGAAGAATGTAATTCAAGTTTATTAATAGATAAAGAGGTAAATATTGTTTCTGTGACTGTGTGTCGTTTGTTTCCTGTTGTTTCACTTGTATTGCACCATTCAGAACATGTAAATATTAATATAGAAATAGAACTATAAAAGGGTTAGAATGTGACAGAATTAAAACAGGATTTTGCCTGTCATCTTCACACTGTCACTATACATAAAAGTGCTTTGAACGGAATGGCATTTTGAATGAAATTAATATGATTATGAGTAAGTCTGCAAACTTCTTTTGCACAGATGACACATCCTTAAGGTTACCGTAGTCACAAATTCAGTAAAAATAGCAGCTGGGAAGAAGGATGTGAAAGGTTCTCCTCAGGTGGCTGAGAGGAAAAAAAATGGTGCTAAAATTGAGTAAGTGGCAGCACCTTTCTGGACGGTATCGGCCGTGGTCGCTGTGGAAAACAGGTCGGAATGATGGCTTTACACAAGATGATCTCAACGGTATGTCGATCTAACACACTGTTAAATACGTGTGTGGGGAACAAGACTAAGCCGTTCTTCACACTAAATTGGAGTGACACATGGTGAGAAAGCAAGTCAGTCGTGTCTGAAGGAGAATAAATCCCACTGTTGTTAAGTGCTGGTGGCTTTTATGTTAAACATTGTCGGTGAGAAATGGCCCATTCTGCTTAACTGGGGAGAGTTATTAAAACCGAAAAATTTAAAAAACAAACAAATAAATAAACAGCCGTGGAAATTCAGACCGCAAAGAACTAGAAAAAAATGTCAAAGTAGCATTTGGCCACTGAACACGTCGGGAGCTTTAGAGGAATAATGCTGCTATCAGTCACTAAGAATGTTTAAATATTGGAAATTCTGTAATTCTCTATAACTGCGAATGATCAGAGTTGACTTTGAAGTGAAGTCATTGACGCCAACTTATCTAACATACATGTTCTCACACACGCGAGAAAACAGGACGTTTTCGGCAGCGTGTTGACCATTTTGTCTGTGTATCTCGTTCATCCTGTTGACTGAGTAGTTTTTGCAAAACAGTAAAACCGATATTAATGCTGTTTGTCAGTGATGCTTTAAATGTTTCATAATTCCAGATCTGACAGTTCATGTATGTAAACTAAACAAATAACGTGAAGTGTGGATAAGTTACCTGTGTTTGCATGTTAAACTAGACTGAGGGTAACAGCTGAACACCTGTGGCCAAATGTAAATTCTTGAAAAAATGATAACACTAAAGATTTCCCTCATCCTGGACTCAATGTAAAGTTTGCAGAAGGTAATATTGAAATATTAATATTCTCAAAATATTCTCTGTGGTCTTTAGACACACGATTTAATCTTTTTTTTTTTTTGGACACTTTAAGTTAATGTAGGCAATAACCAGTCAATCCATCTTAGTTTTAAAAGGCGCAAAATAAACGTTAATCTTAAGAGCAAAAATCTGTCGATTCGTTGAAAGTTGAGGCAAAGACTTTTAAAATTTTATGGCAAACTGGCTAAATTTGCCAAAGTAAAAACAGAAACCCTTGATGCACTAACTCAAGGTTAATATAAAAGCAAATTACAGCGTCAAAGTGTGAGTTTGCAGTGTTTGATCTGCTGGACGCCGTGTGGAAACGTTGCTGAAAGGCTTTGTGACGCCGCAGAGCCGACACCGGTCACAGGCCTTATTATAACACCCACCCGAGGCCGAACCCCCCCGCCGCCCACCTCCTCCAGCCGAGCTTGAGGAGAACCTGGCAGCTGTTGTCAGAGGCCAAAATCTGAAAGTCAAATACGAATCAATGAGCAAAGTTAAAAGTGCACTTTTTTTATTAATCATTCATGAAACACGATGATTTTGTGAGATAACTACACTGAGCCCCCAGAGGGAAGGTTATATCTCTGAAAGCTGTTTAGTGTTATGTCAGTGTTTCCATACAGCCCCCCCCCCCCCCCCCCCCTCCCCACCNAGAGGGAAGGTTATATCTCTGAAAGCTGTTTAGTGTTATGTCAGTGTTTCCAAACAGCCCCCCCCCCCCCCCCAAGATTCCCTGTATCAGCAGCAGCCTTTACAGGTTTCAAATCCCCCACCATCCTTTCAGACCCCTAAAGTGCTGCCGATTTGCTGAATTACTCAATGTGAAAAATACCAAGTGATTAAAAAAATAATATTTGTGTTCAATTGGAGGATGCAAAGTATAAAACATAGCGTACATTAATCGTACCTCCGTCGGTTGTCAGTCAAACTAGTGATGTTATTGCGTCACTTTTATTTGTTTTTTGTTCTCCTTTTCTGCAGCCATATGAATTTGCATCTTATTAATTTGGCACGATAACATTAAACTATTTAACTGTTTATTCATTCGACCATTTCCAGCAGTTTTGTCAAACCTTCACTAACATATTTAAACTTATAAATAAGCAGAAAATATTGCCTTACTTCCCCATAGGATATATTTATATTTAAGTATTACAGCTGTCTAGAGCAATAGTTTATTTACGAGCTGCTGTATGACAGATCGAATTATCACAATTCCAAACAGCCTCAGAGAAGAGAAAAATCCTTTTCTGTAGCAAAGCATTAGTACTGTAACATTCTTAAAGCCTCCGCTGCCATTTATCCTCTTGCTTATAGTCTTTTTTCCTCCTTATTTTATTATGATTAACACTCTTAACAATGCAAAGATAAAACCGCCGTTGCTCTTTTTTTAAAAAATACGCAGAATATGCATGGAATCCTCTCAAACAAGGAATGCGTGAAAAAAAACAACATGTTTTGTGGCTCCAGAATACACTGTTTATCTGCATATGTATTCATTTATTCATGAACACCTAACCAAAAACGTGGACTATTCCAGACCAGATATTACAACTGTTTTACATTTTCATGTCTACAATCGAAGTGCAATTGTCTCGTCGTTTTTGTGTCGCCCGGTTGACACACCGCCTTGCACGTTGTTATTTCCTACCTGCGGGGTGTATGAACCTCACCATCTTTCTCTGAAGAGTCACTTGAGACCCGCATCACAGGATCTAGCGTTTTTAATGTTAATGGAATAGGCCACTGGAAATGGGTCCCTTCTGGAGCCTTGCTCCTCATCTTGGACTTTTCTCTCAAGTCCTTTGGGAGAAATACCTTCCTCGTGTTGATTTGAACCTGACAATGCCGTGTAGTGGCTCTCAAGAAGGCGCCGTCGTGTCAAAACGTGTCATTATTTGTGGCAAATTTGAGCCAGCCTTGCCACTGGTGTGCTGGGGAAGCGCAGTGGAGCTTCCAGAAATGCACTGTTCTCCTGAGAGGCTGACACTACCCTGCCATTCATAAGCCTCTAATTTACCTGTACGCTGCATTGGAACCTACGAATCCATATTGAACGGAGTAAAAGTAAGAGCCAAGGGTCCAGTTCAACAGTCTTCCTTCTTCCTCCAGATCCCATAACCCTTCACAGTGATTGACAACAATTGTGAACAAAGTGACAATGATTATTTATATTTTACCATCGGGGCCAGCACTGTGAGTTTGAGTGAGTTTGGACGGATTCGATGGCACTTTCTTTCCAATGGAAGGGGGGAGGGGGACTTTGAGATGAGGAAGAAGTGGTGAAAAAGTCTGTTTCTGTTTCCCCTCAGGCGTGACGTGCACAGGCGAGGACGACAGCCCGGCGGACACGGCCGACTGCCTGCGGTGGGCCGGCCCCGTGCCTCCGCGGGTCCGCCTGTGTCGAGTTCCATGCCAAGATGACTGCACCCTCAGCGCCTGGTCTGAGTTCACAGAGTGCTCCACCTGCGGAGGCTGGCGAAGCCGGAAGCGCGTCCTCACAGGTGACGCAACCCCTGGCGACTATCGCGCAGCGGCAGACATATAACCTCTGCGTTTCAGAATGGAGGTTGAATTCCTCCTTTAGCACCGTTTGGATTATTAGTTAGTCGGTCTCAGTTGCCCCAGGGTCTGAGCTATTGGTTTCAGCTCAAAAGTGGAGTGTACACCTCTCTTGTCCACGTGTCCGTCACAAGACTCCTCAGAACTATGACAGCGGAATATTTAACATCCTTCACGCTTGAGAAAAGAACGGCCGCACCGCTTCGGCTTGAATATGCAAACATATTCAGTGGAGATGTAGTAAAGATCTCGGAGAACACGAATGCTGACCAAGTGTAAGTTATTGATCTCAGTGCATGAAATATTATGCGAGAGCTGCAGCATGACTACTGTAAATGTATTATGTTACCCCTGGAAAACTGTAATTGGAGCTGAATTATTCAAACGTGTGGGCTGTGTGATTTCTCAGAAAGCTTTATGTCTGGTCTAAATGAGGGGCCTTTTTGGCCCTGCACAGTTTATATACCACCCTACATTTCAATTTGGACGGGGAAAAAAAAAAACCTTTAAGCCGCATGGGATGGCGTGCTCCTGACTAGGGGCTGTTACCGTTTGTCTTCATAAATATTTCATCTACGCCTCTCGGCTGGGGCGACTCTCTGCGCCTTCAGCTGTAACGGCCTTTATTGAGAACATCAGAATTAGACTCGTGTGCCCATCTGCATATCGTGTATTTTGAGGCTCGACATTAAATGAGCTTCCGGACACATTAAACAGCTTACTAAGAAGTAGAGGTCTTTTTTATGAGGTTTACGTCTTTTTTTTGTGGGCAGCGGAGAGTCTGAGAAGACCGAGGTAGGATTGGTCGCGTTATTGTATCTTATTTGCCCCCCACGGCTCCCCCAGCTTTGATGTGACTATGAAGCACACATAATTTGCTAGTCGTTTCCATATTCCCAGATTACCTGCTGTGCAATTTCTAAGCGAGAATACAGAACGGTCTTTCGGAGAGTCACCAAGGGGTTTTATTTTCAGACACTTTGCTTTCCCAAAAAGACCAAAATGCGTCTCATTTGGCCCTTAGCTTCGCATCTTGAAGAGCTTTTGTTTATGGAATTTCTGTTTGCGTATTTATTTCTTTGCGGAGACTGCCTGGTCTGTTGTATTTATTTATTTATTTTGTGTTTGTGTGTCTTAAAGTTACGTTTTACTGTGCGCTTTGAAACTTTCCCCGCTAAGATTTCAGGCTCAATGTCAAGTTCGCAAAAACATTCTCATGTGCCTCCCACAAGTTGTCTGAGAATAGAGGAGCACAGATTGCAACGTGGTAAGTGATAACTTTTGCAGGAACACGAGAAGATGCAGAGAAACAGGAGACGTAACCATATGTATGAGGAGGGATGCGTGGCAGGTAGTGAAGGGACAGGTGATACTGGAAACGGGACTGGGAAGCAAAGAGGGGGGAGACAAGGTGCGGGGCTTCTCCCGGGACAAGCTGGCTCCATGCTGCCACACGATGACCGTGACTTCGCACCGCTAAACGTGTTTGCAATCAGATCGCCGGCCACCGAACAACAGGAACAGATGGCAGCTCATTGAATCTCTGTGGGGGGGGTCTCTCGACTCCCCCGGAAAGAAGCAAAAAGGAGGCGGCGCAGTGCTTCAGTGCCACGGAGAGCGCAGGCATTCAAAGATGCCCGGCGCTTCCCCCAAACGCCAGTCTACTTTTTGCCATCTGGCTCGGACCCAACGCCGCCCACGCTCACGCCCACACCGCAAGGGTGGGTCCTGATCACCAGTTACAAAACGCCCTTGTTCCGTGTCAGAAGCCGGTTGTGCATCTGAGTTTAATTCTGCAATTACGCCCAAGGGGCAGCGAACTTGCATATTAATATACATTATTTGTCAAAGACTTATTACAAAATATGACTTGAGCAAGGAAAAGTGCAGATTAAAAACTGCTTAGGAGAAAGTTGGAAGAGCTTCTCAAAGAAGGGTTCCAACAATGGGATGATGGGATCAGGCTGCAGGTTCGAAGACGGGATTTTTTTTTTCAAATTCTAATCCGTTGTCCGTTGTCTCGAATTATTGTACAAGTGCTGTAAAACTGTTCTGCATCCAGACTTAAAATGTGAATTTTTTGGAAGCTTTTCTCATTTTGACTTCTTTTCCCATATCTGTATCTATAAAAAATGAGAAATACAAAATGTTACATTTTGACAGCCCTTGTGGAAATAATACAGCGGTACAAGGTGCCCCTCAGTTATTTTTTACTATAAATATTTATACATCTCAGGAAAATGATTCTATATTTATCTCTTTATCAAAAAAATCACGTAGCGTGAAGATTCCTTACAAGCTGCTCTGTTCTGTATTTTAATCAGAAACAAAATATGTGCTTTGTACACTTTAACACTGTTTAATTCTCTTTGGATAGCAGCATTCTGTACGTTGCTGCATGTATTTCTGAGCACCGAGGTTTTGGAATCCCTGTGTGAACTCGTGTCTGGGGTGTCTGTTCACAGGCCGAAGCAAGAAGCGGGAGAAGTGCCAGCGGTCAGATGTGTACCCGCTGGTGGAGACGGAGCGCTGTCACTGTGCCGAGTTCCTGTCCCAGCCCTTCGGGAACTGGTCCTCTTGCATCCTCCCAGGGAGCCGCAGCTGGCGAGCCGCCCGCGATGCCAGGGAATGCGGCCAGGGGCTGCGCTACCGAGCCGTGGCCTGCGTGGACAAGGACGGCCGCCTTGTTAAGCCGACCCTTTGCAGCAGCACAGGTACCACCATCTCCGTATGGGAACTGTTTTTGGTTTAAGGTAATCTCACGTGTGTTTAAATGTGCCGTAATTGAAGGTTTCCAGGCACCCAGAGATCCAAATTTGATTTCTTTTGTGTATTATTGTGTCCTTCCAGGTTATGTTGTAGAGACTTGTCACATCCCCTGTCCCATGGACTGCAAGCTGAGCTCCTGGTCGTCCTGGTCGGCCTGCAGCGCCTCCTGCGGTAGCGGGCTGAAGGTCAGGTCCAAGTGGCTCCGAGAGAAGCCCTTCAACGGCGGTCGGTCGTGCCCAAAGCTGGACCTGAAGAATCAGGTGAGGTGTACCTTGGAACGCAGGCGTCGGCCCCGCGTCCAAACAGGAATGAACAACAGGCTGAGTTTTGTGGCATGTTTTTTTATTGCAACAGCTCAGCAATGTTGTATATGAGAATTAGACTTTTTTTTTAATGTGCTGCCGCTGCGATAATAACACGGTAATGCTGAATAAAGCAGAAATTATCGTTAACATTAAAGAACAAGTTGGGGACCATTAGCGATTTTTTTTTTTTTTTTTTTGTGATGTATGTTCACTGTAGTTTATGCACAAAGTGCATGATGCAGTAATGGTGTTATTGTTTTTTACAAAATTTTAAATTTCCTTTCACCAAAGGAACTTGGAACATTAGTTTTGTGCAGATAGAGACGTAATTATGTGCCCATACATACAACAGGGTTATACTCTTCTGTGGAGAGTTGTATTCTGTACAGTCGGTGTTGACAAGTTAAACAACCATAATTAGTATTTTACACAAAGAATACTTGGAATAAGCAAAATTTTGCAGTCGGAAGACAGAACTAACGCTTTATGTCTTGTGAGCTTGTGCTGTGGTGTCTGATGCTTTGTGGTAAGCCTTAGCAAGAGATTTAATATCTATTTAAATGTCTTTGAAAAATACTTTGTTGGAGAAAAACCATGTTTGTGAGCAGTTAGAAGGTGCGGGGAGCTGCAGTTGGAAGCCACCGGGCCGCTCCTGTCCCCCTCGGCACGGAGGCCTGGCTTTTGCAGCTCTGCACGCCTCCCTTTGTTTGTTCAGGTCCTGTAAAGCTGAAGACTGTCACTGGAGGTGTTATTTTGGGAACAGAGGCTTGCAGAAATGCAGTGTGACTTCACCTGGTGTCTTGACCGTGCTCCTTACTGTCCTCATTAAGTCTGCACATTGTCAAGATGCTCCCTTGTGCACTTTCCACCACAAAATACCTGCTCTGCTTTTGCTCCGTGAAGCATGTTTATCTAAAGCAGCTTGAGCGATCTATCACCAGCTTGGTTTGTGTTTATACATTCTAGTTTTGGTTGCTTGAGGATTGACGCAGTTCACTTCAACATCTGCTGCTTTTAAGACCTTTTATCTTGGCCCCATTCTTGACATTTTAGGGTTGTGCAATTGTATGTCTTTGTTGAAAGATGATCTGGAATCATGCTTTGATGTTTTTTTTTGGTATAATTGTGCTTTGAATGCATACGCTTGTTGCTCTCCTCTGTTTGTTCCTTCTCATTTTCTTTCTGTCTCTTCCCAGTCCAACACACACATAAACAAATATACACACGGGTGCGCGCGCAATGTTGCAGTAGCGGTTTTCAATTTGAATGAAGTCCAATTGCAGGAGTGTGTGTGCCAAAGCAAATCCCCTGTAGTCAATCCTTTTTCACTCCTTTCTTTCCAGCTAATTTTTCATACATCTCCTGGGAAGTGATTTCCCTGATTTTATGCAATGTGTATTTCCGTATTTTCTCGACTCTGTTCAATAGACGTGTTAAATACTCTTTAACTGAGGTGAGGAAATCAGGGGCAGTTTGCTTACAGCAAACCATTGGCAGCCAGTTCTTAACCCAGCACTACTGGCGAAACTCCAGGAGAGAATACCAGCACTAAAGTGATAGTTGCTGCTGTTTAAAACAAAGCAAAGAGAAATCATAAGAGAAACACAAAGAGCACTTTGTGGAGCTGGTAAATTACACTTGCATCAGTGCCAGTTATGTGTTATACATTTTCCTAGTGGATATAATGGCCAAAGTTACAAAAACAACTACTGCTTTTTTTAATCCTCCTTTACTGCTCTTAAATAAATGTCATTTTTGTAGTGCATACCACCCATCCATCCATCATTCCATCCAACCACCCTTTTATCATCCATCAATCATCCATCCATCATTTCATCCAACCACCCCTCCATCCCTTCATCAATCTATCCATCCACCATTCATCTATCAATCCACCCTTCCATCCATCCATCAGTCAAACCACCCATCCATCCATCATTCCATCCAACCACCGCTCCATCCATCCATCAATCCACCATCCAACCATCCACCCATTCATCTATCAATCCACCCATCAGTCCATCCATCCATCCATCTATCTATTCATCTATCCTTCATCATTAATTTCTTTATCCTGGTCAGGATCACAGCAGTCCAGAGCCTGTCCTAGAGTCTTTGCTAAGTTATGAAAGTAGGCATCGGATGGGACTCTAGTCCATCACAATTTCCTCATCTAATGCTGCTTAAATTAATTTTCTAGAATGATCCAAGTTTTCTGATATTTAGACTGAGAATCTTTTTCTGTCCCTTTAAAATGTTTCTGTTAGTGAATTCCCTGCAGGGCCATGGTTTAAACGGAGAAATTAAAGACCGATTTCACTTTGAAACCCTTATGTGTGCATGAATGGTCTTTAAAGGACAACCTCACTGATGAAGGTCAGCATGCAGATGAAGCATCTTTTGTGTAAAAATGATTCCGCTGGAGATTTATGTACAGATGGGTAAGTGCCCACTAACAGACTTTATGTGTCCCCCATTGAACTGCCCTTTGATAACTTGTCAGAAAATAGTTTGTTGGCAGTTTGCAGTAGCTAATGAGTTTTATAATGTTTAAAAAGGGAGATGAGCACTTTTTCACGACGTTCTGCGAATGGCTTTATTGTAACTCCAATATAGACACACCTGTCCAACGTCATTGTGAGGGAAAGTGGAATGAAGTGCACAGGTGTAACGTGTCCCTGCACAGAGACCCACAATGCCACTGGGCTGCTGCAGAATCTGCCTTTTGCATCTGATTGCTCTTTGTTAGCAATAAAGTTGTAAAGTGAAGGGTGGTAAGTGGGCAGAGCAAAGTGGACAGAGGTCACGTGGCCCCCCAGAGTGCACTCTCTCCAGCCCAGGTATCTTTAAAGAATGAGAACTCTTCTGTTTTCCTTGTTCACGGTTAGAAGGAAGAGTTCAAAATCATCTCCAGGCACATTTATGTCCTTTTTTATTCTAACATCTTGTAGTGCAGCAATTACTCGGTATCCAGACTGTATAGCCGAATGGTCGCTGTAAGAACTCTTAATACCTGTATATCAGTATCCAAATGGAACCTTTTGTTATAATAATTTTTTTTCCAAAAGCTTATCCACAATAAAAAATCAAATGTGACTAAAAATAAATTTGAAAAATTTCAAATGCAAATAAATGCCGTACAATAGTGTACAGCGTACTGTAATAAAATAATATGGTATGCATGGTATGTATCTTACGAATTTATCAGACACGCTGCACGGTGTTATCAGCCTGTTTTGTTCTGCCTGAACACGTTTATGCCGTGTCACAATATTTACTGAATATTTCATTTTTTTACAAATCAAATGTCAGTTATTGTGTCAAAGAGGCAGATGGCGGATTACTTTGACACACGTCTTCCTATTATTCAACGCGTCGTAAAACTGAAGCGGGGCTGCGAACCTCTCACCTCCCGTGTGTAACGCAGTGACTAACACGTGAAATGTGCTGTACTGTACACACTGCACCGCGGTATAAACATGCACATCCATGACATTAAGTGTTTTCTAATGAGGTGACTGGTGTTTACAGTGTTTATCCTGCTCAGCTCATGGCTTCATAGTTATACAGGTGTTTTCCGATGGGCTGGGAGCAAGTTATTTATTGACTTTCGCCATTTAAAATAACGGGAAACAGGCACTTGTTTTCAGGGACGAATTAGAATCGGATATCGAGGAATTACTGTAGAGAAAAAAATGAAAGAGAATTGCACAAAAGAAGCTGAATCCTCATCAGACTATATATTTATATAATGGCTTCATCATTTCCTCCTTTGTTGTAGAGATGATTGTCAGGATGAGGATGTGAGGGGAAAAAGGAAACATTTTTAGCTGCACTCGGTCCCCGTGGTGACTGCGGTGCGGGGCGCTGGGAACCGAGTCCTGCCTTTAAAGCCACTCCGCTCTCTCACCGGTCCCAGCACAGCCGTCCTCACCGCCAGCAAGGATGGTGAGATATGAAATTAGAACAGGAATTAGATTTACATGCTACATCTGTCCTGTCAGGACATCCACTTCTCTGTCCCCCTCCCTCCCGATGGTTATGTTTCTCCATGTGGAGGCGTCACACATCACGTCTCCTGCTCACCGGCCGCTGTGAACAGACACCTCTGTAAAGTCTAAATGACGTTCTGCTCTCACGGTGTGTGTTTTGACGCGTGTGTTTTGCGAGGTGTGTGCACACGCAGCCATGCATTCTCTCTCTCCTGGTTGCGGACCAGTGACAAGTGGCCACGTTTCTTTGAATTAAATGTGAAGACGAAAGAAATCCCTGCCAGTTTTTGGCTAGACACTGTTTGGTGTTGACTAGACATTCCAAGGCTGTAAATGAAGGATAGTGAACGCAAATGTAGCTGGTGCACTTTAGTTCTAGGAGACGGCTCACATCGTGGTAAATCCAGGTTAAGGTTGTTAAAAGGTGGAGCAGGACAGGAGAAAGTCAGCACTGCTGGGTGATCTGAAAAGCTTGAAGGCCTTAAGACTTGAGTCGGGGTGGCAACAACTTTTTCTCTCGTAGGTTTTTCCACTGGTCCAGGTTGGGAGTTGTATCTTGCCAGGATCTCGCCGTGGGAAACACGCTCCTGAGTTGGAGGCGGCATCCTGCCACACGGCCACTAACAAGGGCTCTTATAATAAGCCGACCTGCAGGCCGGTCCACATCTCCTCTGGGCTGCATAATTCACCAGGAACGTAAATGTTTCATGGGGACGCAGTCGCACCACATGCAGTAGCTGTGACTCCCAGCAAGACACCGATCCTTTTCGTAAGTAGAACGTGCCGGTCGAAGGGTTAAAGCTGCGCAAGCAGTCGGGTTAATGAGTCCGGTTAAGTGGAATCACTGTAAAATTGCTTCGGCTTCAACCTGCAGTCCTTTAGATGCCCTCGGCTGTGAGACAAACAATTAGAACCCACGTTCTGTCAGTAACGTCGCAAACTTATTACCATCCCCTCCGCAACCATCCAGTTTTCTTCAGTGTTCGCACAAACATCACCTGCAGTGTATTCAGGTTTAACCATCTGATCAGCTCTCGAGTCCACTGTCAAAAGTTGCTTTTTTGACGCAACGGTCTGAGAGTGATGGTGACATCTCACAGTGCTTCTTGGACAAGTGATAATTTTGGATGAATTCAGAAAATGCTGTTTACTGGCCTTGCTTTATATACACATAAAACAAACAAAATGCACCAAAAAGTATTTCGGAGAGCAGCTGAATCTGTAGCGTTTTCTGAAACGCTAAAAGTTTTATATCTCATTAAAGTTTTCCCAAGAGCGAAGCGCTGATGATGTCATGAATCTCGCCTGTCGGAGGGAAGCGTCTCTACGCTAATGGGCTCTGAACAAGTGATCATTGTTACCAAGTATAAACAGTTGTGTCTCCTTTATTTAAGACAGCCAAATAAACAACTTTTCAATCTTCATTTTCTCACAGTTTGTCAGCACATTTCTGTGGTGAAACTGGTGCGACTCAGTGTATTCTTCCATAGTTCCTGCCCGTTGACTAGACGGAAATGGAGATGTTTATGAGGTCGGTTTAATTCTGTGGAATAAAGATTTTGTAGATTTAGCGCCACTTTCTGAGACATGCCGGGGCTTCCGTACTGTATCGTTGCCTATAAGTGCAATGGCGGAAAATTTCCACTTCGTTCCTGAAACCTTATTTAGGTTTTCATGAGCAATTGCTCCTGCTGGCAGTCGAGGAATATTACCTTTGGGCAAATTTGAAAAAAGCTCATCATAAATTGGTTTAAATGCTGCGCTGGCCTCTTATAACAGCATTTTTATTATGCGTTTTGTTGGCATTAGCATGCGAGTGTTAGAAGATATTGTGGACTTGATGCTTGCTGTGCAGACAACAGTATCTCAGAAATTGCTTAGTAAGGTTAAAGCATTAATTTCTTTTTATTCTGACCAGGATTCATCGTCCCACTGGAAATTGCTATGTTAAAATTGTTGCGCCATCTGGAATTTTAGGTGGAAGTATTTGAAATTTTAATGCGGCTTGTGACATGAACGGCACTTTGAAGTACGCACCGTCTCAGGCACGTTCCAGATCCAGCGAGTATGTCTTGAATGTGTAGTGTGAGAATTTGAAATATAGCTTGTATTTGGTCATTTAAAGAAATAAAGGAAATGCCGGACTTTTTCCCAGAACATTCTCTCATGAGGAGCCTTCATCACGCTTCATTTAAGTAGGAAAATCCATAGCCGCTAAAGCTTTGTCCAAAAGGTTTAGGACCTCAAATCTGAAACTGCTAATATTAAAGACCTTTGCTTTTTTTTTTTGTCTGTTCACCGATACCCTTTCCTGCTCATCGTTCGTGTTACTGTTATCTTTCTTATTCTGTTATTTTATTTGGTTTTTCTTGGGCAGCATGGCAGCACAGCGAGTGCCTCGCAGCTCCGGGCCTTTTGGTTCCAAGCTAGTTCTGTCTGTGTGAAGTTTGCATGTTCTCATGCTTTCACACCTGTTTCTTCTGTGTATTCTGCTTTATAGAGTTCCTTGTTATGCAGATTTTCCGGTACAAATTGAATTTGTTTTAGAACTCTAACCGTTTCTTATGTGACGGATGTCTGAACTGTTTAGATTCTGCAGCTGGAGATCTTAAGTGTCCACAGTATGTTTTTCCTCTGGATGATATTCAGTGAGAAGCATATCTGATAAATACAGCCCGTTAACTTGCACACCGCAGCTTTTAAAATCCACACGTGTGAGCCGTATAGGTTCTGAACCATTGGGATTTCATGTAGGGAAGATGTCACATTCACTACAACAGCGCAGTTCTTTTTTTTCAGTGCTCCCACGAATAGAAAATGTTGGCATAGACATAAGTGAGTAAATATTGCTTTTTCTTTCTATTAAAATAGACCAAAATAACCAGAACATCCAGTGAAAAACATCCCCAAAATACACAGTAGGTTCTGCACTTTGACCCCACAGATGTCTCCCCATTTCCACCATCTTCAAGCTCCAAACACACGAAACCACTGATTTCCAAAACTAGCTCCTTTCCTGTAGTAAGATCTCCCTTTTCTTCATTATTAATATAATATAATAATCTTGCCAGCAGTGGTATTTTGTAAAGGCATTGAAAAATTCTCATTGATATAATGAGACAGTGCAGTCAAAGGGGGACAACTGGAGTAGCAGAGCTCTCAAATTTCCACTTATTCATGCACCCTTCATGGTTCAGATCTTCCAAAAGCAAGTCTTAGATGTCAGTGTCAGTGGATTGCCATACAAAACCAAATTTATGAACTGCTGTGCTGCTAATAGATATAACAAAGATGAAAGGGGGGGAAAAATGTAAATATTTATATGATTATCTATCTTCGATCATCTCTGCATACCTGTGAAAGCTTTAACTGCACCAGGCTGCCAAAGGATTCCCTTGTACAGAGATTACTAGGAGGCAAAAGCGAAGCAGGAGTATAAGAAGGATACGGGAAAATGATGGTTGCCACTTGTGAGGAAATATCTGAAGATGGTGGCAATATTCTCTTTCAGAATATCTATGCGTGTGTTTTATTTTATGGTACCGGAGCAGCTGACCTTTGATTTTCAAGCTCAGACACAAGTATTCCAGGTGGCATTCAGGGTTCTAGAGGCTGTCTGGTTTTATTGAGTGTCCTGTGTTCCCAGATGGTCCAGACCTTTCACTTGGGTTAGAGGTTAGCTGTGGCCCAGTCAGCTTCTTAGCATACCAAATCGAGGGGAGGGAAACGTTCTAGGATGCCTGATTTTCAGCAGACATCGGACACCGAACGTGACATCTGCACCGAGGAACAGGCGTCTTTTACATCAGCCATATGCATCACGATCGAAAATTAGGCAGTGATAAATTATTGTGTTTAAATATTTGTTTCGATTTTTAACATAGTTAAATAAACAATATAAACAAAATTATTTGTGCTTGTAAGCAATGAAATGCAGTGTAATCGGAGCGGCATTCCTCGGTTGCTCTTTTTCATTCATGAAAAATTCTGTGAGGACACGCAATGCCGCTTGACTGGCTGAAACAACCGAGCGGCGGCATTTTCTTATTTTTATTCCACATCTGCCTTAGTATCGCCAACATCTGGCTGCATCTGACAAGTGCATTAAGACCCAGCGTGAAGGCATTCATCTCCCTGTGTTGTTCCGCTTTGTCATTACGGGGGTCCGGCAGCAGTAACCGCCCCGCGTGTTTGAAGACGGAGTCAGACTGTGACAGTCGACTAGATTTATAGAGAAAAGGCCCAGCTGTGAGGCCTGGAGGAAGTGCGCGGTTGTGTCTTTCCACTGCGATCCTGCTTAAAGACATTCTGGTCCTGAAAGGGCTCCTGGAGGGTTATTGACCTGTCAGACTCTTCTGTATGTTTTGTTTCCATTTTATTATTTTTACCTGCTTATCAGACATTTTATGCAGCCTGGGGTGGCTCACTTTGCCAGTTTACACAGCCGAACACAATTTGGGTTCAGTACCTCATCCAAACCTCCAATAAAAGGGCCCTTTCGGGTACAGGAACCTCAAACTATTGCACAACTCTGGATCCTCAGCACTTTTACCAGCAGTTTTTTTGTTTGTTTGTTTGTTTATTCTTTTTCTGGCCAGCGTCGATAGAATGTGAAAGTAGTTACTTGCACAAAAACACATTGATTTGTGTGTAACTGTTGACAAACCTACCAAAACATAGTTCAGTCTGAGCAAACAGGCCAGATGTGTTTGTCGTGTTATAAGGCTGGGCCTCTTGTCTATAAAAAATATTCAAGTTATTAAAGTCGCATGTGGACAGCAATATAGTTAAAACTGTACTTGTACGTTGAGAAAGCATGGGCAGAAAGCCGAAGACGAAGACTGAACAAACTAATGGATATTATCATTTTTTTCTCCCCTGCTGCTTGTCACGCACTGCTAATGCGGACGTCCACAAAGGCTCAGGTCAGTGCTGCTCATTGTGTCTGTGTGCTCTGCTCTCATCCAGCAAGCGACTGCATGCCAGGTCAGACCCGCTTACTTTGATAACCTTTCTGCCGCCGCCGGTGACAGGAGCCCCCAGTGTCCTCAGCTGCAAGGAAATGGATGCTGAATAGTTTCGCTCAGCTTCCATCCCCGCTTTGTTCCCCACCCCCGAGTCTGATGCTCGTGACGACCGCCGCAGTTTATGACCGTGTGCTGCTCTGGCGCCAGTCTGAGAGCTGCTCACCTCCACAGTCATTTGTGTATTTAGCCCAAAAGCACACTCGAATGACAACTAGGCAAAAGTAAGATGGAGGAGAGGGAACTTTTTACCGCTGGAACCGCAGGGGGTGATTTGTCGTTGCAAAGCGAAGCCACAACTGGACTGTTGCTTGTTCTACATGGAGAGAAACATGCAGTCCCCCCCCAATCACTTTCCAATGTTTGTAGGTAATAAAAACGCTTCTTGACACAGTTCATTCATAAAACCCATTTTGCACCCTGATAATGAAAAAAATGCCATTTTGAGCATAACAAAGGCAGACCGGTGACTTTGTTTAACCTGCAGTTTATTGTTTCCGATGGGGCTGAAATTGTTTGTCTTGACCGGTTTTTGTAGAACCAATTACCACTTTCTGCTTTGCGTTATTTTCTGGTTATGATTTTTTTTTTCTGTAATTGTGTAACAGAATTTTACACTACATTATAAATCATGAGTTTGGCTCGGATTCCGGGCTGAACAACCACTTTTTTGCCAGTAAGCGTGTAGAAGTAGACACGGGTGTGTAGAAACAGCTGCCGGAGCTGGTGGAGTGAAGGGCCGTAAGGTGGTAGGGGTCTGGGAGGTCATTCTGTGATGTCACTGTTTGGGTTCCAAAACGCACAGCTTTTACCTGGGTCAGGTCCAGTTTACTGATTCTTTTTTTACTTGGGGATGTTTTTTGTTGTCCGCATTATTTATTAATCTTTTTTGAACTTCTTAAACTGCATGATGCAAAGCAAGAATTGTTTTGGTGTATTTTGCTGTAACACATTACACATATAATTGATACGATTGTGGATATTACTAGTTTTACTAGCAGTGCACCGGGTCCTCAGCCTACAGACACGGAGGCTTGTTGTTCATCTATGTCGGTCATAATTCCTAAGTCACCTTTACCTGTTATTTCTGTTTATTTAAATTAATATAAAAATGTTGTTCCCAAAAACGTCTATGTACTGCCGAGTGTTAATGAATAAATCCCATAAACTCCTGCCATTTTTTTTTTCTCGTTTCCCATCTCCATCTCTTACGACGACCAGACAGAAGCTGTAAACACTGTGGAAGCGAGTTGAACTAAGTCACACCACAGCCCTGTTTCAATATGTTTTTTTCCGATAGCTGGCCACCCACACGGCTCGCTTCAACACAAACAGATTTCTTAGAAAATAGATTTGCAGAAGCTGCAATTAAAAAGGAATCTGAACAACTGGACAACGTTTTTACCTTTAAAACCATTCATAAGACAAGGAGCCAGTGAACTCCACGATGAGAGGCAGAAATAAGGCTTTGTAAGGATATATTTTTAACGTTAGATCGCTACCGTGCCCAGTGTATATGACAATAAAAGTTTAACGTACGAACATCTCATTATGAACTGGGTGCACAGGTTGATGTGGCTCATCTCTGCCATAACCACAGGTGTACAGGTATGTCCATCTAGGTCTGGCATAGACCTGTATCAGCCCTTGCGTTCTCCTTTGTGTGTCCCTAGGTGTATGAGGCAGTGCCTTGTCACGGCAAATGTGGCCAATACGTCTGGGTGATGGAACCCTGGTCAGCATGTGCCATCAACACTGTGGATGAGCTGCCTGCCTGCGGAGAAGGTGTGCAGACCCGCAAAATCAGGCAAGTCAGCATCTCCTATCCTTACCCTCCTTGGCTTTTCCCGTCCGTGTGACCCCGGTCTGACTCTGAGCTCACCTTTGTCGTACTGGCAGGTGCGTGAAAAAGGGCAGTGATGGGAAAGGTGACACTGTGGACGACAGTCTGTGCGATCCAGACGAAATGCCCTTCGTGGCCCAGACCTGCTTCCTACCCTGTGCAGACGAATGTGTGATGTCACCGTGGAGTCAGTGGAGCGCCTGTTCTCTAGTATGGATCACCTTCTTCCTCATAGAGTGTTGATCTTTAGGCCACAAAACCAGGATGGAGCAGGAAGTGCTACTGCTGCAGCAAAAAATAAGCATCAAAATAACTTTTGCAATTTTTACCTGCAGTCAATAGTCAGTATCATCCAGGTAGAGGAGCAACAATTGAAAACAGAATTGCTTCAATTCTCCATTCTATGGGGATGATTGCTCTGTTTGCAGGACACTCTAGTACCACACATAAAAATAGCATTCTGTGTTTGAAATGAAGGGATCCATGTTATAAACATGTAATTTCACTGTATATATAGCTTTTAATCTCACTGGAAGAGGTTTGTTGTCAAGGTCTACTTACCGGCGAAAGTTATTACTCCATCGTTCACTCAGGGGAACTATAAACAAGCGGGTTGTGAGCCTGGCCTGTCTAGTCAAGCAGGCAATCTGAGACTTATATAAATGTTTGTTTTTAATTTTCATCATGAAATTGGTCACAAACTATTTTTCACAAATTATTACATGTGTAAATATGACACATCTGCTTAACATTAAAATAAAATCAAAGCTTTTTTTAACATTAACCATCACGTTTGCCCTTAATAACAGTGGTTAGTCCCACGCGTCGGTCCAGTCCAACATTTCGAATGAGTTAATATAAATGAGATTGACAAAGCAGGTCCTGCTAAAAACTGGGCCTTTTGACTACAACAGAAGACTGTGGTACTCGAAAGGCTTCTTGCGTCCCACCAATGTTCTCCGTCTCTGCGCTGCACTGCGAGACAAGGTGACCGTATGACCCTCTGTAGCCGTGCAGCCAAAACACAGTGAGGAGGAGGCTGAGGCAGATACTGCGTCTCCCCCAGTCCGGGAAGAGCTGCCCCGAGGACAACCAGACCGAGAGCTGCGTTGTCAACAGCAACTGCTTCACCTACCACTACAATCTGTCAGGTGCGACACTCTTACCGCAGAACCGCGTACGCTACTCACACCATCACTCGCCACTAGCGTACATCAAACTGAACGGCGTGTGATGAACGTGCAGGGGCTTCGTGTCATTGTCTGGGTGTGATCTCTATCTTCTCCTGAGAATGAGAAATACCCTGTTGTGTGAATTCGCGGCAGACTGGAGCACCTGCTTGCTGGGCGAGTCTGCCGTCTGCGGACTGGGCCGGAGAACAAGGCTGCTGGACTGTGTGCGCAGTGACGGGAAGGTGGTGGAGGCCAGCTTTTGCGAGGAGGTACCTTCCTTACCATTACATATAGCCAAAGCCTGTCATCTGGAAGAGCTTCGGTGCTGGTGCCCTGAAACATGCATTACTGTGGTGGACTGTGGATAATTTTCGCTAAGCAGCAACAAACGGTCTTCCGCAAACGTAAATCCGCGGCGCCCCTTCGTAAGAGCAAATTGTGAGGAACGCTTTTGAAGCTGTAGACTAAAATGGACCTGAAATGAATCGGGAGGACTAATACCGCGGTGCCTTTCATCCACAGCTGGGCTTGGTGAAGACCTGGAAATTGGATGTTCCCTGCGTGGTGGACTGTCCAGTGAACTGTTTGCTCTCGGACTGGTCACCGTGGAGTGAATGCTCTCACACTTGCGGCAGTCAAGGTATCTAATCACAAACTACACGATTTACTGAGATTAAACATTTACGTGTGCGATATAGCATGATTTTGCGTAGAAAGAGCAAAGGCTTGAAAATGTTAGTCTCCCAAAACTTGGCACCGCAATGTAGGGGTCGCCTACATCACCGTCGTGAGCGTCTCCGCACCACAGGCACGGCACAATAGTTGATATGTCGGGTTTGAAAGGGAAGTGGAAGGGAACAGTCTTTCGAGCAGTTTCAGAGGCACCTTGGCAGCAGGGCTTCCCAACAACCCTAGTTTTACCTCTCCCTGTCCCCCCAAGTTCACCCTGGGCTCAGTAAATCCTCGTTCCTAGTTTCGAGGAGGAAAATGTGCCATATTGTTGAACTGTCAAATCCTTTGGCCGCTAGAACAAGGCAGTGAGAGGACCAGAGTCAAGAAACGCTACTGGTTATGGTCTATTTAGCAGAGCGGTCAAACGCGGTATACCGCCTTCTTGCGCTAGGCGTACGGGATTTTCTCGTGAAGAAATGCCGGAGTTTTCCACGGCACTTTATTATTTATATTCTGCTTGTGTAGCACAGCAGTTGATCAAGCCGAAAGGTGGACTCCATTTGCAGTATCGTAAATGGAAAAATAAATGTAAGGGGCCGAAATGATGTGTGTGTGGATTTACCCGTCCCCCTCTGATGACTTATTCAACGGAAAATAATGAACGCACAAATGAACTTAATAATTATTCATGATTTTGCTTCATCGCAAATGCATGAAAATTGCAGCATTTTCAAATTTCCTCCAAGATTCCCGTGTAACAACTCTGCCCTGAAGTGACTGTGTTTTAAGGGCTGTTCCACGATGGGACTGTTTTTAATGAGACACTTAGCTGTGGTCTTTTTTAATGGGCTCTATATGAACATTTCATCTATAGTTGCACTTGCTTGACTTAAAAAAGCACTTCCATAATATCTCTGTGGGTTTCTTCTTCCTCGTGACAAAACGGTGTTTTACCTTGGGAGGTAAATTAAACAAATGAGCGAAGGTGAACCACGATCAAAACACGATCTCCGCCAAACACGTAACACCAACGCAGAGTCGGAGATGAGATTCATTCTAACTTATGGGCAACTTGAACATGCGTGTTTATTTGATCTCACACTAGCTGTCTTTTACAGTAATGTGGGTGTTTTTGTTCATACAAGATTAAATCTCAGGTTTCTTTTTTTTTGTCTCCAGTCTCCAGGACAAGTATAGGTTTTTTTTCATGAGGTTTGTTTTGTTTTTGTTTTTTGCATGTTTTTCCTGTTGATTTTACTTTTCAAGTGGTCCCTTACGACACATTAAAATGTCCACCAGCTACCGACAAAGAACCAGCAGCTTTATCGACTGTGCAATGTGGGGCAATCCCTGCACGTGTACATGTAAGACGTCCATCGAGAAACAGTCTGACACGTTGTTAGTTACACAGTTAGTCACAGTGAGCTTGTAGGGCTACCAGCTGTTTTTCACCAGTTCCCATTCTCATTTCATTGCCTCTTTATAACACGATTATAAACGTACCTCTAAATACCTCTAAACCCGGGTTTAAAACATTGGCGTTTTGAGCAGTTTGTCAACATTTGGACCGAACGGTGTAACTGTTTCAATACTAGGTTCACAAAGGGCTGTAGCATTTGACCTTCTTGCTTTGTCGTCTTTCAAGTCCCCTGAATCTCCTAAGAAGATCAGCTTGTCTGTCCAACATTTCTAATTAACCGACAATCTTCATTAATCCTAATGTGGTTTTGGCTCTTGCCGGCCCCCAGCAGAATTTCCTATCAATATGCAGGAAATTCCCCAGGAGTCGCGGCCGGCCCGTTCATTAGAAATCTGAGGGCTGAACATAAACAAAATTAAAATTCTAAGTAATATCAAAATGTTGTGTGTTTGGAGGTGATTTTAAGTTGAGGCAAATTAGTAGGTGGAGCTGTAGGATGGTGATGTCCCAGTGTGACCCGGAGAATGAAGGGGCTGTTTCCGCTGTGTTGAAGGGCGCATTTCCAAAGCCGGTCGCTAAAGAGTGTGACCCCACAGAGACTCCTCCGAGCGCAGGGCTCACGACCTCTGAGGATGTCATCTAATGATGTCCACGTGAAACACCTGAGACTGAGGGATTCTTGCCCTTCTTGCCTCTCGTGTACGTAAATGTACAGATCCTGGTAACTATATTCTGCTATTAAAGTTTCACAGTATTCTGACTGGACCGGGTATTCGTATCTAAGAAGCAGTCGGTTCCACAGACACCAGTTCCTGGAAGTATATGACTTACGGCAGCGTTTGCTTGCCCGGTCATAGCTGCGCGTGGCACACTGGTACCCGGAGCTGGATCACATAGACCTGATAACCAGTCAACAGTTGATGGAGGTTTGGCTCCCCTCTCTTCCTCTTCACAGGCCACATGATGCGGTCCCGGGGTGTGATGCAGCACGCCCATGAAGAAGGCAGGCCCTGTCCCTCTCAGCTGTCTCAGTCCAAACCATGTCCTATAACTCCTTGCTACAAATGGATTCTGGGCGCGTGGTCCTCGTGCCGCGTTGAGGTAAGGCCTCACGTCGTTCTTTTTATAAACTTACTGCCTGTTTAACTTTCTTCCCCGATTCATCGTCAAGATGTTCCAAAGATCATTTTTATAAAAAATTTGGTTGCCATTTTTTGTTTTTTTCACTATTCATGATGGCAAAGACTTTTAAATGATTACTGTACCCGGCTTGCGTGTCCCTTTAAATTTAAAGCGCTACAGATTCTGTTTTGTCTGCTGGTTTCCCCCTTTCTTTGCAAACACAGTATAAAATCTTTTTAGTTGCGCAGTATAATTTTGAAGATGCTTTAACCTGTCGTTTTCCTGTGAGGTTAAAATATACGGTGTGTTATAAAGCTTATTGCGGCACGTGATGTTTTACCGTACGGCCGGTTTGCGTCTAAACAGTCTTCCGAGTTGGACATAAGGTGCCTTTTGTAACTCACTGGAAGGTCTGGTGAAAGACACTTTGGACACGCAGGCGCATGTTAACACACTATTATATTTGAACTGTTAGCATCTGGATTATTATAGTGCTGAGAACCACTGGCCGGCCAGATGTCTAATGATAATGATCCGATGGGACGGGTTGAATCCCAGGTCGTTGTTAAATTTCGTTTTTGTTTCACATCATTGCCTTACATCTGCGTCCATTAGGCTGTTAGTCATTTTCTTTTCGAGAGCCTTAACTAAAATAACCTTACAACTTTTTCCACCATCTTCACCAGCTGGGAACAAATAAGTTGAAGGACTGTTTTACTGCAGACTGTAACAGCATTGTGTCCCATACAGATGTGTTTGAAAAGGAGATCCCGTAAAAACCACACTTTAGACTTACATGCCGTTCAAAACTGACCTAAAACCGTAACGGTTCCAACACAGGGAAAAAAACACACTATCGTGTCTTGCCGTCAAGTTTTGTAACATGTTTTCTGCCATAAATGATACAGCGTGGTCTGGTTTAAAGATATGTGCGCATTTATCCTTTTCCTATAGCTTGAACTTGATCAAAAGTCTGGAAAAGATACTTTGAATAATGAAAGTAAGGCAAACAAGGAGGTTATCGTCTTAGCAAACAGAGTTTTTATACAGCGAAGCCTGCGTTGCCCCTGGCTGTGCAGGGTGCGGAATGTGGAGCGGGTGTTCGAGAGCGGAACCTCTCTTGCGTGGCTCACTGGGGGGTCTCGGCGGAGCACGCGGCCGCCGGCACGGTAGGCGACGAATACTGTGAAGAGCGCCTGAGACGAGCAGTTCGACAGGAGCTGCAGCAGCCCTGCTCTGTGCCCTGCCCTGGTACTGTGGTTTTTCATTCTTTTCCCATTTTGTCTACAAGTTTAAGCCCCTGACTTCTGTGCTATTTGATGCCCTTCGCCCAAGTGTGGAGAAAATTGTGTTAAGTATATGAAAAAGTGGGAGGGGGGAAGCGGTAAGTCAAGCCGCGCTCAGCAATATATTGACCGTGCGGTTCTTAGCGTGAACCTTTCAGATGAAAACGTGGCAGGATAAAGGATGAAAATCATCTAAAAAGTGAATAAAGACCAAAAAAACGTGTACAATAATAAGCAAATGATATTTGTGGATTTTCAGTCCTGTTTTCCCCAATATGTTCATTGAAGGAGATTGTCATCTGACCGAGTGGTCATCGTGGAGCTCCTGTCAGCTCACCTGTCTGGATGGGCGGAGTTTCGAGAGCTCAGGCCGGAGGTCACGCTCCAGGGCGGTGATCGTCCAGGTCATCGAGAATCAGGACAACTGCCCAGAACAGGTGTTTGAAACACAGCCCTGTAAAGGTATGCAACATTCGCCGGACTCTAACGCTTTAGCAAGAGCGTCTGGTGTGAGAGGAGAAAGAGCCTGGAGGGAGGTTGGTTAACTCTTTCTTATCTGTACACCGCAGCACAGGAATACCTCACTGTCCAAATCTAACTGGTCCCTGAGGACGCGTGGGATGCCAAAATTTCACATCATTTCACTGCTTCATTGCAATGGACATACTTGTCCACCTGAGCGATTTCAGTTTCTACCGAACGGTGAAACCAGGCGTCCAAATAAATGAAAATCCTGAGCAACTAACAATACATTTTATTAGTAATTTTGGGCAAAATGCGCAAAAAAAGACACATTGTGACACCAAATAATCCAGTTTAAAATTAAGTGATGCCGGTAAGTATTCATTTTTTGTTGTCTGTTTGAAAGGCTTATGTTGAAAAAATCTTTCAAACATCACGTTTTTGAAACTGACAGTTGATGAAATATTTGAACATCAGTCGAGAAGCCAAATAATTCTTCTGTGAGAGTTTCTGTACATCTCTTAAATGTTTGTGTTGTTCTACAGAAGGAAAATGCCACAGTTACGAATGGAGGACCAGCGGCTGGAAGGATAATGAACGCCTTGTGTGGTGTCAACGCTCGGATGGTGTCAACGTCACGGGTGTGTGTGTGTGTGTGTGTGTGTGTGTGTGTGTGTGTGTGTGTACGTGTGCGTGTGTGTGTGTTTATTTAAATTATTTTTGCCCCAGTTTTAACATTCAAAATTACAGGCTGCTTCTCAAACGCCCTGTTTTCCAAGTTACCGAGATTCAGTTGCCGTTAAGTTATTAATTCTCCACACATACTGTTTTGTTACAGAAAATATCAGAAAACCACAGGTCAGATATTAGTACTGTTACTGAATACAACGAATTCAAATTAAATTTATGGTTGGTTAATTCTCCATCTTTACTGACAGCTCCTCGTCCCCAGCCCTGTTCAGCATTAACTTTAATAGTGTGGAGACAGACGATCCGTATGGATTTAGTACACACACAGCGTCAAGAATGAACCGGCGAGGATTACAGGCGTATGGATGTTGTGTGTAAGCTGTATGTGATGCTATCTGTGTAAAAATCATCACCTGGAACGGTCGGAATGACAGGTTTCCTCCCCGGTCGCGTAGAAAGGGCGACGTTGTTCGTCTGGGATGTTCGGTTTTCCCGTGTGAACTTAGAACATCACAGCCTCCAGCCGATCAGAAACTAGGACTTTCTCCTTAATCCGTTAATGGGGTGTGAGCCCACTTTGAAGTGGTTACCTGTGAGGAAGAGGTAATAACACACAGCTTCCCTGCCCCCTGCGTGTAGGAGGATGCTACCCCCAGAAGCGGCCGGTGACCGTGAGACACTGCTACCCCCCCTGTACCAAACCTTTCTCCCACTGCACACAGGTGAGGCACTTGTGAGGCTGGCAGCCTGAACTCTCACTTAGTAATGAATACCTGCTGGCAGGTTCAGAACATGAATCACTTCTCCTGCTCGTCTGCAGCTGCACATGTGTGTTGTGTACATAATAAGCTCTGTTAAAGGGGGGTCCTTTCGCAGCCTTTTTAAATGAAATATTGTATCTGTTGATTAGGTTGTTCGGGAGGCGGAGAAGAACTTTCTGTCACGTATTTGGCAAAATGAATACCAGAGAATAAGTGTAAAAAATAAAAAGCTGGTTTTCTTAGCTGGTTTAAAAATAGAAACAGGTAATTGCATATAAGTGGGTTTTTTCCTGTCATATTGAATGTGACACGTGAACTTGAAATATGTGAATTTGAACTAGAAGCTTAATCAAAACTTGCAGTGTAGATATGTTTAGAATGGGCATTTTTTATGAGCCAGGGCTCATGAGGAGGTACTCTCACCGGTCACTTTATTAGGTACACTTAACAATTAAAGGGTTGAACCCTTTTTTTCTTCCCACTAAAGCATTAGGTTCTGCAACAGGGTTCTGGCTCCATGTTGGACTGACACCTTTACAGAGTTTCTAGAACATTTATTTTATTAACAGCCCAACCGTAGCTCAGACTTGGTCTACTGGCTTGAGAGATGAGGAATTTGAAGGCCGCTGGGGAAAAGGAAAGGCGCTGTCATGTTTGTGCAACCAGACATGTTGTGTGATTTGTGGCACAGCACACTGTCCTGCTGAAAGTATCAGAACGAGAAAAGCCCGACTGGCCAGAATTGGTTAGAAGCACCCGGTCAGGATCGGTGGTACGCCTGTACTCTCCGGCATGAAAACGATGCTCCGATGGTACTAAAAAAAAAATCTAGAAAAACTATTGTGTGCCAAGAAGCCACTCTCCAACCCATTCCAGCATCAGTTCCAGCCTGGTGTTCCTAATAAAGTGGCCGGTCAGTGTACTTGTGGGTGATAAATGACAGTCAGCAGGTCTTCTTGAGAAGGGTTGATAGCAGGAAGCAGACCGATGGTGATGCTGTTCTGTTCAGAGTGGCGTCTGCGGGTGTGAGAAGGGCTACGCGGAGGTGATGACGGCACACGGCTTCCTGGATTACTGTGCCAAGACCCCCGGGGGTGAAAACAAGATGGCCGACGTCAAGATCGTTTCTGGAAGTTTCAAACCTGGGACCTCGCAGATGCACGACTTTCTCAATGGCTGGTCCCTGCAGCCAGTGGGTCCAGGTAAATATCCTCCGTTTAGCTAATTCTGAGCCCTTCGCTGTTCTTTCTTGATATAAGTGGACATTTCAAAACACAATAAACCAAACATTTAACCTCACATGAGAGCAACTGACCTCATAAGAGAACCTGACTCTTCAGGCTCTATAAGACGATATGTTTTCTGCGGCCCATTTTCACTCGCTCGTCTGTGGTCCCTTATTGCCACCTTTTTGTCCTTGTCCCCTCCACCTGCCCCGCTGTATTGTGTCATGTGTGTCCCAGTGTTTCTTCTTCCCTTTGTCCCCAGACAATGAACGCTTGTTTTAAGAAAAGAAAAAAAAATCCTGCTCTCGGGGGCCCAGAAGAAGAACCCGGCCACGTATATTAAGAAGCTTTAGCCTGTAGTCTGGTTTGGAAGTAAACAAATAACACGGTTCCCTCGGTTCCCCTGCTTTCTGATTTTTGCAGACGGCAGAATAAAGGTCTGGGTCTACGGGGTGACCGCTGGCGGATTTTTCCTCGTCTTATTCATTATTGCTCTCTCATTCCTGACGTGGTACGTATATTAGCTTCTCTCTCATGCTGTAAATAGAGGAACCTGCACAGAATTACAATAAACCCTTAAATTTTCACGTGCCTCTTCAAATGTCGCAACAAAATAAATTACCGCATGGACGCTGCACAGAGCAGGATGCGAACATCGTGTTTTTAAAAAGTGACCAAGTTGCTTTAAGTAGCTCACAGTTGCCCTCAAGTGGCTTTAAGCCATTCTGTCAACATTCCTTTAATTTCTATGTTGGCTTTTGTTATGTTTTATTATGTTTAGTCTTGCAATGATCCCTGTGGGGATCGATAAGGTCTCATCGTACCGTATGGTATCCCTGTATGATATTATTAAAACGAGGGCGGCAATGAGGCACAGCAGCTAGCGCAGCTGCTTCACGGCACCAAACCCAGGCTGGAGGTTCCGACATTCTGCCTCAGTCCGTGTCGAGTTTGCAGGTTCCTGTGCGTTTTTGCTGACCGCTTTAGATTTGTCCTACAGTCCAAACACGTGTGTCTCAGCGAAACCGGTCGGTCCTGAACGTGCGATTCCCCTGGTGTCCCATCCAGAGGTTTCCCTGTCTCACATCTTTGCTTCTCAGATAGAATGTGGCTCACAAAGACCCTGCATCAGGCAGGCGTCCGTCCAGTGTCCTCAACCGCTTGACCCGGTCAGGGCGCCAGGGTAGAAGACTTCACCCCGGATGGGACACCTGTTCGTCACAGATTAGACAAATGAAATGAATGATGTTTGGAACCTCAAACTTGTTTTGTTTCTTCCAGCAAAAAACCCAAAAGCAGTAAAAGTTCCACACGGGCTCAAAAGCCGCTGTCCCTGGCGTACGACGGCGACACAGACATGTGACCTGGGACAGAGCCGCGCCGGGAGACGAACGAGGACGTCTTTGCCTGGACGGTTATCTTATCACAAGTGGGCAAAGTTGTCCTTCACCTCTGGATGGAGTTGCACTGTGAACTAACATCGAAGATGTGTCCTGCGAACCTTCACCAGTAGAAACACGCAGGTTTTGCGCACACGGACACAGTGGCAGGCACAGGCCCACTGAACTTGGCAAAGGGGTCTCTGTTACCTAATGGAATGGATTTACAAATGCCGACGGTATTTTTTTTATATAAAACGAGCAAAAAAAAAAAAGAGCTACAGGACATTTTATTTAACGAAAAATGGTGTTATGCACTACATTAGTGCTGATCCGTGTCTCTGTTTCTTTTCTGATTCAGCCAGTTTTCTAATGTTTACATTGTAATGCAGAAACGGTTCACGGTGAAGTTGTGTTTTTAATGATAATGTGACGGGATGTGTTTGTACTTCTGCTGTTTTTAGTCTAAACCGAGCTGACCAATGTTTTGGTGGGAAAAAAGAGCACGTTTTTATTAAAGCCCATACAGTTTGCTGAGGAGCCCACTTTAACCCATCGGAAAGGAAGAAAGGCAAGATCTCGGGAGGTAACTGGGTGAAATCTCAGCACTAACTGCACAGGTAAGGAAGGTCCAGTGCAGGTAGCAAAATAAGGATAAGAACGGTGGTACAGCAGCTGTATGGTTCCCCCATATAGCGACTGAAGTGCTTCTCTTCCCAGTGACATTTGTTTTTCATTTGTTCCGTTCAAATGAAATAAACCTCATCGTTCTGTTATTGCGCTGATGTGTTTTAGGTTTGCTCTCGCATCCTTTCAGGTTCCAGGGTATCGCCCGGACACACGTGAAGTGCGTGTCATGGACACCACTGGCGTCACTCCCGATCCACGTGACAATATTATACGCGACGAAACATGACGTCATCTTGCGAAATGAGGATGAGCCTTAAAAGGCGGCTGGAAGTGTGAAAGTAAGAGCTCCTCATGCCGTTCAGACGAAGCCACAAGTCTACATTACGGCCGCGGTCGATGTATTTCTGCCTGGATGCGAAATAGGTTCTATTTCAGGTTGTAAAAAAAAAAAAAAAAAAAAAAAAAACCATCTTGAGCGCAAATGTGTCAT
>UFQX01000150.1:155782-172768 GCA_900497675.1 Arapaima gigas
TTCAGGGTTAAAAAAAAAAAAAAAAAAAAAAAAAACCCATCTTGAGCGCAAATGTGTCATTTCGTATTTAAAAGGAAAACGTAGTTGTGGCTGAATGCAGCATGAGGGGTTTTCTCTTTTCCTTTATAAACCCTCCTTTCTGGAAATCATGAAAGTGAAGAACCGAAAACATTCCAGTGTTAATGTCCTTTATTGATACTTTCAATGATGTGGGATTTTAACAAAAATCCCGACAGTGGGACCATAATAATTCACTTCTGTACGTTACATGTTATGTATTATGGGGATAATCATATTTCCCAAAGTGGCAAGATGATCGTTTATCCATTTATATTTACCTGTCATGGTGTAAAACTCATCACTTTTGCTTCCTGCTAAATCAAGTCAAAACTATAATGTTGGTCTTTATTCGTAACGTTTGCACACAACACCCGGCTGGACAGTGTAGGTCTCTGTCGCCCATCTTCCCAAAGCAGACCTGTCACCGTGTCACCAAGCAACATTGTTTTTCTTTTCTTTCTTTTTTTTTTGCTTTAAGTAATTTCTTCCTTCATCACAACTGACATCGTTTTCAAAGCCTCTACTAAAAGTTTCGCCAGCAAAACACATTGGAACTAGCTTGGCTGAAGAATGTATATATTATTCTGTCATTTATGTTGCTGTGTGTATTTGAATAATGTAAAATGCAAATAAATTGTGATACTCTGTGAAACTTTGCCTTAAAACAGACGTACTTTTTTTTTTAAATCTAAAAAATGTGCTCATTACTTTTGCAGTTCATACACAGAACCCAGTTCAATCCAACCGAGACAGCGGTTCTGTGTAAACCTGGGCTTTCCACGCCGCGGGGGGTTTCAGTACTTCCGGAGGCAGCATATTCCACTTTTTCATTTTCTTCACAACCTCTGCAAACTAATAACTAACTTTCTGAGTTTACAGTTAAAAAACACCGATTAGAAAAATATGTGTGTAATTTGTAAAACAACCAATGCGGGCAACTTTCCCGGGGTTCGAATACTTTCGCGAGACGTTTTTTTTTTTTTTTTGCACGAGCAATAAAAGTCAGAGAGAATGAGATTAGAAATGACGTCTCTGTAGTTTAAATCTAAGAAACGTTCAAAAGCACAAGGTAGAGAAGACCGTCCCTCAACAGGACACTTGGCAGGCGGGTAAAAATAACGCGGCGTCTTTAAGGAGGACGCGCCTTCTTAGAAAGAGGTACAAAGTACGGGGGGGGAGAGGGGTCGCTCTTTCTTTCACACGTCTTAGCTCGGCATTCGCCCCGAACCAGCGTTGGAGCCGCGCGAGATCTGCGGGAGAGGAACAAGTAAGTCGTCTAGACCCCCCCGGGTCCGATCTGCGGGGGGCCGGTGCTGCGGGTACGACGTCGGTGTCACAGCAGGACTGGAATAGCGCCCATGTGTGGCTGTCAGGGGAAGTGCGGCTGCGACTGGTGCTTCCAGCACAGCGGCGCGTGAACATGACGAACCGCCCGTGTCTCGTAACAGCAGCCCGGCTGAGTCGGCAGTTAAAGTTGTTTAACCGCATATAACTGGTTAAATGATACCCTTACCGTGTCAGTTCCAGGTAAGTTCCTCGATGAAGGACATTTCAGAAGCGGTGGGATTTGGAACCGGCACAGCAGCACCACGGCGCCCAGTGTTTCCATTCAGTTATTTCTCAGCTAACTGGGCGCTTGTTTTGGCTGTTTCTCTCACCTCTTTCCTGCCACAGGATCCCTCGAATGGCCTCCAGCATGAACTGCCTGACAGCAGACGACAGTAGGTACCAGAAAGCCTTCAGGTTGTTCCTTGAGCGCTCCTCAGAGCATCAGTGTATGCAGGAGTTCATTCGCAACACCCTTCCTCAGGTCCTCACCAGGTAAGCTGCACACGAGGGCCCCACCTGTCAGTAAAACGGACACCAAGCGATGGTGTGATGATGGCAAAATTCTACCGATCGACACTTAACTGACTTTGCTCAGTAAACAGCCTGGTTAATCTTCACCTCGGGGTTGTGAACTTACACATGTGTGTTTTATCTGATATGCTGTGCTGTTAGAAGTTTCTTGTGAAACTCATCTGCTTGCACCTACAGCACCCTGACCTCAGAGGCTGAGCAGGGTTAAGCCTGGTTACTATTTGAATGGGGGCAAGGAGGTAGTCTCATGCCCCCTCAGCGGTCATTGTGAATCACTGTCTGAAACCTCCTGTTTATCAAGTCCACATTAAGAAATGCCAGGCAGGACGGTGGAGGTTCGAAACAGAAGAAGAATGTGCATTTTGTAAACTATGAGTAGATGTTTGACCTTTACTCCAAAACTGACCAGAAACATGACCGTGCAGCATAGCTGCATTCATCCTAACTGTTGCTAAATGTCTTCTGCAGCATCGCACAAGGAAAATCCAGCATCAATGTGTTGGGGGTTGGAAGTGGATCAGGTAAGACGCTCACATTTGTTGTCTAAGGAATCAGAGCTGCAGATCTTGGAACGTCATGGTAGACGAGGGCAAGAAAACAACGTTCCGTTTCTGAACGGGGGAAATTGTAACGCGACAGGTCATTTAAGATGATTCCTACCTCCAAAGTGAAGTATAAATTTCAACGTGTGTAATAAGTTGTCGGCTACTCACTGAAACGGCAGTGAAGCGATTCAAAATGGGCTCCTTAAACGCAGAGATGGTGGCTTTAAGTATTATGCCACCTGCCGCTGAAGTGCTTCGGGACGCTTCCTGACTCAGTTACTGTGGAATTTGGAAAGAGTATCTTGAGAAAAGTCCCCCTGGTTGAACTAAGACTACTGTGACTAAACTGCCTTTCAACGCCTTAAGCCAACTTTCACAGAAGGTTTTAGTTGACCTGCTCTGTGCCGGTTCCACAACGTGGTTAGAATAGCATTTCATCGCCTGCCCTGCACAGAAGTGTAACAGTTCCTTAGTGCTCTTGTCGGGATGTGGGGTGAACGATGGCCCAGCAGACAGGAATGGTGCCTCACAGCTCCCGGATTGATCGGGGACTTCTGCAGGGTGTAGTGAAGACTGTCCAGCCCATGACTAGGACTTCACTAACCTGCCAACCTGCAGATCACCTACAACATCACTCAAGTATCATCAGTGCAGATCCCCTCACCCACCACATGTTTTCACTACTGCTGTCTGGAAGATGTTACTGCAGCTCATCCAACACCACCAGCTTCAAACAGCTTTTTTTTATTCATCATACTGGCACCAAAACAGTTTGTCTGCAATTTTTCTAGGAGAGATGGACCTGGAGATTGTGTCACAGCTCTATCAGAAGTACCCAGGCATGACTGTGGACTATGAGGTGGTGGAGCCCAGTGGTGAGATGATGGAACGCTATAAGGGTAAATTAAACTTTTTCCAAGTTCTGCATTATGACCACAAATTGATGCTTTACGTGAAAGTTATGCTAACTGGCCACTAGTTTTATGGACTTGAAATTGCTTAAGAAGTGAAGAATAACTGGAGAATGTTGCTTTATCTTGCACAGCCCTTGTGTCCAGGAGTCCAAACCTAGAGAAGATAAAGTTCACTTGGAATCAGATGCCATCTTCTGAATTCGAAAGGCACTGGAAGACAAGAAAATCCACTAAAAAGATGGACTTCATTCATATGATTCAGGTGCCAGTATCTACCAAGCCTTTACGTTTAGCCTCCCTTTTGTGCCCTTACCGGTGAGGTAGTTTTTCAGTTTGTGGGGGATCTTTCCTTCACTAACATGGCGTGAAGGACTCGATCCCTTAACGCTTCAATAGACAGGGGAAAGAAGGCAGCCGTCCACATCCAGCTGCCTAAAGTACTGCTTTACAAGTAAGAATTTCTGACTAAAGAGCCCATAACCTGCTGTGCGACTGCAGTAAAGGAGTAAAACAAGGGTTTGCCGTTTCCGTGGCAAATTTTCACCCTGTCGACCGTAAAAAAAAATATTGAGCTTCTCCCCTAACCCTAATTTTCAGTTTTCCTTGTGCTTAAATTGCACAGTTAAACAATTTTGCGATTAGTTTGTAAATTTACTGAAATCCTTGTATAGCAAGAAAAATGAAGTCGTGCAAAAGAGGAGCTTTTATTTCAGCCCATTTTCTGTACAGCTCTGCTTGGAAGCATCAAGAAAGCAAAAAGGCAGGAAAGATGCTGCATGTCTCATATTCCCCTCGATGTTTTTGAATATTATCATCGTGACAAATGTTGACAGTGTGAATAACAAGACCCCCCCCCCTTATCATAACTTTGGTTAAATATTACTTTAATTCTGAGTTTCTTTCAGTCCACTGTGTACAACTGACTTCCCCAAAGCGCCTTTCTCACCATTAGACACCGGCATCTCATTTAAAAAGAAATGAATTCCATTTAACTTTGCTGCGACTTGTCTGGACACCACTTTGCGTGGGATAAACATTATTAGGTGCGTGTTTACATGTGGCTCATCTTTAGATGCTGTACTATGTTACTGATCCTGACGCCACCGTCGCATTCTTCCGGAGCCTCTTGAGTGAAAACGGAAAACTGCTCATCATTCTTGTGTCAGGTAGGACGTATTTAGATTTGTGACTGTAAGCTAGCTGGTAGCATTGCCCTGTGCTAAAGGGTACGACTGACTTGCGCCGGTTTGTCAGCGCTTATTGGCAATCTTGCTGTTGCTGTTCTCTCTTCAGGAGGAAGTGGCTGGGGAAAGCTCTGGAAGACCCATCATCAGGATCTGTGTAGCACTGAAATTACCCAATATGTGGCAGCAGGTGAGATCAGGAGCCACCTGGATGCAAACGGCATCAGATACAAAGCCCACGTGCTCCAGTCGACGATGGACATCACGGAGTGCTTCACCCCCGGCGATGAAAAGGGGGAACTTCTCCTCGACTTCCTCACCGAGGTGTCGGATTTCAGCAAGTGTGCATCTCCTGACCTGAAGGCCAGTGTGATGAGCACATTGCGAGATCCAGGGTGTAGCTCTGTGGTGGACGGCAGGGTCATGTTCAATAACAATCTGGAGGCTTTGATTCTATATCCGTGAACTGGAGAGCGTCGCACTGAACCTCCTCTTATTAACAAGCGCAGCTACTAATTCGACATGATCGTTTATGTTCATTTGATCCCGTTTAATTAAGCAAACGCTAAACCTGAAAATTAACGCGTCTTCGTGTGGCTGTTTACTAAGGGAGGGGACTGGTTTGGTGTTTTACGGCCATGTGTCATTCTGTGTAAGGAGTGAATATTGAGAGGATGCAGATGAGATGAACTTCTTGCACTACAGCTGACAAGCCAACTACTTGTACTTTGCCCAACTGTCCAAAAAAGCAGTACTAACTTTATTACACAAATAGTGTTGCTGGTTAGTTTGAACGAGTCGCGCCACGTGATTGGCTCCCCGAGAGCTGCGTGAAGGAGGTGTTCCTAATAAAGTGGCCGGTGAGTGTACGTTCTTTCGGCACTGTTTGCTCCTGTTTTGTACGCCTTTACTCCAACACTCACTGATCCAGCACACGCGTCGCTAGTCTTGCAGAAAGACGCACTTTAGTTTTTCCAGGGAGTAAATATTTTGAACGTGCAGTTCCTTCATCGCAGCTTTACACGTGGAGCGTTTTTTTCCTGATTTTTTTTTTTTTTTTTTTTGCCACCGTCTTACGGTCATTGTTTACAGCACATTCTTTCGGATTAAAATCAACATGTAGTCGCTCCTCCGTGTGCAAAACGTTCGTTTGTGAAAACTCGCCCTAATAAACGGTTCAGTGTCGCGTCACCTTTTCACTACAGAGGAATTTCCTACAATAACCGGCAACCCACTCGCGCTTTAACGTCACGCCTCAACCCGCGCAAGCGCCCTGAGGACACGACACGCCGAATTGTACAAATTCAGCCAAATATTACAAACACATAAACACAGCGACCCGCCACAGTCGATAAACCGTCATTCGCATAAGAGAGACTTAACACAGCAAAACATTTGTTAAACGTGACTAAAACATCACGTGCATTATGCAGCAAAGGATCATGGGAAAGGTGGAGCTTCTCATGGTCCGGCAACATATTTGTATTTTTTGGAAATAAAATGTAACTGCAAGCCCACGCGCGGACACAAACACACGTATTTGCTTATACATATATGTTCACCAGATTGTTCATTGTCATGAATATTCCTTACCGTTATTTTTTGATTTGGCAACATAATTTGCGTCAGTATAGCAACACTGACAAAGATTTATGCACGCACGTCCTCTCTTATCTATCTGTTTGTCTGTCTGTCTAACAGGTGTCATTTTTATTTATCTATCTATCTATCTATCTATCTATCTATCTAGTACGCGTGTCTTCATAATTCAGCTATTTATTTATTTAGCACGTGCGTCTTACAGTGCATCGCCACTCTAGGGGTGATGGGAAATGCAGTCATTTATTGCAGCGACTACAGGGCTATGGCTCTCCCGTCATACTTTGCTCTTGCAGGTGAGCCGTCAGTATTGGTTTTAAATAGTTTTATAGACGGCTGGAGGTGATGAATGGAGAGGTCCTATGGCCGTTCTGACCCGTTTCAGGGGGGGGTGAATACCTGCCTAAGTGGTGTGGGGGGGTTACAGGAGAGATACTGGCCCTCATGGTGTCTGAGGGCATCAGACGTGGCTTCCAAGTGCTAAGTGGGCGCTGCTGTGTAAGACATACCTCATAGGTGTTGAACTTGGGTTACTGAGTTGATGGGCCATTTAAAGTAATGATCGTTGAAGCTAGATAGTTCCATGCTTATCATACATCTGTAACTTTTATTAAGATGTGAGAAAGTTCCCTTTGAAGGTGAAGTTAAAGATTCGCCAGACAAGCAATTTATCCCTTTGTCAGACATTGCAACGTTACCATCTCACTGCAGTTTACGGGATTTATTGTGCTTATCGGTTGAACTGTTCTGCGTGTGATGTGCCGCTAACTGCACACCCTGGGGGGCGGGGGGGGGTCAGGTAATAAACACCCACGCATCACCTCTGGACCTACTTTTTAAAAGAATTTCCCTTGATAGAACCGCTTGAAGCTGATCCCAAACCATCAACCATCACCAACCTTCCCCTACTGAAGCTTGCCCACCCTCGGCGTGACCCCCCCCCCCCACCCCCACCACAACAAAATTCATCATTTAGTCAGATGGGGACAACAGCACTCGATCATTTCGGGTTTGTGGGCAGCGGTGAGAAACGGTGCTCTGCTGTGAGCACGTGACCCGCTGGTGGCTGTTACACACGTTGTTCGGCAGACGTCGAGTGAGAAAAACCCGAGCGTTTTAAGATCAGAGAAGAACATTCCGAGGACTGACTACATTTGCACTTTGACCCGTAATGTAGTACATGATGGCCTTTTCCTGCAAACACAGCCAGAGAGAAATAACTACGATGAGCACCGGTGATGATGGTGTCAGTATCGTGCTGAACGGTTCACAGTTATGTGAGTCAGCTAGAGTGGCGTCTCCTGCTTTCATTTCTGGCACAAAAAACAACCGAACAGACATTTATTAACCTCAGTGTACTAAATTTAGTTATTTTTTGAAAAGACGAACAAACACGACATGTTTGTGCCAGAAAGTGTAGCCATCGCTGCAGTGTATTCTTATTATTGTAACTGTTATTCTTGTTATTACTGTACTTACTCGAACCCGTCCCTTCCTGCTGAGTCGTGCTGTTCCGCATCGATGTACCAGATATAATAATAACACTAATAATACTGATGATGATTAGAAATAACAGAGGACAGATGTGTTTACCCTCATCCCGTGGACAACAAGGGCCTAAACAGGGGTGTAATGGCAGCTGTGTGTTGGGTTTGGTGCGGTGTCCAGGTGGGGGTTGTGCACGGTGGGGAGTCTGAACTGTGTGACCGGCACTGAACGACGAAGAAGTGTGTGACAGGATGCAGTGAAACTCATCCGCTTGCGCGTAATAAAGCCGGATGGAATTAGTGCTCCGTGTGTGGAGAGAAATATAATGCTGTAAAGTGATGGATACGCGAGGTATGGTGGTAACTTTATGTAACTCTTGTACATTTAAATTTCACTTTTATTTAACTGCGGCTCACATTTTTCAGGAGACTTTCCAATGAGGACCGTGCAAAAAAATGAACGTCTTGAGTGTTTGTGAGGTTAAAATATACGGTGTGTTATAAAGCTTATGGCGGCACGTGATGTTTTACCGTACGGCCGGTTTGCGTCTAAACAGTCTTCCGAGTTGGACGTGAGGCGCCTTTTGTAAGTCACTGGAAGGTCTGGTGAAAGACACTTTGGACACGCAGGCGCATGTTAACACACTATTATATTTGAACTGTTAGCATCTGGATTATTATAGTGCTGAGAACCACTGGCCGGCCAGATGTCTAATGATAATGATCCGATGGGACGGGTTGAATCCCAGGTCGTTGTTAAATTTTGTTTTTGTTTCACATCATTGCCTTACATCTGCGTCCATTAGGCTGTTAGTCATTTTCTTTTCGAGAGCCTTAACTAAAATAACCTTACAACTTTTTCCACCATCTTCGCCAGCTGGGAACAAATAAGTTGAAGGCCTGTTTTACTGCATATGGATTTAGTACACACACAGCGTCAAGAATGAACCGGCGAGGATTACAGGCGTATGGATGTTGTGTGTAAGCTGTATGTGATGCTATCTGTGTAAAAATCATCACCTGGAACGGTCGGAATGACAGGTTTCCTCCCCGGTCGCGTAGAAAGGGCGACGTTGTTCGTCTGGGATGTTCGGTTTTCCCGTGTGAACTTAGAACATCACAGCCTCCAGCCGATCAGAAACTAGGACTTTCTCCTTAATCCGTTAATGGGGTGTGAGCCCACTTTGAAGTGGTTACCTGTGAGGAAGAGGTAATAACACACAGCTTCCCTGCCCCCTGCGTGTAGGAGGATGCTACCCCCAGAAGCGGCCGGTGACCGTGAGACACTGCTACCCCCCCTGTACCAAACCTTTCTCCCACTGCACACAGGTGAGGCACTTGTGACTGTCCATCGTCCAACAATAACCAGGCAGTAAAAAAAAAAGCAAACCTCACCTCGATTTTCTCACTTCACACCCAAACACAAATCGAAAGGTAAAGTTTGGGGAGATATAACTTGGTTTTACTGTGTGTCAAGATGGCCGAAACAGAACTGTCTTAGGGTGCAGTAAGTCCAGCATGTCTTTCCTGACCTGGACACTCTGGTCCGGATTCTGCTCTGGTAGCTCCAGACCCCTACTGACCCTGACTGTCCAGGCCTCCCCTCACACTGACCCTGTCCCAGCTGCTCCAGACCCAGATCTTGACACAGTTCCATCTACTCCAGACCCTAACCTTGAGCCCCTCTGCCTGGACCTTCCCTGGACCATTGTTCCCGATCCACAGCCCTCAACCACCTTGCTGACCCCAGCTCCATATGCTGCATATATATGTGCCTTTTGAAGCGTATTTTGAATTTGTTGTCTTTTACTCTGGCATTAACTGAGTCAGAAAGGCCATTTATTTGTTTGTTTGTTTAAATGTAAGATCTGATATTTTTTCCAATTTTGGCGCCATCTTGTGGTCAATATTTACAGTACAGTTCTTTTTAAAAACAATTTCCTGATTTTGTACTTCTGTATTACCTGTGTCTTTACAGGTATTCAGCGTGTGATGCAAGCAAAGTAGAACCGAAATATCCACTCTTAAAAGCAGTAATAAATAATTACAGATGTAAGAAAAACACAGCATGTTTGTAGCTACAGTCCAACAGGCACTCAGCGGCCACTTCATTAGGAACAGCCTGGATTCAACACGGATTCAGAAGTTATTACACTTTTACTGATTATATACATAGTGAAGGAACCTGAAAGTGGCCAGATGCTGATGAATGCTGACATTTATTACATTTAATAAAAGCACTTTCACAGACTGGCATCCTGTTCATTGTCGATGAAAAATGAATTGAGAAAAACTGTATGATATTTTAAGTAATTTAACTGTCTCTAAGGTCCTTGCAGAAGAGAGCCTGCGAATAAGTTGAGGGAGGATCAGGGTCTGGCTCCCATCACCAGGTGAAGCCCTGGTGTCAAATTGGAAGCTGAATGCCATTGACCAGCCAATTGTGAGGAAGGAGGAGGTCTTTGCTGGAAGAGGTTACAGGTGTGTTTATTGGTGATTGTTTGTGATCCGGCTCTCTAGTGTTCCTGGGGCCGTTGAAACTCTGTAAACAGCGTAGATATTTTCATACTTGTATTTAGACCTGCTGAAAACAGGTGAGTGCTGTTTTCTCCTGCTTTTTATTGTGGTTAAGGAGCCAGGGTAGGACGTGCACCTCTGTTCCTGCTTTTTGGGGGTAGTTTAGGTGTTACAGAAAGGATGGTAATTTTGGGACTTGTTGGCTTTGCTTATCCAAGAAGAAACTGCTTGCGTATTGGGTTGTGCTCATAATATAACAGCAAACTGTATAATGAGGGTTTGGTTTCTCCTCTTTTCCAACCGTTGAGTGGTCTGTAACATCATGCTTCTCTGGGGCTTCAGCACTGTGCTGGCAGTTTGCACTCCTACTGAAAGAACCACACAATGAGAAGCAGTTTCTTTTCTTGGTTCATGTTCATCTGCTTGCTTGGATGTAGTGAAGAATCTCTCTCTCTCTCTCTCTCTCTCCCTCCCTCCCTCTCTTTAAGTGTTGTTCACAGCTTCTGAGAAACTCTAGGTGTGGCTCAGTGTTGATCTGTCTTTCAGTTGAGTCCTCAGTGATGTGCTGTTGAACACAGGTTGTGTCCCAGTGGATCCATTAATATGCTTAAACATCTAAATGCTGTTTCACTTTAATATTAGTTCTATTGTATGTTTAGCTTTTACTTTGCAAGAGCAGAATGAGAAACTTTAACAATGAAGTGTCACATGACGTGAAGGTGCTCCTTGTGTTGGGACCTGAGGGTGACGATGACTTGTGTCCTCTGATGGATAATCATGCTCGTAATGAAGTTCAGCTACTGACAATGTTTGGCCTCGTATCACTGCCATTCACACTTGCCTAGTGCAGACCCTTGAACCGCTGCTATCAGAAATGATGACATGCACTGTGTGGAACTGCTGCTGTTCTCTATGCTGATCTTCTGCCAAGAACCAGCAGCTCAGGGGTGAAGGTTGAGCTGTAATGTTTTACACTTTCGAGCATCTCCCGTGAGTCGAATACTGGCTGCGTGTTAAGCTCTTGATGTCCTGTTATGGTAAGAAGTGATTCTGAATCACGTGAGTTTCCAAAAAAAGGTGTTTTCTGAAATGAAGACTTCAGCTAGAGGGTTAAAGTAGCCTGAGAGTCATAAAAGTGGGTATAAAAAAAGCTGAGGCCCTACAGACTGTCATATGCTGACAATGTAATGGCTCCTTTGCGCCAGCGTATTACCTGCGGTTGTATCTCTGTGACTGACTGGGGGGACTGATCAGTTTCTTCATCTCGAAGGAAGACGGGATTGTCGTGATACTTAATCCTTCGCATCCATCATCATTTATTTGTTTGCGTCTCCGAGTGTCGGTTCAATAGCCGGACAAAGCAAAGACATCCGCGGCTGCCGCTCATCCTCATCTCGCCCCACAGAATCCTGATGCTTTGTGGGTGGCAAATCCAGGCTGAATCTCGTGCACCGTTTGGTATCAATGAGGTAGGAAGGGGCCCACGTCTGGAAAGACCCCCTTCCTGATGCTGGCTGTGTGACTTGCTATAACCAATCCATCTGGCTCCAAAGGTGCTGCTGCGGACTGCAAACTATATGTAACATGGTGGCGATGATCTATTGCGATGGTGACGTGTTGATCGGGATAATATTGGTTTCCTGCCTTCATCTGAGCTGCATCACCATGGTTGTGGATTTAAACTGAAATGCTGAGGTAGAATTGAACAGTTTTGAAGCTCTAGATGTTGCAGTATATTGACCACTCTTGTGGCGCAAATGGGGTTTGTCCACTAGGTGGTGCTGTAGCTCCGAGTTCCAGCCGCCCTCAAGCAGTCGGTTGTCAACTTGGTGACGGCAGTGAAGGTGCCCTTGGCTGGAGCTCCCTGACTCAGCGTAGAGCCACCAGTGGAAGCTGGGATCTTGTTGAAGGAGCATTTGTAACTGGTTGTACACCAGTACAGGGCTCACTACCAGTTTAAATCGCCAGGATTTTGACGGCCCGTTCACCTACTAACCAAAGAAACGGGCACCAGCTGCACAATTATAATCCATCTGCTGAAAAGCCCCCCATGAATGTGATCGGTGGAGCCCGTTCGCCCAGGGTGATGCCAGAAAAGTCCCCTTGAGTTCTAGCATTAAAAAAAAAAAAAAAAAAACTGGCGTTTAGTGGCAGCCTAATGGGAAGGGATCGGTAACATCTCGCAGGCTTTGGTTGCCTCCAAAAACCCCTGAGCTGCACCTGCTAACTTCCTGCATTTCCCTTTGCAATGATAAAGGAAATCTAAGCTTTAGCAAAAAATTTGAGTGGAAAAAATTGTAACATCTCAAAGATTCAAAAGCTGTACTGCAAAACACATTTAAACAGCGACCATAAGCATCGATGAGGTTTGAAAGAGGAACCTGGCAAAACGACTGCGCTGCTGCATTGTTAATGGCCTTTCTTTGCGGTGTTTATTTTTCTCTCTGGGCCTCTGATTGTTGTGGAAATGAAGCGCGGCATCTGCTATGTTTCACTGTAAAACGGCAGCGTCAGTCGATCGACGGCCTCCCCCGCTTTCCGCTCCGGTCGGCCTTTAACCAGCGAGCGCGGGACGAATCTGCGGCTCCCTTTGTTTCCCCTCTAACGCTCCCGTCAGCCCTGCCTTAGATGCTTCCTCAGTGATGTTTCTGCAACTAAATGAGCCAATGGAGGTTCTTGCAAATTTAAAAATAGCATGGGGACCCCCCCCCCCCCTTCCATGAATCGCCGTACAGTGAAGCTGCGGTAAATGCCGCGCTTCTGAAGTCAAAGGAAAGTTGGAGTTTCTACAGATGTTTAGCCTGGGAAGAAACTCCCAGCACTGCGGTGTGAATACTTGCAGTATCTGTATGTTGTGCCCAAAGATTCTAATGAGGTTTTTGTGATCTGGAGCTGGTTTGACTCCAGATTCTGGGTCTGGTCAGGGGTTCCTCAGGCGGCCGTCTCACCTGGGCCAACCTCGCGAGTCCTCAAACGTGGACGCGGTGCCGGCTCGAGGTCCTCTGTGAATCGTCCACGTGGCGACACGCTGGCCCACTAAAGCCGTATTTCCCCAGTCTGTCCTGCAGAAAAGTGGCCGATTTGTCTTTAGTGTGTGAACTAGTCTTGGGGGGGGCTCCATCAGAACTGTGCAAATACGCGTGTAGTGGTATAAACGCTGTATCGATGGTGAAATCTTGTACTTTTAGGAAGGTCAAAAATGGAATTTTTAAATGACTAAATGCAAATCCCGAATCTGATTTTATCGTATCTGACGTACTGGATCCCCAGCAGTGGGTGGAAACGCTGCAGCCCGCTTTTGTTTTCCATTAGTCATCAGTAACAAACTTGTTGGGAGTCTCTCCTGCCCCCCCCCCCCCAGCAGTGTCCATGCTGGGGAGGATCCTGCTAGCAACTGACAGCACATTTATTACCGAGATAATAAAAGTTATTGTGCACACCGGCACGAGCGGGAGGAGCCGTTCATACGTGATGCTGCTCGGCCTGTAAGTGTGTTGATGAATAAAACATGCGAACCTGTCTTTTGTTGTCAGTGCACAGCAAATATAAACAGTCCTTTGCAGGAAAGTCACCTCATCCGCCAGGACGAACAGCATGTCTGTTCATCAGACACAATTTGTCATGTCTGGGCTGTTTAGGGGCTGTTTGCAGGGATGGAGCTGCACTCCAAAGATAAGACTCTTCTGAACGTCAGCTTGAAATCTTTACCCTGTTTTTTTTTTTTTTTTGTCCCCCCCCGTTTCCACTCTACCTTGGATTTAAAAACAAAAAACTAATTAGAAACAAATTAACTATTTTGGTTTTAATCTTTCTGTGGACTTTATTAGAAAACTTTTGTGGCAAGAAACAGCTTTTTCTAACTCTGCACAAATCATCTTGGGTTTTTGGAAGGACAGTGGGCTGTTCTGCAGTTTCTGGAGTTGGGTTTCATTAAAACGTGTGTGTGTGTGTGTGTGTGTGTGTCCATCCCATCGTACACCTACTCCTCATCTAGACAGGTTCCAGACTGCCGACCAGGACACGGCAGTTGGTGAAAATGGCCGGCCGGTTCGGTTAGCTTTTAAACAACTGTAAATACGCTCTTTGCCCGAATCGGTGTTTTTCCCTCCTTTTGCGTTTAAATAGTGTCTAAAAAAAAGGTTCTGGCTGCTCTAATTGTCACCGTTCAGCAACTTGCAGGCGTGACGGAAAGGTTAAGGAAGGTTTAGCGCCGCTGCACTCCTGCCCTTTGGCTCGCCAGCGAGTTGCGTAGCAGGAGATTCGTTCAGATGGATCCTCTGTGGTGGCAGAGGTTGGACAAGGGAGGGGTGTCAAGGGTAAGAGACTTTCTTTTAAGCAGATCTCACTTTCTGGATGGGGCTGCTTTGACCTTTTTTTTTTTTTTTTTTTTTTTTTTTTTACCAGTTAAACACAGCCTCCCCCCCGTGATGTGTCCCTTTTTTAATACCCCTACAGACATAACTTTTTTTTTTTTTTTGATGGAAGGCTGCAATAAAGCAAAATGGAGGGTTTGGAGTCAGTGAGGATTTTCACCCTACACTTTGTGCAGACCTTGCAGAAGTGTATTAAAGGCCTGCCCTGCTCATCTGTATCCCCCTGTTCCTCTCCCTGCTCCCCTCCTATCAATCAGAGCCCCCTGCAGCACCCACCATGTCAGAAGACCTGGAGAAGGTTTTAGCAGAACATAAACCTCCCCTTTAAGGCATCAGATGGGGGTTTAATGGGTAGGGACTGAAGCAGCGGCTTGAAATACAGCCCTGCTACAAATCCTGTAAGCAGCTCACCGCAGTCAAACCCTGTCATGTTTTGTCCCGGGGAATTAGCTGCATTTAGCCACTGCAGTTATAGTTCCTGTCATCATCCGGGTGGTTTTGCAGGGCAAATCTGCTCCCCGCATTGTTTCAAATGCCCATTTGTACTGTTCTGTATGAGATAATGGTGCTAAATATTAATTTAGGGTACATGTAACTTACTGGAATGGTCTGTATTTGTTTTTGGGGGGTTGATGCAGTGATTTAAATGCAAGAACTGTAGGCCTATGATGTGATTTGGATGTATATGGTTGCGTTTGAGTCCATTGGTGGTGGGGGGAGCACTGTGACAAAGGTGTTTATCCTCTCAAAAGGACATTGTAAACAGGATTGGAGGAAGAAATAGGATGTGAATGGCTGTGTGGGGTCCCACCCCATACAGCATCAGTAACTCAGGGATGCTCTACAAGTTTCCCATCCAAATTATTAAATATCTATGTAATGGTGTACTGTTTGTAACTGGTAACCGATAAAGACAAACCTGTGTTGTATTATAGGTGGCAACTGGTTCTGCAGCAGCTTGAGTGCTTCACTTATGATGATCAAGGTTTACTGTTCATTCTGTACGTGTACAAGAGAATGAAATGTAGATTCTCCTGTACCGTGGGGCCAGATTACTAACAAAATAAGGTACAATAATACAGATGAGTATAAGTAAATATAAAGTATAAGTAAATAGATTCACCATCTTCACTTATATGAAGCCCCTTCTTATGCAAAGCTTAGTGCTTCGAGCCATATGCACAAAACTTGGAACACGGGTACTTCTCGCTCATACTGAGGTTTTTGTATAGTTCATTAAATGCCACCTAGTCTCTCAAAATTGTGTGTCAGTATTTGAAAGGAGGCGTGGAAATCTGCGCAGTCAACCGGAATGCACAGGCATGTAGGACAAAAAAAACGGCAGTTTGATCGCTGGGTTCATACAGTGATATTTATGCTGCATGTACACTGTAGCTCGACCTTTTTGTTTTACATGTTATCGTGATCAAAGTTGGAGGACAGAATCGCAGTATGAGACACAGGAACAACTTAGGAGTGGAAGAGCTGCACGGAGCAGATAAACAGACGTGATCAAGCTTAGACTCTCCCTTGTTTTTTTATTAAAAGCATTTCCTAGTTTATATGCATTCCGCTGATCTAAAAACCAATCTTTCTCTTGGGAAAGTGTTCAATTGTGCATAGTAAATTAGATTCAAACTTAATGCACTATTTAAAGGCTTTAGTCCCGGGAGTAGCCCTTTCCCTTAACATCTAATCACGTTCCACGTCTTCATCTAGCCTCTCTGGTGCTCCCAGCAAACCCAGCCTTAATGAAGCATTCCTTAAAATTGGCAAATGACCCTGTTTTGGAGCTATAAAACCTGTTTACAACTCCCCAGAGAAACTAAAGCTAATAAAGATGGCAATTAAACTTTATACAATTATATTACAGGTGGAAATTGGCATTTACTGTCTGATTCTGAGAATCTAGACATACATTTTCAGGCTGATGCGGTTATTGGAACAAGGAGCCATCAAGCTAAGCTTTACTTAAGAGAGCTTTCATGTGTTTGTTTTGAGACTTGGAAAGTAAAACATCAGGAATACAACTGCATTAAAGTTGGGGGGGGGGTTTAATATATGCATTATTTAAAAAAAAAAATGTGCAATACTAGTAGAATTAACTTTACAGAAGGGTAAAGGAACTGACCAGAGGCCGACATCTCGGACCTGCTGGAGAGACGTGGTGCCCAAATTCCCGCTTCTAGTAGGTGTAGCCAAACGTTTGACCGGTGCAGCAGGATCCCCCCGGCACCCGAACTCTCTAAAGCCAAGGGTTCGTGGGAAATGTAATGCCTGTGTATCGGTATCTGAATGGGGACTTGCTAAAGCAAAATTCTATCCCAAGTTTTTCTGTATTAAAAAGTCGACTTGTGACTTTGTGGTTGTACAGGTGTGTTCCGATGGGCTGGGAGAACATCATTTTACTCACATGCCCTATTTGAAATAATGGGGGGGGGGGGGGG
>UFQX01000150.1:172825-227094 GCA_900497675.1 Arapaima gigas
GGGGGGGGGGGGGGGGTCGGTGTCCAAAAAATCTAGTGTGGCTCATTTTCAGGGACGATTGGCTTCAGATACTGAGGAATCGCTGTGTTCTAGGAATGTGAAATTCCAGTAGACCAGACGTCTGACTTCAGTCGTCTTTGTAATTTGATATCCTTCTTGTTTCTGCTTCCTGCTAAACGTCCTCGAAGTCTTCAGCTGACAAACACAGGCCAGTTGACGTTATTGAGGATCAATACTGATGTTGGTGAACGTTCTATAAAAAGCGACAAGTCGGATCTTTGCATCTCCAGCTGGACTGATCTCGTCTCCCATGATCAACTGACAGCAAGTGCAACGCAGTGTTACTGTGTTTTACCTTGGCTCCCTCAAAGAAAGAAGCCATTTATCACTGACAGGACATCTTATCCTCTGGTACGTGATGTTTAAGAATCCGAAAGAACAAACATAAGTGCCCTGTGCTGATTTGAATGCTGCTCCTGCTGTCATACCTGTTTAAATATCCCTTTCTTTCCTCTTCACTGGTGTTACAGAAACCAGACACTCTCCTGTTCTCATTTCATATCTTCTCACTACATCCCCCTCCTTTATTTTTAAAGTCCAAAGTTGTCCCACAGCTGTAATCCCATAACCTATGGTGATGTGGAGTGAGAAGAGGTAGGAGCAGCCCGTGGGACACAGCCGCACGCCAAGCTGCTTCGGCACCTTCTTTACCAATCTGGAGTTGCAGCTCCTCGAACGAGGGAGGAAGGCGCAGGGGAGAGGTGTATGGGGACAACTCTGGACGAAGTGCTTTGTTCTGCTCGCTGACAGGTGCTGCAAGTCAACCGTGCTGAGCACAACGTTCAGTGCAGCAGCTGCCCCCATGCCAGCAACTCCAACCATTACCTGCCCAGCTGCTAAACCCCAAGGAAAGGTTTCTCTGCCAAGAGAAGAGCTGTAACCCAATACCACCCTGGTCCTAGTTTCTCTGTAAACTCTGAAACATCTCCCAGGTTCCATATGAGACCTTAGATTCCACCCAAAATGGAATCTGTAGCTGCTTGAAGGGCTACTGAGGCACTACAGAAACCAAAAGGGATTTTTCTGAAATGGTAACAATCCCTCTGTGCAAAAGTAGTTGGGCATCTTCATTCAGGGACCCACTCCACTTCCCAAAAGCCCTCTTGAGCATCCAGCTTTGCAAAAACTTCCACCGCCTCCTGCTGCCGTTTAACACGCAGTGTCTTGTGGGCTCATTTTCCCACATTGATCTAACAGGCTTCAGCACTCGAATCGTACAACTTAGCCAGTTCTGCATTTGCAGCAGCAGCAACACACTTTGTCCTGGGACTGAGATCTGCCTAAACTGTATTCCTGTACAGGGCAGCAAGTTTGTTTCGTGACCTCCAGAGCTTCTGTGGATCCACTAGCTGTTTCCAAAAACCTGTTTGACTTGATCTGCTTTGTGTGCAGCCTTCTGAGCTGGAGCTTAGAGGTTGTGGAAGCATTCAGGAAAGCTGGCGTGAGCTTTGGGCCGGCTGCTGCTCCTTCTTCTGTGGCCACACGCTTGTTCGCAGCAAGAGAACTCAAATCCACAATGTCCTGCTTGCTTGAAGTCCCTCGCTGTACTAATCTCTCTCTGCCATGAAGGTTGTGCATGTTCCTAAAGACACGTAGTTGGCAAAAGACCCTGTTTTGGGGCTGGAAGGCCTGCAAGCATTGCCCTGCTGTTTGAACGGGTAAATCTTCATGTTTAAGTTAAACAAATTTCATGCAAGTAAAATAAAATCCATTAGTGCATCTATACCCTGTAATGGACTAGTTTCATAAACTGATGCCCAGTGATTCCGGGATGGACGCCAGCCCCCTGTGGCCTCGCTCGGCGTCCAGCGATGATGGATAAATAGTCTGCATTAAAGAATAGGACACAAATACATGCACAATATTTGCTCAATTTAAAGGGATTGTTATATAAAGCATATAAAAAATGTGACCGGAGATCAACTGGCAATGTGTGAAAATGGTGGCAACATCACAAGTCCTCTAATAAATGACACTCCCAACATGTATAAATAGCATTGCCTGAAGTTTTTATGAACATCCACCAGCCCTTTTGAACAAAATGGTATAAATGGTTTTTACTGTCGCTGTACAGCATTAAGGGCAAAGTGTGATAAAACTGCGCAGTATTTCTAAGCAGCTGTAAGACTCCGCCATGGCGATGTTACACTGGTACGGAAGATCTCCGCACAAGCGGCCAAAGGTTATTTCATCAGGACACGACCCCGTATCGTCTCACTCCCACGTGAAAAGTGACATGAAGTTGTATTGCAGAGGATCCCACTTCAGTCCAGATGGTCCAGCTGGTCACGTGTAGCATCGCAGCCCTCGTGTCGCCGTCCGATTCGGCCACTACACGGGTTTTTTGGTGCGCGACCTCCATCTCTAGCCCTGAACAGGTTGTATTTTGCACTGCAGCTTGTGCAGCTGAAGGTTCCGTCCTACAACATCATCCTCCTGCGGTTGAGCCCCCCCAAAACAAGGCTGCGTCGTCTTGTTGCAGCACTGTAACAAGTGCGTCGTTGACGTCTTCGCCGTTGCCGTGAGAAGCTTCCCGTTTTCTTCTTTCCTCAAAGTTGACCCACGTGGAAGGGTTACAATAGAGATGCTCCCAGCCAGTCAAATGGGGACAGCTGGGATTTGAAGCTATAATTCGGCGTGTTGCTTTGAAGTGAGGCTCTAAAGTGATTAATTCCGTGGCGCTGGGACCAGTGGGCCGCCGTAATTGACAAAGACGGGCTTTGTTTAGGGCCGGGTTCGGCAAACGCGTCAGAACGGCGGCCGAAAGGCCGTTCACCTTGGTGCAAAGCGAGGGCGAGGGCGGCTGTGTCTCAACACGTGAGCCTGGAGCGTCCCGTGTCTCACGAGCTGGATCTTCTGGGTTAATCCAGCAATTTGCTCTCCAGGGAACTGATGGATGACGACGGACAGCTGCTCGGCGCCGTTTCCACCGGCAGTTCCAACATCGGCAAATCCTTCGGCGATAACATTAAAATTGGAGAAGATGGCGGCAAAGCCCCTAATGGCCCACCTATTAGTCGGATTTTCGAACTCTGTCTTGGTTGGACGTGCTGTATAAATCGAACGAAGTCGTATACGCTTGTGCAAAAGAGGAGACTACATAAGAGCTCGGAAAGAACCGGGCTGCGGAAAAGTGAAATTACGAAGCTGGGCTTCCGATTTGGGTATCGGGCCCTTATAGCGCTGCGTGCGACTTCAAGGCAGGGAAAAATGAAGGCGACTGAACTACGTGCCGTCTTAATGGTAATGAAGCGTAGTCTGGGCACTGAAATGCGTACGCTGATATTACATTCGAGACCAACGTGTTTATTTATTAAAGGCAAAAAAAAAAAAAAATGTCTGCCTTGCTTTGCTATCGGTGGAGCCTGACAGCTGCAGGGTCTGGGTGATGCATGAGCCAATACAGGGACTGGGATGGGAAATAAAACACGCAGTCGACGTCACACATCAATATGAAAATCGGGCTCCTTCAGAAACAGCCCTCGGTGTAACACCCACCCTGGGGGGGAATAATCTCAGGGTCATAAACCTGCAAAATTTGCCCGAGGCATTTTTGAAAGGCAAATTTTTTTTTTTTTTTAGGAAAAGTAATTTCCTCTTTCATAATGTGGGATTGAAACCCTCAGCTTAACAGATTTTTAATAGCGCATGAAAAGGGACTCGTGGCAAGTAAAGCGGAGAGTGAAACGTCTCTTCCCGCTGAAGAAGCGGAGACGTGACCTTGTTCGCTGGCGCACAGGATTAAAACCTCGGAAACCCTTAGTGGAGCGGAAGTTTGGGCCGGGCACCTGCACCCTGTCGGACGGGGAAAACGGCCTCTACCTGCACCGTTTCATCTCAATTGTGGCAGCATTTTAGGCCTTTTCCGTTATCCCAGGTGTCAATATAATGGCGCAGGTACACCTGGACCCCTGTGTCTGAGCCAGGACCCTCAACTGAAACATAGGAATTGCTTCCCTATTTGTTTGTTTATTTATTTTCAGGGAAAATTGCTTAGTTCCAGGTTCCCTGTTTAATTTGCTCAAAATATCCCTGACAGAAAATACCCGTTTCAGGTCAAAACTTTAAACGCCACTTACCAAGTGTATGAGGTTAATATGCATTTGTGTGTCTTGTATGCGGTTTATCAGTACTGTCCATGTTTTATTCCTTATGTAGTTATGGCAATAAGCATTTAAATCAGTTGCGGGGGGGATGAAAACTGCAATCCTTTCTCTGTGTCCCTGCAGTAACGGACTGTTTCTGTAGCGAACTGTTACCGGTGGTGAAGAAGTGAACAAAATCGCAGTACGTTTTGAAGAGGAGGCAGCGACTGAGCGCCGGTGCCAGACGCCGCGACGCCGCTTAGCTTCGCTCTTGCACTCCGGCAAATTTCGACTTTCTCCATCTCGGGTGGCACTCGTACTGAGCCAGGTGCTAAAACCTACAGCTTCTTATCCTGGCACTTTGGGAACCGCGCTGTAGGGGTATTGAGAACGTGGTAGAAGAGTCCTTCACTGGGGTCCCTTCTGCTCCACGCCTGAGAAGGAAAATGTAGAAAACAAGTTGGGGCAGTTGCAGCTTCATAACCTGCCCACGTGGAGCCTAACTTCTGTTCACAGCTGAACCGGTGTCTGTTTCACACTAAACCGCATAAGCGGAACTTGCCTCAGTAGGAGAGAATTTGTCTGCTGTTAATGAATCGGTGGTCCTAATAGCAGACATGAGTTCACAAAAGCTGCAAAATGCCAAGAAAATGGACTAGTTTGCCGGGTCTTGTGCGGCGGAGGGCAACTTGGTCTCTGGTCCTCGCTGCCATCGTCGCGGCGTCGCTGGCGCCACGTAACTTTCCCAAAGCCCTTGACCCAGTTCGTCTTCCTCCCCACAAGCGGCTGCTTGAGACGAGGCCGTTTTCTCGACTTTGGGGTTGGAAGCAAAGTAGCTAATGGCATTTCACAAATTCTTGGAGGACACACAGCTTAAAGCCCTTTAGACGGCAGGCGCCTCTTCCAAGGAGTTACATCTCGACGGCAGCCAAATGGCTTTCGGATTTCTCCTCAGTGGCCAGATGGTTACTGAATTACACATTTGTAATGTAAAACATGGACTGCTGTGCTCCTGGATATCTTTTTTTTGGGTGATTTGTGGTCATCGTTTTACCCCAAGGGCTACGTTTTCTGTGAAATATGCCCCTAAAATGCCAGGCGCAGATTTACAATTTGAGGCTCACTCTCTCCCGCTTCCCCCTTCAGAGCTGAATTTGCAAGATGGGGAATAAATCTGGAAAGTGTGGAGGTCCCTTTACCTCCGTCTCGCTCGGTCTTGCATGTAGCCGTGATTCCGAAGCGAGTTCGGCACTATATACGCGATGTATTAAAATGTGTAATGAAAGCTGTGGCCTGGAAGACATTTCATGCTTTTGGAGCATGAGGCCGCTTTACGTTCATCGACGGGTACTTTGTAGGAAAACCCGGACTGTGAGTCCGAGAGCAGTTCTGCTTTGTCAAGGTTGCTTTGCCACGTTGCGCGTCTTTTCCGAAAACGGCTGCGCGTGGAACACGGTCTAAGACCCAAAGTATGAAATGCTTCGCACTTTGCCGTCACGCGTGATCGGAAATCCTGCCGGCGGCAGGTGGACAGGCGACTCTGTGCTCTCGTTCTATAGTCCGACTATATAAACAAACGGTGAACCGTGATCCCAGGGAGGGTTTACCTGCCCGGTGTCCCGTTTCCCAGGATAAAGTCTGAACTGCTGTGGACGGTGACACGTTTTAACCGAACGCGACATTAGATTAAACTGAATTCGTTTCTAGTTTTTTGACATGAGCGGCTCATGGGGGGGTGGGCGGGCGTTCCGTAAAGAGTCCTGGAGTGTTGCAGTTTAATTCGCGGCCTTTTCTCCATTTTGACTAACTTCACCGGAGCACTTCAGCGTAAATACTCTGCTCAAAGGATTCAAACCCGCACGGTTTAGGTGCTGCTCAGCAGCTCTAACAGCTTCTCTCCCTTTAGGCACCAACGTGGCCCCCTCGCCTGCTCCACAAGGCGGCACAGCGGCTTGAAGGAACAGACGAATGCGTTTTTGCTCCGCGTCCTCTCCTGGCACCTGAACTACGGCAAAACATAAAGCCACTGGTATTCTGAAAAATGTATGAGCGGAAAGCCAGCCCCCCTCCCCGCCCCCAGCCCCCGAACACAGTGACAGGACATCAAGTGATGCTCTTGAGGTTAATTAGAAAAATGATCTCATCAGCAGAAAACAAATTGCGCAGCGGAGTCCCTCTGCTGGCAGACATGCTAATCTGCTGCAGGTCTGTTCCAGGTACACCTGCGATCCGTCTCTGTCAGTCCCCTGACGGACCCCCGGCCGGGTTCCGCTCCGCCGCTCCGCTGTGACTGGGCTGTTAATGAAGGGGGAGTCGCGGGGTCCGTCCCGACGCTCCCGGGCCGACGCGCTGCGGTTTGCCCGAGGGATCTCCGCCCCGCCGGCCCCTGGTTTCGCTCTTGGGGCCGAGCACGAGCGGCGGACGTCGAACAAAGGAGCGGGGGGGTCTGCGGTGCGGCGCGCGGAACGGTTTTACCGGATTCCCGGGGAGGAACAAACTAAACGGCCTGATCTCGGAAAACAAGCCGCTACAACTTTTCTTCTCCTCCTTCCTTAAACGTATTAGCCAGTTAGGTCAGCGTGTTCGGTTCCTCCGACTATCGGCCCGTTTCTGTCCGTCTTCAGACCTCGCGCGTTCGGTCCAGCTGTTGTTAACTATCGTACGTTTCACGTAACGGTTTGTTTTTTTTTTATCACACGTTTCTGTGAAGCTTAACTGACACTTTAACACCACTTCTGGAGTTGTAGCTCAAAATGGACTAGAAGGTGTAGAATGTTAATGGCTTCAAATGCAAAACTGTTCACAATGCGCTGGTCCACAATATCCACCAGCGTTGTACTTTGGCGCCGTTCTACACGCCGTCTTGCCTTTAAAACAGGTTTTCTGTGCTGCTTCAGCTTTGGAGGAGGAAAACTGTCCTCTTTCCTTGACCTCTGGTCTACGCCTCGTGTTTTAACGCACAGGACTGATGGTATTACAGGATTATAAAGCGATTCCATTAATTTTGCCCTTCATGTTTATTCGGGTTCCACTGTCCTCCCCATGAAGACTCCAGTCTCGCCGCTTAACGCGGGGACGTCTCTGTCACGGCTTCGTGTGCCGTCCGTCCTGACATTCATCTGGATTTATTATCGTCGTGTGGAAGTGTGAATGTCAACCTCGCGGTTTAATTATCGGGACCCGCTGTTCTCCAGCTCGGTTCGGGTGTCCAAAAGGTGGCCGCTGAAGCGGGCGTTTGCGTCATTGCTTGAAATTCTGTAAGTGCTTCTGTGAAGGACCTCTGAATGCTGACGCAAAGGTGACAGTCGAGCTGAGGCCCATTTCGACCATCCGGAGATGATCGTCGTTGACCCGCCGGATCCCGGCGAGTCCGTCCCCTAGTCCGGAACCCCTCGGGCTACAGCTATACTGCGGATGGGCTGCAAGTCCTTCCCGAAGTGGCCACGTATAGTCACACGCTATGGGCGACTTGGTGATGAATTAACCTGTGTTTGGACTGTGGGAGGAAACCCATGGAGAAATGGGGAAAACATGCAAACACCACCACGGGCAGCAGCAGCATCACCTGCTGAGCCACCGTTTCGCCCTCCGTTTCAAATGGTTTTCTGAAAAATGCCTTTTTTTTTTTTTTTTTTTTTAAAGAAATGCTGGAGTTGGGCAGCGTGTTGGTGTTGCAAGGAACCGAGTCAGAAATGAGTGTTGTCACGTGTGTGTCTTTTTTTTTTTACACATCCCTGAAAAAATATAAAAAGTTGCAGTTGAGAAAAGTCTTCTCAGTCAATTGGACATGAATGTATGGTTGAATTCCTGATGGCTTCCCTCCCACCATTCTGCTCACGCTAAACACTGAGCTTATTTGAAGCTACTCTCCAGCCCAGGTGTAGGTCAAGATCATCACCGGTTTGTGGTTCCTTCAAAGAAGGTTCTTTGCTCTCTGATCCTTTCCTCCAAGATGTCCAGCTGTGGGGTGAGCGTGGCCACGGACTAAAAAGGCGCCTGGACGGTACAATGTCCCAGGTGAAAAGGGCTTTATGTCTAAACAAAATGGGGCCTTGACCCCCCCCTTAAAGGTGAAGAACAACAGACCAACTAAATCGAGCACAAGCAGCCATACTTCACCGTCCACTACAGGGAGTTCTTCGCTTCCTCCTTCACTCTTCTCAGCCTGCAGCCTCACAACAATATGTTTAAAAGTCTGCAACTGGTCAGCCAGTGGAGCGATGATCATGAAGGTCGTCCGTCCGTCCGTCCATCCATTAACCTGTTAATCCGGAGCAGGGTGGCTGAAGACTGGAGCCTGTGTTGGACTCGCACAGGTCCCTGTATGAGACTCCAGTCCATCTCCATCTCTTGAATAAACATCACGTTCTCGACCGTCGGCTGTTTTCCTTGTCCTCTTTTCTAGACACTAGTTTAAAAAAAAAAGATTTTAGCTTTATTAACTTTAACGCAGTGCTTTATTACAGTCGACGCACATTCATTTAATTTAGTTTTGCAGGCAGGAATGGAACAGAGGTGCGGTTTTCTTCGCGGGGCGCGGGGTTCTGTGTAATTCTAAATCATGTTGAAGGTTTTTCCATTACGTGGATGGTATTAAAATTCGCACTACATTATCAAATTCTTAACTTGGAGCTGCCTGTGCGTTTACATAATGCAGGATTTAATTATGGAATTTTCCGTGGACGGGAGGGCAGACTTCCGCCTGCTATTAAATCGATCTGTGTGCAGTGCTTACGCAGTGATTCTGCTTATTAGCTGCTTGCTGGGATATGTTTTCAAGCGCAATTTAGCTCAGACGCAAGTTATCGAACTATCTTGTTACAGTCGATTTATCTACGCGCCGCTAATGGGGTCCGAGTTGACGTAAGCCGCTCTGCTACCCGCGACGCCGTTTGGCGGACCGCCGGCGAAATGGTCCGTTTGGGACGGGAGTTGGCGTTTTGCGAAAGGTGGTTATACCCGTCACGAGTTCCTTTCTGTTAACCTGGACCACTTGACCCCGCTCGGGGTGGCAGCGCTCCACCCTGGAACCCCTGGGTCCCGGAGACGAACCGACACGCCGGACGGGACAACTTTCGACAACGGTTTAGAGAAATAAAAAGGCAACACGGCCAAACAAACCTGACAAATCGACTAACTTGGAGATCACGTGGGCTGTAAAATAAATTAAAATCTTTAATGATTTCATGCAAACGCCGTTTTTGAACCTTTTTTGTATCTGACAACCTGAGTCTCTTCCAGGTTCCAACCTGAGTACTGGTTTCGTATTACTTCAATAACGTTTTGGCCCACAACTCCAACCCCTTGTTCTTGGCATTGCTTTTTAAAACAGTAGATTTAGAGACTGCGATTACTTAAAGTACCTTGAGTACATGGCTGCTGTATTTGGGAGAAATATACCACTGTGGAGGTAGTGGTGGAGACTGAACTGTTTGTCGACTCGGTGGCGCCAGGGACGTCTGCCCCTGCGCTACTTTGGGGAAACCCGGGGACGAGTGAACTCGCCGTCTGCTCCGCGGAGCTGTTCGTTCTCCCTCTCGGGAGTCTGTTAATATATTAAACGTTCAGTATAACTGGTTTGTACAACATTGTTTTCAATCACAAATGGATCAGTATAAATCGAATGACGTTTAAACACTAAAACGGGCAAACGGTCCAATCAGCAGTTTGGGGGGGGGGTGATGCTCCAGCATCCTCCAGCATCCTCAAGGAGTCACTGCTGACTGAAGTAAAGGGATCCCTGTACCGGAATTGATCCCTGTATCGTCCTACCGCCTTCGTGTGGGAGAAGCAGCCGCTCGGGCCGGTTCTCCCTCATCTCCGCTTTGCTGCAGACGCGACTAACTTACTGGCCCAGTCTGGGCTTCTCAACGCTTCAGTCTTTGTGTTCATTCATATTTGCCTTGGTTACATCTGCTGATAAAACATTCTTACAGGACGTGAGCTTATGGGAGCCCTTTGTAAATTCCTCGTGTTCTTGCTGATGGTCGGGTTGTACCTTACAGCTCAGCCTCTGGATTTCGGGATGATGATGAAGACCTGTTTTCAGGTTGTTTTTCATTGTTTTAATATTCTTACCAGTTTCCCAGATGGTGTTTTTCTTCAGTCATCCATTGACAGCAGTTCCAAACAGCTGGAAACCTTTGTCCCTCTGACTTAAAATACTTGGACACACATGTTGTCTAATTGTTAAAAAAAAATTGATAAAAATAGACGTCAGTTAAAAATAGATAAACTGTCGGAGCAAACTGGAATTTTTAAACCCTGCCGATGTTAGTGGGTTTAGTTCAACGAATCCAACACCACGGATAACTCCTTGAATACTTGCAGTTGACACTGATGCCCAGCTTTGTCTTCCTGACCAAATATTAAGTAGGAACATGGCGAAACACTGGTGACCAAGGAGAACGTGCCCTTTATCTTAGGGCTTCATGGATAGTTTAGAACTTTATCTTCTCTCTCCATCCTTTTGTATCCTGCGAGTATGGAGATGCAGACGGTGCACGGCTACACAGCAGGGTGATGCAAAATGTCCTTGAACGTAGACGTTCAAAATTCTCAGCTTTGTCTTCGGATTTTGAATTCACGCAATGCTTTAGTACAACATGTGGACCAGCAGCTGAATGTTACCGTTTCACGTTCCTCGACTTTGTTTACGTCGGTGTATTTCCACGCTTTCTGCCAGATCACTTTCCAAGGGGGGAAAAAAGGACAATGTCCACAACCTCAATGTCCACATAAATCAAAGCATTGACTACTTTAATAACCAACGTAAGAAAATGCTTTATTTTATGGTGTTGGACATTTTACAGCAGCATGTTAAGAGCCTTTTAGACACCCTCTCAAGGTGGAATTTGACAGTGATTTATAAAAGGGTCTGGGAGGACTGTAAGGTTATCTGATGCCAAGATAGGACACTAAGTCATAAGTTTATATGACTTAACTCTTCAGAATGTTTTTGGACTCTTGCAAAATGTTTGAGTACGTTCGTGTTTTATTATACAACGCTGTTTACGAGACTAATGGCTGTCGGTTAGGGAAATGCCATCCTTCACAGTAACCACTTTCCTCTGGTGCTTCTGCACGGCCTCTTATGGGACTGAGTAAGGTAACATCATCGTTGTCCCCTAATGTTGCGCCTTCCGCCACTCATGCAACATTAATATAACTTTCTTGTGTCAAGCACGGTCCATTGTGCAGAACTTAAGCGTTTCAAAAGGTGTCCGTCCTTATAAACGTCATTTTCTGTAGCACCGCGTCGATACAGTTCCGCTCGGGCAAGTTTTGAGGCGACACGAGGATCCCCGACGGTGGCCGTTTCTTGCAGCTGGTATAAATAACTTGCTGGTAAGAAGTCAGCCACTAACTTCTGGGGGGTCATTTTAGATGTTTTCTTCCATCAACTCTAAAGATCATGGATCAAAAAAAGCCCCTGTGTAGGGTAACATCTTTGGAAAGAAAGAAAGAAAGAAATGACGATATTATAGACGTTTGGCCGGATTTTGTGTCTAACAAAGTGACCCTTGCTTCTGTGGGACTGTGGTTTGACAGCATCATCCATTTTCTTCTAATAAAACTGATAAAGATTCGGTTACTAGTACAACGTGCCGCATATTCATTCCGGCGTCGCAAACAAGCACACCTCGGAGCATAAATGTGTCTTCAACAGTGAAGGACCCATATGTTCTACCTGCTGGCAAATGACGACAAGTGACCCTGATGGAGGTGCAGAGAAGAGGCCCCCTCCTGTTCGCTCCACAGGTACACTGTCATGTTGAGACTGGAGCACTTACAGCGTGCAGCTGCCTGCCACTGAGCTGGATATTAATGACGGCGACGCAGAAAATGGCTGTCACTTCTACAGAAATAAAGCAATTTAAATGATTGAAAATGTGTCTGCAGATAACTGCGTTTCATTTGTTACTTTAATGCGAGTGCATTTCGAATGAAGTAAGGGATATTCGCACCGCTGTATAAGGACATAATGGGCCATCATTTTCGCTAATGGAGAGGATATTCGGAAGGAATGATGAATTTGTATTTGGCCGATAATCGCAGGATACTCGGGCCAAGAAAGTTAAATTAAAATCTAGAATCTTCCAGTGATTGGAGTTGGGCTGGTTTTAATCTCGCTTGATCCCCCCCCCCCCCAAAAGCAGTTTGTCCAAAGTGTGGCTTTGATGCAGAATATTAAACAATTAAGGGTAATATTTAGGGGTGTTGGGTAAAGGGTGTGGATAAAGTCAAGGACTGGGGTGTGTGTGTGTGTGTGTTTTTTGTTTTTTTTTTGTCTTGCCTGTTTTCGAAAACACTTTTCATCTCCCCCCCCACTGTGCGTCTTGTGGCCTCACCAGTCTTGACCTCACCGTAAATATATCTCCCCCCTTTCATAAGTCTGCGACGGTGCCCGCCGTCCTCCGATTACCCCCCGAGTAGCGTGTGTAATGGTGCTTCTGGGCTGTGGCGCTATTGTGTCGGGCGACTCGTCTGTTCTGTCCCTCTCCGTGAAGAAAACGATTAGAAGACCCCTAATATACTGAAACGCAACGTGCTGTAAAACACCTGTTCGCGTCGGGCCCACGTGAGCCGTTTTATTATTACGCAGAACGGTGCGTAAACTTATGTATCCTGTCTGGAAGAATTATCATCGGCCGGCCCGGTTATAAATTCCTAACGCTAAACCTTCATCGGTTTCTCTGGGACCCTGAATCTTCCCAGGCTCATCATTAATATCGGAGGAACAGATGATGGATCAAAACATGCTTCACTGAGGCAATACCGGTCAGACGCTAGTCCCCCCCTTTGGGAGTCGGGCACCTTATAAAAAGGACGAATTGAGTAAACCACGTGGGTTTGTAGTTTGAATCACACTTATTGGCTCAATTTCATAAGAGAGGGCAGCTTGTATAGTTAAAAAAAAAAAAAAAAAAAAACGGTAACACTATGACTTTTCTAGCAGCAAATTATTTTGCGCCACTGTTACGGCTTTATTTTTGTGTACGTTTACAGCTGCCAGATAATAAACGCTTTCATGTCTTACAGGTAAAACTCAATATTAAGTGACACGATGAAGCGTTTTTCAATTAGCGTTACAATTTATTGCACTATAGAACATGCTTCCTAATATTATGCGTGTCATAAATCCATTTTGCCCTGTCCTCCTCCTCAGTAAGCGGCGCTTGAGAAATCACTGCCGGTTCCTCTTGTTTAAACCCGGCAAGTAAACATGTCACAATGGAGCCTTTCCACTTGCTAAATTGACTTTATAAGTGGCCCTTAAGCTGCTCAAATTACTCCTTCCAAATTAAATTATTATTCTTTGTGGAACAAACAGGGCTCGGCTCCTACAGGTTTCGAGCCCGATAAGCGTTATTCTCTTTTTATGTACTTTCAGGTGCCGCGAACGATCCTGTTTGGCTGTCAGGCCTGTTCGATGGAGCGTCGCGGGTGATTCATCTTGTTGCCGGGACCATTAACTTTCCCCGGGAAAGACGGCCAGGGAAAAACTCGCCCCGTCCTGCCGGCGCCTCCGTATTCCAGTCGTCCGTGCTTTAGTCCGCGTGTCGGCGCGATGGTTCGCCCACCCGCGCAAATTCTCCTTCTCCTCAGTTATCCGTCGTGAGGACTCGAGCAGAGGAGGGCTTTTAATAATGTCAGGTGTTAAAATGTGGTATTTTCAGCTTCCCTATAAATAAACCCTCTCGCTGCGGTTAAACTGTCCGTTGCGGAGACGAGAGCGGAGCGGTTCCTGCAGGGCGACGCTGGCTCCCTTTACGTTTAAACTCTCCCGACGACGTTCCGATCGAAACGGATGTCGAATACGAGGCGGGTGTTTAGATTCGGCTGAAGTTCGCGTTTGGTTTTGCGCCGTTTTCGTTATTTTTTGAGCCTAATTAAGTTTGCCGAAATCACAGCTTCTGTGCTCTGCTCTGCTGGAGGAAGTTTGCTTTTATAAAGCTTATGGATTTTTGTAAAGTAAAGTGGTAGAAAGCAGGAGGCCGCGTCACCTTTTCACCTCCTCTTGGCCGCGGCCGAGCTGCGGAACGGTAGCTATTGATCAGTCCGGCGCAGCGGATAAAAGGTTCTATATTGAGGAATTATTAGGATGGACGCTAAAAACCACCAACACAGCCTTTCTCGACCCAGTTTCAAATTGGAAAATAATACCGCCGTGGAGGTCACATTCAGGCTCGGTTGTCGAATAAAGCATAAATCGGGAAAAAAGGGAGGACGGCGAGTGGAACGGATCGGAAAAGTTAGTACGCGACACTGACGTTTATAAGGCTCGTGTTTTGACTTTAACTGCACGAGGCTGCGAGAGGATGAGCTGAATGCCCCACACAGAGAGAAATATCAAAGCATCGTTTTGGTGTCTGGCAAAATGGGGGGGGGGTCGAGGGTCTCAATACTTTTGCAAGGCACTGTGCGGATTTTGAAAAGAGAAATGGGGGAATGGTGATACGTTTGGGGAAAGGGGGTGGGTGGACACGATGGCTGGGAAGTGAAACGTAGACGTGAGTTTAAGGAAAGCCGAGTGAGGGAAAGATGGCTTTCTTTACGTGATTTACACGTCTCATTTCACTCGATGTGTCTGATTTTTGAGGCAAACGGACTATCTTGTTCGTCTAATTTAGGTGACCCTAGAAATCCTGGCTGTCAGACCCCTGAATGACGTATTAGTTTTGCTAATAATAATACCTTTGTACGAATTTGGATTTGGATAAGTAAATGTAAATAATATTTTTGCAACCTGTGGCTCCGTTTCTGTTGGTAAACACACAAGTCATGTTTGTCATGTCAACAGACCAGTTGTATTAAAATATTTGCTACATAACTTCTGAAAGTTGCACTTAAACACTTTAATTCCTCCACTGTCATAAGGACCGAATAGCAGAAAGCAACAACACACGGCTCCGGTTCTGTGTGGCGGTACCGAAGGAGGCCAGTTGTGACCCGGTCCTTCACCCCTCTTTGTGTGCCGGCGGAAAGCGGAAGTTGAGGCGTCAGCTGGCGTTGAGCCCGTCGCAGCAGCACCCCGGGAGAAAAACTTGCCTTATCCAGACCCGACGTTCGCTTCTTCCTTCACAAGAAGATTTTCGCCAACGACGGTCTCTTAAATCCCTCGTGTATCGTGTTTAAACTTTATTGGGGTTACGCTAAATGGAAAGCGGTTATTGAAAGGAAAAAACGGACTGTAAACACGGGGAGTTTCGTCGCTTCCGTTTCCACATGATTAGTTTAATAGCTCTTTTGCGCTTTTGCTGTGATTGAAGTGTTTAACCGAAACACGAGGGGCGTTGGAGGAGTGGGAGAGCAGCGAGGCTCTTCAGACCACCAAATGCCTACGAGGCAAAACAGCTTAATGTCAGGAGGAAATTAAATTGTTTCTCTTTACTCAGGGCTTGAATCCAGAATTCATTCCACCCTCTTGCTAGGGGGGTGACAAGGTCAGTCAGTCTTATTAAATGAGAAGTGACTGTTGACATTTTGTACAAGTGAAACAAAACTAATTCTTATTTCAAGGTGTATTATTTTTATGCCAGACTCTCCTTTTGAACATAAAAGGGAGCACAAATAGTTATTTTCCTGGAATTGGAGTGTTGCCCTTATTGACATAGATGGCAATAAGCTAAAAGAACGTTTTTTTTTTTTTTATTTCACCGTGTATACTTTTAATTTCAGAAATTTAATAACCTAAACTTTTAACTCCAAAATCCAGGAGATTATGTTCATTGTGAATAAGTTAGATGAAGTCAAAGAAAGGGATTTGTTTGTTTAAACAGAGCATGTACCGTTTTTAAAAATATTTACTCTGCAGTTTCGTTTCATTTTAGGGATATTAACCAGAGCGACGCGTTAATGTCACTTGTGACAATAGCACTTGTATCCTGGTCTCCATGGATTTATTGTTTATTTTAAAACCGGAGGTTAGATACCGTTTGTGAAATGCAGAGATTTTTGTCGAGTCCATTCCACGATATGCCAGCCTATCACTTCGATTTTAATATCATCGGCCTTTTAAATTTAATGCTTTCAAGTCACCCGTTGTCTCTCTAAAGGTTTTTAGTCACAGGAACCTGTAGACTCATAAGGTAAAGTTATCTCGAAGACACACTTCACAACACAAAGCAATTTTGTACCAGTAATGTTATGTCAATATTTCCTTGACAGAAGACAAATGTTGTTATTATTTTGTCATTTCAACATTTGTAGAAGTGTGAGGGTCTGCGGCAAGACAGAAAGATGTTTTTCTCCAGACTGTCAAGCATTAAGAGGATATTTGGGAAAGAGAACCGTTTTGCTCACTCCAAGAGACATGACACTTTCCGCTGCAAATCCTCACTCCTCTGCAAAGCTGCAGGCTGCACCTGACTTATTGTCAAAAAGCACGATTACGTTCCCAGATGTGTAAGTTAAATAAACAAAATGCGTGCAAAATACGTATCAATGGAATAAGTAGCTTATTTCGGGTTTGACACAGTGGTTAGAGCCCCTTCCTTTCACGCAAAGGACCTACGTTTGAAGCCGGCTCCTTTTGTATTATCCTTCAGCAAGACACCTGAAATACTCGAGTAGGAATTATTCGGGTATTTATATAACTGTTAACAGCTTATTGTACAAACCTAACATTCTAAGTCTCCTTGAGCAAAACTGTAACCTAAACTACCACTGACTGGCTGCAAACAAAGGGGGGGGGGGACCCACAAAATCTGAGCCGCGGTTGGTTGCAGAGAAGATCCTACAAGGTGGCATAAGGAAACGGGAAATTTTAAACATGCACGCAAAAAGCAGAAAGAATGACTAGGCGATCACTCGGAATAAGCGGGAATAACCCAAGGACAAAGTCAAGTATTAACGCTTATAATGAGCTCTACCCATCTCTCTCCAATCTGTCCCTGGTCTCGGTCCTCATCTCCGAGCGCCGGCCCAGTGTGTACGTAACTAAACAGTTGGGCAAAAGATAACGGCACGGCTGCGTTTATCTTACTTGCGGAGGGTTTGCAATTAATTTTCTTCCCAGGATCACAAAACTAAACGTACCGCTGTGGTTCATTGCCGTTTCCCGCCAGCGACAGAAGGCCTGCCGGTAGGTAGCTGGAAAGGAATAGTAGCGGGACTCTGTAGGGATGAGTTCCTACGCAAGAAATGCATCCAGCTGTTACACGCATGTTAGGACCGTGTTCAGCCAGCCGGGTGTCGGTGTCCCGTCGGTTGCTTTTCGCGACGAGACTCGACCCTGGATGAGCCTCCGGTAAGATTTGTGGCATCAAAAAGCTTGAGGCTTAGTTTTCTTCTGCTAACATCAAAGCTGAATTGTCAGGGCATAATAACGCCAGCAGTTCCCAAGCCGCTCCTTGGGGATCTTGGCAAGTATAACCCATTAAAAGCCTAAAACCACGTGAGCCCAGTGCTTCCTCCTTTAGCCGAATCGATTGTGGTAGGAGAGATGACGTGGGAACGCAAAGGTGACTGAGGAGAAGGATGGGGTGCAAGGATCTCACCGTCAGCTGTGACACCAGGGCAGTTTTGCACTGGGTGTGTGTGTGCAGTAACATGTAAACCCCTTTAAAAGTCATGTTTTATGCGTTACCCATAGCGACGCGTTGCTGTGCGAAAAGGCCTGTTTGGAAGTGTTCAAGTCGTATATCTTCCAGGAATTTTTGGATCTTTGTGTCACTGCTTTCATTGTGAACTCCATTACTTTACTGGGACACTTGTGGGATGTGTACCAGAGATTCTGCAAAAATTACCTTGTCTCTCTTTTTTTTTTTTTTTAAATATTGTGTTTTACTGAATAATGGAACCAGTACTCTGAACAGATGACAAATGTTATGAAACTGTTGCAATGATTCCAGACCCCAGGTTCTTTAAACTGATGTCACTGTGTAATATCATAAGAGATTATTTTTAAAGTATCTTTCACACGGTCTTGATACCTTGGTGCTTAAATCACTTTTTTTTAATTAAAAATGCTTATTTCTCAAGCAACTTAAAATACACTTAATACATCACAATAAAAGGCATTTCCTACGCAGTTACAAATGGTTTAAATCTTGATATTTGACATTACATTTCCAAATTAATAGCATTTAAAGGTTAAACGTTCCCAAAAACACCTGAAGTTTTAGGGCTGATCTTGAAAAGGAAGAAAGGGATCTATGTCGATACAGTAGGTGACAACTTTTCATAAGTTCTTCTCAATGTCCATTAAATTAAACAGACCATTTAAAGAAATATTGCACTTCGATAATCACATTTGCCACTAAGGAATAAGTTCTCACTTAGACGTAGGAACTCTGTTGCAGATAAATACGAAACAAACTACTTTCACGCGCTCATCTATAAAAAGTTCATGTTTTAAATAAAATGCATGACGCACAGCTCTGTGCAGAAATGAGTGAGAAGTCGGCCACGCTTGACCAGCGTGCGGTGAGTGATATAGCATTGTCCAAACCATTATAATAATGAGAACCCTAATATTATACATCTCTCGGTAATATTGCAATATTATCGACAAGGTAGAGAAGGTGACTTTCTAATGCTGAGAAATGTGTGTGGCAGCAGCGCTGGTGGGAGACGGTAGCGGGCGGTGGGTTTGGTGGTCGCCCTCCGCAATCAAATCCAGCCCATTATGTTGACTCCGGAGTGACTTTTCTGCACACTTGCATCTAGGGGATCCGCACAGAAGTCAATTAGAAACGTCATTTCTAATCTGAGCCCGTTTCCCAGACGCCGGACGCCTCCCACTCGCTTCCAACCCCCCCTTTATTTTCGGGGATCCTGTGGGCCGATAGACATCTCGGCAGCTCAGAGGAGGAGATGGAGAGGAGACAATAATTAAAGAGCTGGCATTTACCCTGCTCTGGCCCAGCCCTCTCGGAGATGTGAATCTACAATTACCCTGCAGAAAATTGCTTTGTCAGAACAGGGCTGCGTTAATAATGGTGCTGCTGCACAGAAATCTTGCCTTTCGCTCCAAAAGAAAACTGGACTCTGACTGTTTATTGTCCTCCCTTGTGCTCCTTGTGGTTCAGTGCCTGGATAAAAACTGGATTTAAGTCCAGTTTACAGCAAAGCGTACAATGGGATATTTTTTTAACAGAAGCGTTGAAAACTGTTGCAGTTACGAAATGCAGTAGTGTGTCTACCTGCTAACCTACTGTAATGACTCCTGAGGCGCACCGGGCGGTTTTGGTGGTTTTGTGTGATGTGGAACGAGGCGGTATGTAGAGTTGTATTCCGCACGTCCGCTCTCACTCCCGCTGCCCACTGTTACAGGCACTTCACCGAGCAAGAAAGGGCCATTTGCACAGAAGGTAATTAAAAGCTTTAGTGCTTCTTGCCGTCAGAGCGGTGGTTTCAGGGCCCCAAGCCTCCACGTGGAGCCAGCAGCTTTTGGAAAGGAATTCTTCCAGCACAGAAATGACAGTAGTAATTTGCTTCAAACAGGCCCCAGGTAGGCTGTGAGATCCATAAGCATTAATCAGGCTGAAACAATTCCACATCTACGCAGCTCCGGTCCGACCACAACCTGCCCGCGAGTCGGACGGAGAAAAACGCTGAGTACAAGGGAAGCTGCCTAGAGAAAATCTCCACGTTATAAACATCTTGAGACCCCCTTTTGTAATTGAACAATTTTTGAAAGGATTTTTTTAATCTTGAAAAGGCAGTGAATGAAATGGCACTTTTGTTTTGCTAGTAAATGCTCAAAATAAAATTCCAGTAAACTAAAAATTGAACTGGAAAATGCTGCACTTTTATTACAACTGGCTCCCCTTCATACTGGTGAAAATGCTTTCTTTCTTTTTTTTTTATAGAGGTTTTATTATCCACAATGAGCACATAGTCTACCTGTCCTTGTATTTGAGAACAGAAAAAATAAATGTTGAGGGACCGCGCTGGCAACGAGTCGCTTGTCAGGGACCGTGAGTGATGCCGCTCTCTGACATCTCACTTTAATTTTGTGTATCGGTGTTTGATCTTGGAGCATCTCGCAGAATTCAGACTTTATTTTGAAACGGAACGCCAGTCGGTGTAGATTACAGGCACGTAGACATCTGTTGTGATCATCTTTGCTCAGTACTGATGGGAAATCACAGGGAATACGTCCAGAAACTGTGCATGTAAAAGTCCTCGCAGAGACCCTTGGCTACAGCGCATCGAGAACAATTAAATGCGCATAAACAGAGAACGGTGCTGAGATGTTAGTCAGTCAGACTCATGCTGTCCACCAGCCATTCAATGCATATGTTCATATTCAAGTTCTGGAATGGTGACGTTTTATTCAAATAGTTACTGACTTCCAGCAGTTTATTATGGGTGACTATAGTCAGATTATTTTGTTTGTCGTATTTGTAGGACTACAGTCGGCACATTTGCAAAATTTAGTATGTAAGTGGTGCACGAGCTGATGTTTCAGCAAGTTTTATAATAAAGCCACTTAGTTTAGTTCAAGCGAGATGAATAAACTCGAAACCTATAAACAGAATTATGGTCATATGTAATATGTCCAAAGCTATATAATTTTCTCCTAAGAAACTGGCTGGCAAAATGTAAAATGGAAATACACTGGATTTTCACCTTACAAACATCACTGGGTCTGGAAGTCTGTAGACTCTGTTTGTAACTCCACAGTCACTTAAGTCACCCCTAAGTCGCGATCAATAAAAGCTACACAATAGAGCCACAACCCTCGGCAAGACAAAACATTCAGGGGAACAACAAGAGGACCACAAACACCCTCCACAGCTGCTCTCGGTTCACTGTGAACAAGCGAGATGAAGCCCACTGGAGCGGTTGTGTGGCAACACAGGCGACTGGTACGGTTGTGCGAGAGATAAAATAATGTGTGCTGGTGAACAAAAGGGCACAAAAACATGAGTAACAAAAACAAAAGGGAAACAGTCAGGAAAAAACAAATGCGTACAGCAAACTGCAGCACTGCAGCCACCTCGGATGGCACCAGGGCCCAGAGGGTCCTCGATTTATGTACGCCCCGGTTATGTAAAACTCCGACATTACAGCAAACACTTTGAACGATTTTAAACCATATTGAAATCCCTAAAAACAAAAAAGAACATAAAACCTCTGACACAACAGGCTATTCAGAGTCACCAGAAACATGCCTTTGGACTGTGAGAGTGGACTAACTGAGTAACGGTCTGCATTCTGAGACTCATGCATTTCTGTCTGTTCATGAAAGGTGCTTTTGTTTGCCTCGAGTTACGCGCCGCTTTGGACAAAAGTGTACGGAAAGAAAAGTAAGAGGATCCCAGTCTTTCGAATTGACTTGTCTTTTGCTGCCAACTAATGACTGGCGTTGGAAATGCAGGTGGTTTCCGCTCTACAGCAGACAAACATTTGTGCCAAATACACTGAAGTACAGCCCTAATGATGCATAAACTGGCCTTCTTGGGCTATAAATAGTGAAAAACGCAAACAGTTTCCAGTATACCCAGTGCGCCTCTGTAGGTGTTTTTGTTCTTCGATTAAACGTGTGAGCGGAGATTTTCTTCCTGCCGCCGCCGAGCAGACAGTGTAATTCCGGAACAATGGGTGAGAATCCCTTACGCTGAACGATGAAGATTTATCCATCAGTCCGAATGCTCGCATCCCGGTCTTGGGTGAAACACGGTGATCTTCTAGTTTATGGTCTCTGCGTGTATTAATGACAGCTTGTTGAACCCTAAGCATCACCTTGTGATAAGAAAGATGTTTGTCAATCTGAATTCTAAGCTTTAAGGGGGGAGGGGACCCTTGTTTCCCTTACTAAACAATTGTTGGTGATATTGCAGCATATTTGTCTTTATTTAGTACTAATTAAGTTAGGATTGAAAATAAAGGCAAAATATTGCGTCAAAGGTATTATCCAGTGAATGGTAACATAAGTCGCATCCTTTGTGCAGCAGTGTAAGAGACACTGCGGTTAAGTATATTTAGAATTATTGTAATGTGTTCTAGAAAGAAGGGGGTTTTGACAGTAGGGACTGTGTTCTGTAATCTGTTGCCATAAAAGCATTTGCTTAACAAAACTTTGCACTAAATATTATTATTATTATTATTATTATTATTATTATTATTATTTTAACCTCCATTCGTGGGTCACGGCAGCCCGGGATGCAGGTCTATCGCGGGGTTGTTGTTATAACCTGTTGATTTCATACATCACACAGACAAAAGTGCCACTAATTTATAAACTGTTCTTTTATAGGATGGATTATATATCTATCTAAAAAAAATGGCACAAATTTAAGAAGCAAAAGGAATGTGAAAAAAGGAACATTAAACATTAAGCTAATCCTTTTCTGCATGAAGGTAAATAAGATGCCGTTTCAGTATTCATACTGCCCCACTGCTTCTTCTTGAAGCCAGGCTGTTATTAAATATAATGTTCAACTTATTTTGTGGCATCTCAGCGTCTCTCTTACCATTCCCCTTTCCTGGAAAACACAAATTTAGACATAAATAAAATAGGGCCTGTAAAGCCGTCTGTCAGGAAGGGAGATTAAGAGGGGAGCCATGGGCCCTGTCAGGGAAAAGCCAGCGCAGCCAGGAACACGCAAGGCAGGGAGGACAGAAGAAAGGCGTGTTATCGTTCACTTCCGGCTGAAGAAATGAAACCCATAGCCGACACGTTGCCAACTTGCTGCCTTTTATTTTCCTCCTCTTCCGTATCGGGGCTCTACTTCTACTGACAAGTGGGAGCTGGGGGTTGAGGTGTATAAACCTTTAAAAAATGGGTAAAGCTGGTACAGCCGAGGAGAACGTTTGTAAAGCCTTGTACTGTGACTCATTTGTTTCTCAAAATGTATAAAGTTTTATACGACTTATTTGCTTACGTACTTTAGATCTGTTTAGCATAAATGAATCTCTCCAGAGATACGAACCTCTAGTCCAAGCAGGGTCAGGGTGATCGCAACTTTGGGGGAACATCTCTAGCGTTTAAGGGATGGGATGTCGGCCCATCGTAAGGCTCTATGGTCACAACAAGAGCAATTTTTAGCTGAACCGTAAATAAAGATGCTCAAAAATAACCCGAGATCGCTGCAGACACCCGTAGCAGCCCAGGAAGTTCATGCTAACGTCACGCAGATTCAAAGCAGCAATTCGAGATGTGAAACACCATCATGCCAAGCATTATTGAAGGAAAGAAAAATACACTTGCAGTAGCAGGACTTTTAAGAAAGAATTGAATAGGTAAATGTTCATTCATGCACTTTTATGGCAATACCTTTAACGTTTTGATGTTTCGTTGGTTCAGAGAAACAATGACATCATCCCTTCGTAGAACAACCTGCTGAGAATGATTCAAGTCTTATTCTCTTCTGCCCACCGAGGTGTTTAACGTGGCTCGATGGGCCGAAATCCAAATAGTATTTTAATAATTGTGAAATAGCTTGAACGTTTGTCCTGTTTTGCCTGCCCTGCACTTGGTTAATATTGGCAAACATCTGTTAGCACTACAGTTGAGTGCAGAGGGGGGGGAAAAACTGAATTCAACTCGCATTTTATTTGGAAACCAAGCCGAGTAAAAACGGCTCTTCCTGGTGAAATTAGTGTCTCATTTCCGTGTGAAGTGTCTGTAATGGGGAGCTCGTGTGCATTTCTCTTTTCTCTCTTTGGGAAATGAGCTATGAAGAATGAGAGCAATTGTCAGTGGACATTTTGTAATAAAGCATCTGCCCTTATATTGCACGCTACGTAATCGCAACTGTCATAATCCAACAAAGAGAAGGCTGTGAAAAAGGAGAGAAATGCTAAGTGCTTGGATATGCAAGAGGACAGCTAGGGCAGCTTCTCCTTGTTAACAGTTTTAATTTCAATTACTCGTGGGCCGGCGTGACTGTTAGGTTTTTCTGATTATTTTTTTAACCGCAAAAGTCTGGAGTTGTCAGCATTTCGGAACAAAAAAAAGATTACCATTGTAAGCAATAAAGCCTAAGCCTTTTGATGGACAGAGCGTATCTGGAGGTCTTCCTCTTGCTGTTTGGGCAGCTGTGGTTGTGAGACTATTTCAAGTATTCAAGCAAACTATTTCCGGCAAATATATTAGAGAATTTGTTTTTTTTTTTTTTGCGTGTAATTTTTAACTACATTATTCTGTTTTGAAATATTATCCTCAAAGCAGTTCTTCCTTCTGGTCTTAACTTGCTGTGGATGCCGCTGGATACAGTTGCTCCCCCAAGAAGAAAGTCAAAAATGCACATAAAAAAAATTACTTTGCAAAAATCTACAAAAAACGGTCACATTTTAAATAAGTGCTACTGTCAAATATTTCTGTTGACTGGATTTTAATTAAAATAACTGCATACTGAAAAAGATACGATGCAGTTCTAGTGTCTTTTCGCGTACTATGTAAATACATAACTAATGCTTTTTTTTTATATTGGTCTCTACAAGGTGACATAGAGCACCGAACACATACAGTTCACACATAAAAGGTGGCAATTAAAAGAGAGCAAAGACAAAATTAAATAAAATCTGGCAGTGTGCTTATTTTTTTAATGATGCAAAACCTTAACATTAATAAAGTTCAAAGCAACACGAACAGATGGAATATCGGCAAAATACCATAGTACGTGGATGAAAACCAACACAGTCAAACGCATTACCAAATAAAAGGCGAATACAGGAGCTTAATATGTATCTGACTGGCATCTTCCTCGCCAGAAACTCTCTCTGCAAAACTGTTTGACTCAAGTGATTTGCTTCAACTAGAATAGTTACCATTTGGCCTGCATCAGAATCACAGGCAGTTTTTGAAGATCTGGTCACTTTTTGGATACTTTTACATGGGCTACATAGATATTTATTATTGTACCCCTTTGCTGTTTTGCTTTATTTACCTGTATTTGTATGGATGTGCCCATATACCCTGTGTTGCTGTGACCTCATACCTGCTCTGCTGTGAAACTGTTAAATTAGTGTATTCTTTTAAAAACGCAGGTCACCTGTGAGTCCCAATACCGCAGCGTTAAAACTTGGCGCTGCAAAATGGAGGTAATCTCCCGAGCCGCCGGAGCAAATTGGTCGCTGCGCATGAAGACTCAATAGGTTTGGTGCTTTTATTTCATAAAGGAAGGGGTCACACGCTAACAAGGAAAAGGGCTTTGCTGGCTGTTCGAACAAATCTATATGGGGCAAAAAAGATTCCCAGGCCCACTCCCCGGGGGGGGGGGGGGGGGGGTGGTTATCTGACCCGACTTCAACATTAGCACTGAGGCGTCGGCACCTCTTCTCCGCCNGGGGGGGGGGGGGGGTGTCAGTGACCATGCAGGCCCGGGGCGTCTGGGCGACCGAAGACAGCCGACACTCCTAGGTGTTGGACCTCTTTTATTTGGAACACTCGACCTTTCTCCTGGCATTTTCTTTAACACGCTCTGCAGTTTGAAAGCACCGCGTTCTCCCGTTGAGCACAGGAGGCTGACAAGTTGGATTATCGGGGGGCTAAGAAGAAGATGTTCTTAATATGCGGCCCTGGGTTTTTTTTCGTGACATTGTACTACACAGCCTGCCACGTTTCTTGGAGATTAAGAAGCCACATGCTCAGAGGAGGGAGAAGATTTAACTCGATCTAACTCATTATATATGTGGTTATCGAGTAAACTCTAACTGCAGAACCTCTGTTCGCTCGACTCGGCCAGCGAAATGCTTATAAGAAGCTCCTCGCCTGTCTCTGATCCAGTTGTTAGGATCGCTGCCTCGACACAAAGAAGCACAATCGGACTTTGCATATACAAATCTTTGCCCGCTTGCATCCGCCTCTAGATTTGTTCCGAATTGCAGCACGCACATTTATCACAATTTGTTTATTGTAAAAATAATTGAAAGGCTACCACGTTGGGGTGCTAATCTGTTACATTAGTTTGAATTGGAGGCTGTAGCTATTATGGATGAAGAAACGGCACAGGACAGGCGTACCTTATTCGATTGCACGCTTCGTAATGTACATTTCGAGAGAGGCCAAAATGGGTTTTCTGCCTCGCTCATCTGTCTGCCTTCATCTCTCTCCCTCCGTCCTTTTTCCACACTGCACGCGTTCTCCCGTTCTTGTCAGACTCCCAACTGGCAACGGGGTGCAAACACAAAGCGGCTTTGAGCAAGCCATCCTGAAACAATACTCCGTAATGACACACTGTAGGTCTGTGATAACAGATTCCCTCTCTGTTTCAGGACAGTTGTTCTCCCGCGTTGGCTAAAATGGCTGTTACGCTGCGGAGATTAGCGTTTCCGTGAAGAACATGTTTGAACACCACAGCTCACATACATCAAGGAGTCATTGTCTAATATTAATGGCAGCATTAAGCCTACTGTGGAAACCACTCCAGGAATGAGTGGTTTTTTAATGTTTCTTGATTGTTTCACGCTTTTGAATATTTTAGTTATGATCTGAAAATGTAGTATTTCAGTTAACATTATGTTGCATTTCTTCAGCTCAATCTGCCGGTTGACCAAGCCGACTAACTGCAATATTTAACTTTCCTTGTCGCGTCCAGTGAGTGGGTAGCAGCGGATACAAATATACCCAGAGTTCTGCTGGGTCGAGACCCACTGTCACTCCGGTAGTACCGTTGGGCAAAATACTTAGCCTGGATTGTTCCAGCACGCAACGGTAGGTTAACAATCTGGGTTGATGCGATAATTCACTAACATCGTGGCGACCGCATGTTAAAGTCTAATCGAGTATTTTAAATGACAGTATACATACATATATTGCATGTTTATAATACATTCTCATATTTCAAACGCTGCCCAAATAAGCACTATATCGCAGACAAAATATGTACTGTACGCGGCAGTTGAAGAAAACGGTTAGAATAAGTACTTTGAACTTTACTTTTACTTTCATAATCTTTACAGTATAACTGCAGTCTGAGCTACAGCCCACAAAACAAACACCGCACATACGTTCAAACAAATTCATACTTTTCAGGGACAGTCAATGGATGTAGGCATGTACTGAAAAGGGAGGGATGGAGGCAAATGATTGTTTCGAACATATCTGAACACGTATACAGCGCTGCGTTGGTTCAGACATCCTACTTTTGCGCTAATTCTTCACATTTAAGCTAGTTTGTTGCTTTCGCTGCACTTGCTGCCTTTAGATGTGCTGAGTTCGGACTACTGGGAACACGCGCACGGCGGGAAAATGACTCGATTGATATCAGCTTCCAGGAAGAAGATGCATCCAGTTTATGCCTCTAGCCCAAAAAAACCCAATTACAAGACAGGGCGTTCAATCAGGACCGGACTGTTCCGAGGTTTTTAAATTGAGAGAGGTTAATATTATTATCCAATCGTCATTGTATTTTGGAAACCTTTTTCAATCAATTTGTTATAATAAACTTTATGTTAATACCCTGGCTGCGTCTGTGGGATCATAAATAGTGGAACTCGGTTAACCTAGAAATAATTGAGCTGATGCAAAAGTACTATTTCATTTCTGACAGTATCATCCCAATGTTCTCTGAGTGTGCTAAATGTTCCCTCCAGCCTTTTCACTCTTAAATGTTTCACTGTTCTCTAATATTAACAATCAGCATTGTTAATTAAAGTCATTGTTGGGGTTTAATTTTCTAATTTCAGGCTTCCAGGAATGATAATGAGTTTTAAAATCATTGGCAGTTAAATTTTCTTCAAAGAGGACCGATCTATTTAAACCTCGTGGTCCCTATAGCTGTTGAAGTCTATATTCTTGCACATTTTTCTTTTAAAACTTATTCTTGGGGTTATTCTCCTTTCAAGGATTAATAATGCATTAATATACACATTTGGTAACATCCTTTTTGGAGTGGCTTTTTCCATAGCCAACGGAGTAGTCGGATTTCATTTTAACAGCTTTTCTAACAGCTTGGCTCATTCAAAGCTCATTATTATCTTTGGGGGACGCCTTTGTATTTATTTGATTTTCGTCTTATCTCATAGTATTGTAAGCACAAAACCATTTATTCTTTTCACGCACGGTTCTAAAATGTACGTGGGAACAAAGGTCTTTAGAATAAATTGTGCTCCAAACATTACAGTTGCTTGATCTTCTGAAAGGTTTGTGCTTATTCTGTTTAAAATGTACATGATATTTAAACATAGACAAAGTGGCCGCATCTTTTTGCACCCCTGCAGTGTGAATTCCGTGGCAGTGACGTTGCCATGGAAACCACTTATCAGGGCAAAGGACTCAAGTACTAATTTGGAAAGAATTTTTTTTTTCCCAAAACTTTTTGCAGCAAAAATTTTACACCAGCTGACTGTTTTGTTTTTTTTTTTTTTTTTTGATATTCCAATAAATGTATTTGTTAATCGACATGCCTGAGAGTAACTTCCAGTTATTCTGCTGCATTTAGCAGTCAGAATGCTGCACTTTACTACGGTTCTCAGAGCTTGATCGAAAATTAATACTGAAAAATAGTGTTATTTATCATTTCTGAGTTTATCATAACATTCCAAGCTGACAAAGGGCAAATACGTACACATATATGCATACATACATACATACATACATACACATGTAATGAGCTTGATTTTGAAGCGATATAGTCCAAAATGCTGACATGATTTAAACGATTAATAATATTCATACCTTTGACATTAGTGGGCTTTCATGAGTTAACTAGCGAGAAAACAACGTAAAAAGCTGTAGCCCGATTTAATTGCTCTTATTATTGATAGCGCCCTAAACTCAGTCACTCGGTGGGTGGTCTTTCCCTCAAAGGAATTTAATTACGTTGAGCATTCAGATCCGTCCCTGACCAGAGGCTGCCCATGAGCGCAACTTGAAAAGGCCTCTCTGTCCTGGGGTTCTCCTTTGATTGAGACCCACCCAGAAGCCATCGTGTCAAAGAGAACTGGGACACCAGCAGAAACAGGATGGCATCTGAATAGAAAATCAAAAGAGGATTTTAATGCCCACAGCTGCTACAGCAGTACAGTACAGTCAGACGTGAGATTTATTTCCAGTTAGGATGAGTTCCTGTTTTCATACTGTGAATGAAAGATGTGACTCTATTGTAATAAATTTCTCAGACGCTACTAATGAACAAAATGAGAGCTTTAATTAAAAATCCGAAATGTATTATTATGTAATCATATCCATTATTATGTAACTACTATAATGTTAATTCAGTAGCACAGACTAGGCTTTACAAACCATTACCTGTTACAGATACTAATCTGCTTTGCTTGTATTTATCATGGAAATTGGTATGTAATTATACAAGATGTTATTTAATTAATCATAATAAATTACAAATGCGATCCATTAACCATGTCACCTAGTAGTTTTCTATTTAGTCCAACATTAAAGTCCTTAATCATGCGCTGACATTTGGACACACCAAAAGGGAAAAAAGTCAATATTAAATCGATACAAATCTTAATGCTTTCAATGCCATAAGCTTTTTTTTTTACCATATTTAAAGTGCCTTCACTATAAAATGACTTCTATTTAAATAGTATCTGTCTGTCTTATGAATCAATTGCTACAAATCAGTTTATTCCATATAATACGTTATAAGGTCTGACATCTCTCACTGCATTAATAGTCCTTACATAGTAATGAGATTAATGATTCAATCTTTGATATACAAAAAGGTATTACAGTTTTCTTCAGAAAACTATCAGTGTTTCTTTATGTATGACTAAGATACTTTTAAGCTGCAAAAAAGAAATAAATAACCGAGTAATTTTTTCACTCAGTTTTCATCTTATGTTTGAGGGAAAAGTAGATAACATAGTGATTAGGTCTATTATATTGCAGTTGGAGAGAACATGGTTCAAATGTGCTTCTTGTCGTAGTATCTGTGAACAAGGTGTTTAAGCTGAGATGCTCCTATAAAAATGTGCCCAGTTGTGTAAATGAGTAAGTTATTGATCGATTCAGAGTGACAGTGGTACAGAGACTATCCTAAGAACCACAGGGTGTGAGCCAGGGTGCTGTCTGAGCAGGACAACCAGTCCATCACAGGGCAAACACACAAAAACACACGCCCTCACCGACACAGTCACCACCCTAGCCCCCGCTGAGGGAATGAAAGGTGCCTCCACGGGGTGCAAGATGGCCTTTGTCTACACCCTTGTCATATGGACAGGGGTCGGGGGGCACCCCCCTAAGTACCTTACAATAAGATACACAACACTGTAAGTTGCCTAGAGAGAAGGTGTTAGACAAATGAATAAATGTAAATGTAAATGTAAATCTAAAGGTGCTGAAATTGGAAAATCACATTTACAATTATAAAATCACTGTTCCTTTGGAAAAAATGGCTGCCTGACAAAGGAATACAATTAAATAAAGGTGAATTCTTTTCAATTCAAGTTAAAAGACGTTACCTAGGAGAAATATGAATGAATGAATGAATGAATGAATGGATGAATGAATTTCCCCTCAGCTGCAGGAGCACACAGTGAAGAACATGCATACACAAATATGATGTATTTCTTTACATACATTGAGGAAACAGAAGTGAGAGGTGAGCAGGGAAGTTAATATTTGAATAAATAAGCAGATATATTACATAATACACTCACATGAGAGAGAGCAGGGTGAAGCGAGGAGGTGGAATGTGTAGTGTAGTGAAACCATGGATTACTATGTTCAGTACCACTGGGCCATTAGGTGGTCACCGTCACGGTGGCTGCTGGCTCAGATAACCTCTAATAGAGGACTAACTGGACCAGCTTGTTGTTGAATATGCTCCTGATTTTAACCAAGTGACAGTGTCTGTTTTCTGTCTGACCTCAGCCAGGGGGTCCAGTATCACTGCGTCTCATTCATTAACATCAATGGGATGGAAAAAAAATTGCTGACCTTTCGTTTCACCAGAAAAAAAAAAACTTGAAATATGGGGAAGATGAAATACTTTTTACAAATTGCTGTATCTTACATTGCATTGTAATACCGACTGAGTTAAGCCATAAAGACCTGGCTGACGGGGCCTAGCGGCGGAGTTGGTGAACCGGCCAGCAAGTTTACTAAGTAGTAGCAAGCTGACCCCCCGCAGAGTGAGCAGCGACACGCGGAGCGCTGCTCCTGCGCACAACTCGCAGCTGCGCTCCGCCACAGCGGGCCTCCGCGAGCGGCCGCAAACAAAGCAGGAAGTTCCCCCACGCGAGCCCGGAGTGCGCCGCGCATGCGCAGCTCGCCGAGGGGTGGGGGGGGAGACGAGCGGAGCTGCAGTGGCCGTTATGGGTACAAAGCGATAGTGGGAGAAGCTGGAAAACAGCGCGTTTCCCCACAAGACGCGCAGCGCTCAGCGAACGGCGGCCTGAAGGAGGCCTGACGCAGCACCGACACACGGGCGCCACACACTCAGGGAGCCGGTTCCCGAGGCGAGAGTCGAGCACAGGTTCGTAAATCAGCGTCTGCTTCTGCTTTATTTCGCCCGTTGTTTTATTAATGGCAGCGCACCGGTGTGTGTATCTCACTGTTGCTAAACACGCAGATCATTTAAAAATATGTGTGATGGAGAGTTGCTGCGTCTCCAAGCCTTTTATGCTGGGGAGCTGCCGGCCGCTGGCCGCGAGCTCTGGGAGGAGGGTGAGGATGAGGCCGAGCTCGCGTTGTGGCCGCCCCCGCTGCCCCCCACTCCGGCCTGGCCACCTCCACAGCCGAGGCCCTGTGCTCACGGCGCGGCGTGTGCTAAAGTACGTCTGGTTTACTGCACGGATGTGCTGTGTGTCGCCAACAACAACAACAACAACAACAACAACACCGGGGTCCAGAGGTGCAGCTTTCCCCAGAATGCTCCTCTTAGCCACTGCAGTGTCCCAGTGGGGCACAGGGTCACACTGTTTCCTCAAAGTGTGTAGCACTGAAAAACTCTGGTCCAAACCCTATAGCCCCCTTCCCCAGGCCAGACCCATTATTACTAACCTTTATTTAGCTGACCTTCTGTCCATCTAACATACCACGTTAGATAATAAACTTTGCTATGATTTACTCACTTATACAGCAAGGTAGTCTTTCTGTGTATAAGTGCCTTGGTCAAGGAGGGTGGGATTTGAACCGGCAACCTTCGGATGCCAAGGGAACAGCTTGAAACACAACAGTAGCTGCTGCCCTGTGAATTTACCCCCCCCCCCCAAAAAAAAGACGCACTTGTGCGTTCGTCATGTTCACGTGGCTCTTGGACATCTGGGCCTTGAGGCGGAGGGAGGACAACGCTGAGTATGAACAGTCCACGGTGTCGGCCTCTCAACTGCTGCTCTGTCGTCTCCGCTGAAAAACAGGCCGACCTAAACAGGTGGATTTGCGTTTTATCGTGAAGTAGTTTACGATGCTTTTGGCCTTGATGGGCATAAATCCGCTTTGAAGTTGTATAAATATTTTGATATTTTTATGCAGCAAAACATTTTAGCGCACTGGGCCTGACGGTGTGCAGTTTTTCGGAAATGTCTTGGCTTCACTTCAGATTTCAAACTTTTAAATATCTGAAGTCTTTAAAAGGTGTGACTTGTATTATAGAAACCGTTTGTTTGGTGATCAGCCGTCCAGAGGATAAACACGTCTCTAGCCCAGTGGCAGCTGATTTATTTAATGTCATTTCTGATAGATGAGTGTGTGTGTGTGTGTGTGTGTGTGTTTGAGATCCAAATATAGCCATGGCCCAGTGACCGTGATCGGTATATAGTTAAAAATTCAGTTGCTGTGTTCTATGGAAGTCGTGTCTGTGAGTTGTATGCACAAACAACCATGTGGACGGTGCAGAAAGTGTTGTTTAGGCTAAAAAAAATAAGGACAGGTTGCTCTCTGGCCCCATGTTAAGGTTGTGCTGTACTTCATGCTTAGTACTTACATGGCGCATAGACCTTCTGTGTGTGTTTATATACCTCAGTATGCAGTGGTTAATGTTAAATGTGGAAGCAGCAGATGTTCCTGAGAGCCTTGCACATTCACTTCTCTATCACTCGCAGTTTATCTCTTCCGTTTGTTTTCACACATCTGACTTACACAAGAATAGCAAAATAGTAATCTGAGAGACATTTACTTCAAACACTTTGAGTGGAGAAATTGTAAATACTTTCGATGCTACTTCAGCTTGCTGGAATGTAAAAAAAAAAAAAAAAAAAATTCATTAATCTTCTCAGTATGGATTATCCATTGTCACTGTACTGTACATGATAATTTTGTGCCATTTATGATGATCATTGTGTTTGAAAGCCTTAAATATGCACAGTATATTCATATTACGAATGGTGATTACTCAAGTCGGCTGTGAGGCAGAGTTTGCTCAGACATGTGCCTGTCTACCAAGGTATCATTTGCTGCTCTGATCTCTCCTTTGTTGCTAAGCCTTTAATGATAGTTTGCCGTCTGTGGAATGAAATAAAGCAGATGGCCAGGTAATGAGGAGAGACCATATCTTCCTAGTTTAAAAACTGTTAATATGAGTCCAGGTATAAGTATGATTAATTTACTTCTGTCTCAGAGAGAGCTTATTCAGACATACATTTTAGAAACCCCGTTGTGTGGTGAATCAGTCGTACATAACGTAAACCTGTATGAAATGGCAGTAGGGACTGCAGATAATATTTGCATGTTTGTCAGGTCTCATGTCAACAAGGGGTGGTACAGTATGTTTGTTTGACCTCTGGAAACCTGTGCAGATCATTTTGTAAACTTGCAGTTTGTGCGATGGCAAAGTTACTGTTGTTTTAAATTAATGTGTCTGTTGTTTATCTTCTCTTGAAGGTGATGGGCTCAGCTGACAAGACCATCAAGCATGCAGTTATTACTTAGGGAAATGTTTGAGTCCTCACTCAGTCGTCTGGTCACGTTTTCGTGAATTGACTTTTTAGTAATGTCATCTGCAGTACTATGAGATATATGACTTCAAAGCATTTGGTAAGTAACAGTTATCTATCAATGGTAAGTGTTTACTTATTTTAGGATAAGTGACTTTTACTTTGTATCACTGATCTATTTTATTATACAACAGAGCCTTTCTGTTTGTCTTCATTGTTAGTGTCGTCCATGAAAGTACTTTCATCTTTCAACGAAATGAGAAGAAGGTTAACCAGTTGTCGGACATGAATGCACCTGTCGCGTAAAGTCAAATTAAAATTACTTTTTACTTTCTGTTTTTAATGTTTTATTCCACTAAGCATACAAGTGACTTCATTGCTCTCAATGCGTGAAATTAAAAGATTTGCGAGAACGTATAGGCTGAAGTGACGTGTCGGCTTTGTTTTGCCGTGAGGCGGCTGTGTAGGCCACAGGCTTTGTTAAATTTCTCAGTAGATGGGATTATTATTTTTGAAATCATTTTGCTTTACGTAAGTTCCTGAATAGACTTTGTTTATATTGTTTTTGCAAGAGTCAGAATTAAAGGCTTCGGTTAAAAAAGGGACTTCCTCATTCGTTGCCTTCTGCAATTAAACATTATTCAGCTTAAAACACAAATGACATTTATAAAGTTCGCCTACCGTCTAACTAAAACGTGATTTAAAAAAAAAATTTTTTGCTGTAAATATTAATGTATGTTTTAATTGTGGATTTTAGGTCAGAAATTGCTGTGTTGCTTTTAGTTATGGCCCATCAGTCAATTATTATGATCTTTTGACTACAAAGCCACCTTTGTTTTCAGCCTTAGCGCTTAAAAATAAAATATAACGTGATAAGAATACATTTGCATAAAAGTAAAATTGTTTTCCATTACTTATGTGTCACTTTAAACTAAATAAAGGTGCTATGTTAGTATGTAGGTGTGAGTCATCTACATCTGAATTTGAGTTCACATGTAGACTTTGAATAAAATGTGCTTGATGAGTTTGAGTGCATTCTACAGAACTGTGTTCTCCTTTTCAGAATTTAAAATGATTAAATGGAAAGGAAAGTTATTTTGATTGTCGTTATTTGCATTTCTTCAATTTTCAAATAGACGTTAAACTATTTTAGAATGTTATTGAATATCTAAGAAAATCAATTTGGTACCTTTATTTGATCTCAGGTTGAAGTTTTAGATTTGTTGAAAATAGTAGTTGAATTTATTTAGATCCCCCCCCCCCCATATACTTTGTTTTACCTCTTCTGTCAAAATACAGCACTATGTTGTGTAATGCTGGTAAACTGGCTTCCTGTGTTGTGCATTTTAAAAGATGCACACATTTTTCTTTTAAATGCACTCTCAATCTTTCTGTATTCTAAAACTTCTTTCTGGTGTAGAGTGGAAAAAGAGCTGCTTTTTTGCTTCCAGCTTTTGTCAGTAAAATGCCCAGAGCAGGAGAACGTTGGAGTCTAGGGCTAACTTCATTCAACTCGATTCCACCGTGTTTACAGCTTGTCTGATGTTTTTGAGTTGACGAATGGTCTGCAAGTTAATGGGATGAATTGGTCAACTACTTGCATTGAATAGGAGTTTGTGGAGAGAAGTACATCTGTATTATTAAGCTTTCAATCTTGTAGAGGTAAGACAGTAGAAAAATGGCCCAAAGCCAGCAGACATGAGACATGTTTATGTGATGAGTCGGTCTGTTGGGACTGAATAGGTAATGGAGGTCAATTTTGTATTGTCGGTAATTTTAAATCAGGTTAATGTAGTTTGGAGTTAATAAAGCATAGCAGAGTAAGTGTTACAGTGCCTCACATTCTGTGCTTCTGGGATAGGATCCAGAGTATTGCAATCCTGCAGTTATTGAACATGGATTGATGGATGACGTGTTACAGAGTCTTGTATGTATTTTTACTGAGGTTTTACAGAGCCTGTGAGTGGGGTATTTGTGTTGCGTAGCTTCTGTTGATTATAACTCGGTGACAAAACAACTAGATTTATCCCATTACGAAGACTTCTGGTCTGAACTTGTAAATTGAGAGCCTGAGTGTAAATAGCCCACAAGAGGGAATCAGAAAAAATCTGATTTCCAGTATGGGACAAATGAAATGCCCGGTCTTTGTAAAGATGGTAGTTGAGTAAAACTTGACCATGACTTCAGAAAAGGTCGTGAGTTTGACCACATATGACTGCTGATCATGGCTAACTGCGTTTGTGACTGACCGACGATGGTCAGGCGATCCTGCGTAAAGCCGGTGGGGCATGTTGCATCTGCATGGTTGTAAAAGGTCGGTTGCACCACAGGATGACTAAACACTGCTGAGAACTGTTGGCCTCAGAAGTGTAGGATGTTTATGACAGGCCCTCAGTCAGCATGGTGACAGCCTTGGGACATGCACTGACAGAATAGAAAGCCCCCGACGTAATGTTGCAGCATTCTGCCAAAAAACTGAAACATGCATTGCAGCCTTCACATTTGTTCTGTACAGCGACTTAGAATGTTAAGGCTACATAAAATGATTTGCTCATTTATACAGATGGCTAATTTTTACCCGAGTAATTCAGGATAAGTACCTCTATTAACGGCACTTCAGCAGGAGGTGGGATTCAAATCTGGGTCTCTTGAGTGCTAGGCATCAGCTCGACGCTTTACGCTGCCTTCTGCCCCGTGACATAGACAATGTAAAGCAAATGTGGAGGTAACACCCACCCCACGGTGCCTGGGGCAAGTACAGACAGGCAGCCTTCAGTAAGGCTGTCGCACGCAGGGAGCCAAAGCAGAGCGTAAGCTGAACCCCTGCATGTTTTCACATTTCACCTTCCTGAAAGACCAGTTTGAATTAGTCATTTCAAAACGGCGTATTGTGCATGTCGTTTAATAAATAATGAATTACTTGTTTAATTTAAAAAAGTAATGTATGAAGCAGCTCAGACATGTGCTATTACACATTTCTTTCCTCTCCATTACCACTTCAAGGCTAATTTGAAAGATTTGATGGCGTGCATCAGAGTAAATGTAATTTTATTTTTGTCAGTTACAAGCTGCTGATGAAGTGAAGTGTGGGCTTTTTCCCGTTAGGTCAAGATGCCTCGCTGAACTTCCCGTGTTTGCTGTGCGCTCTCGTTCCCTCCACGACTAGGTGGCGTGCTGAGCTTCGAAGGGGTGATCGGTGGTCCTGCCCTGGGGCTCGGGCCGACGATGTCGCGAGTCTCCAGTCCTCCTCCTCCCGGGGAGATGTCCAGCGGACCTGTGGCAGAGAGCTGGTGTTACACACAGGTAACTTCTGCTGACGTGGCCATTGTGCTTCGCTGTTGCTTGTGTTCTTTGTAATTCTAGGCCTCTGGAGAGACAGAGGCAGGGTTATACAGGAGAAGCAGATTCTTGCTTCGGATGGTCACCTTTTGTCTGAGTTCTTTTCCAGTCCAGATGTTGTATCAGTTTCATAGTTGATTGCCTTGTGTTGTGAGGGTGTCTTAGGCCATTTGAGAAAGACTGTCCTGTGTCTTATGGTTCACACTAAGGATTTTGTAGTAGATAACTGACATAAGGTCAGGAACTCTGATGTATTGGTCCCGTAGGCCAGTTTTTAATGTATACTATGTTCTGCCTGCTATATAGGTTAATAATTAATTGTTTATTCCTAAGTAGTGATATGTAAGAAAAGTAGTGATTTAAAAGCTGAACAAGTTCAGCCACCATTTAGTTTTTCATTGTATGTACAGCATTAACTTTAAACTGCGCTACTACTAATAGTATTGTTTGCTCTTGCATTTATCAGCATTAGAGTTTATAGCCTTTTTGCTTATGTTGCCAGCATTTTCTGTTGGAGACATGGTAGCCATGACGACCCACGTAGGAAATTCATGCAGAACGTAGTATCTTTTTACTGGGCGATGCCTTATTTTCCTGTCAGTGTCGGCAAAGTTTCCTTCCCACTAACAGTTACATAAACGTCACCAGCATATTTTTCCATTATGATGTTAACAAGAAATTTGTAGAAAACACTTCCATTCTAGTCTGTGGTTGTTATAAACTCCCCGAGGCTGGTTACTGGTTCATTTATTGTTTATGATGTTTCTGGTGCAAACGGACATCCTTGTTTCTAAAGGTGGAATTTGGTTTTGAACATTGTTTTTTCTCTCTCAGTAGATTGAGTATGTTTAGTTAAGTATGTATTCATAATTTAGAGCTACTGTCAATAATTTTCAACTGTCATATCCATTTGAGGAGTAGATTTAAGTATTTTGGGCATGAAGGTTGAATAGTTTTCCAAAAAAGTGCTTCTGTAACAGATACATTTCTGCTAGATAATCGACTACTGTAATTTTTTTCCCCCTAGGTTAAAGTAGTTAAATTTTCCTACATGTGGACGATAAACAACTTTAGTTTTTGCCGGGAAGAAATGGGGGAAGTGCTGAAGAGTTCTACCTTCTCCTCGGGTCCCAATGACAAGATGAAATGGTAAGATATAGAGCTCCTAAGACGACACGCAGGGTATCATTTGAAATAAAACGGAGAGATTTGGTTTCACTTGGTGACAGTAACTAACGGTCTGCTTGTCTTAACACTTCTGGAAAATATTCAGGTTCACATTTTTTGACTGGGTCTGTTCTTTGAATGAATTTCACTAAACTTTTTTTTTTTTTTTTTTTTTTTTTGCGCTAGGTGCCTGCGAGTGAACCCCAAGGGACTTGATGATGAAAGCAAAGATTATCTGTCTCTCTATTTACTTCTTGTCAGTTGTCCAAAAAGTGAAGTCAGAGCAAAGTTTAAATTTTCTTTATTGAACGCAAAGCGAGAAGAAACTAAAGCAATGGGTGAGGAATCGCCAGACAGTCACCCTTATGTCAACTTAAAATCAACACTTTATTTTGAAAACCGTACCGAAATCCAGTAACTTTCACGTTAACAGCATGTTTGACAAGGAGGTCTTTGAAAACAGTTACTTGTTTTGATGTTTTATTTGGCATACCCCTGTTTTCCTCCTTGCAGAAAGCCAAAGAGCTTATCGGTTTGTCCAAGGGAAAGACTGGGGTTTCAAGAAATTCATCAGAAGAGATTTTTTGCTTGATGAAGCTAATGGACTCCTACCTGATGACAAGCTGACGCTGTTCTGCGAGGTACTTTTGCATATTTATGTTAGTGATTGTGTTTTTGGTTGGGAACATTTCAAGGTAATAACATGGCACAAAACCTTATTTCTGTGTTTGGTATCCTCGCCGTGGCCGATATAAAAATGAAGTCACTGTTTGAAATGAAAGAAAGCCAGGATACAGAAGGTGAGTTAGTGTCTTTGCTCAGCTGACAACCAGACTGAGGATTAGATGCAATCTGAAATGTAAATTGTGTTTAAGCTGCTGGCATAAGGCAGCAAAACAAATTCATCGTAGGCCAAGTTGGGAGTGGTGAATGGATCTTGACCACAACACTGTAAGTTTTAAACGGTATACAACTGCCAAACTGCATTTGTCAAAGACCTGCCAGAATGAAGTATTTTTAGCTTATCCCAATTTTGTGTAGATTAATACATCTCCAAAATGTGCTGAACTTTTGTAAGATTAGAAATGCATTATGTGGCATAAAGTGAAGATGTTAATTTAAAAGGCTGCCTCCAGTATGTCAGAAGAGGACAAGTGCATTTGAATGTCATTTCAGGGAAGACAGGTTAAATACATTTCTCAGTAAATTTGGGACAAACATGGTTTTCAGGGTGCAAAACAAAACCTGTAAGTTCAGAGCTTTGCCTGACAAGGTTTGTCAGATGGTCTATTAACATTTGCGAGGAAATTGGCAATTTCTTAAAGCCGATTAGCTTCAAATTGAAGATGGAATATCTTTCCCTCATTAATTCAACATTTCCCAGGGAACATAATTAATTTCCACTGGAATCAGTCGTGTTGTGGAATTTACTCATGATTTGTGGTTCACTTTTTCAGTTCATTTTGCTGAAACGCTGTTTGTTTCAAGCGTGGCTGTTCCCTCAGTAAGGATTCTGTGGTAAAATTGTGCCGTAATGAATGTTTTCAAACTCGCTGGGGTGTAAGTTGCAACACAGAAACATCCACTAAGGATGTTTCAATAGCATGTCGGTGTCTCTTTTTCCACTTTGTTCGGCAATATTTTCGGGTCACCAGAAGCATTTAGCGTCCGAGTTATTCACGTGCGGCTTCCTACGTTTCATCTAGTCCTTTTTTTTGATACTGGTCTAACAGTTACTGTTGTACTGCCAGCGGCAGGACCATCGAGCCGCTGATCCCATCTATCCTTACACCCTCAACAGCTCTTAAAGGGAGACAAATAAGTTGTGTTAAGATAATACGCTGAATCGGGTGATTGACCAGCCAGTAGAACAAAAACCTCCTCCAACCAAGATCCTGCAGGACTGTAGCTAAAGGATCCTGACCTATGGCAACGTTTAGAGTGTCCATTGCAAACCACATACTGTTTTGTTAATTTGATTGAAATATAGGTGAGTGTTGTCCAGGACTCAGTCAACATCTCAGGGCAGTCCAACATGAACATGCTGAAGGTTCCGGAGTGCCAGCTGTCAGATGACCTGGGGAACCTATGGGAGTGTTCGCGGTTCACGGACTGCAGCCTCTATGTCGGGGGACAGGAGTTCAAAGCACACAAATCCATATTAGCAGGTACACCCCCCCCCCCCCCCGGCTCCATCGTTCCCTGTTGCCCCTGCAAGTGCCCTGCTGCCAGGGTGACTAAAGCAATCCAAACTCGGTTCTCTTTGTCAGCACCGCTGTGCAATTAAACCGTCCGCTGTGGAGACTATCACCCAGCCGCCTGTCACATGGCATGACACAGAAGGGCGGGGGAGAGTCCTCCAGAGCTGTCATCCTGAGGATCTTACTTCTTTTTCTCAACCTATTTATAGTATTCATTTGATGAGTAGTTATTACATTTAGCATAATTGTGAGAGATGCAGAAATACTACGGTAGCTCTTGACAGTTTAAAAGAATACTGTGAAATTCTTTTTGCATTCTGCAGGAACTTTAAAAAATGTTTTTCTTATCTTCAAATGTATTTATATTCTCGTATCGAAGAGCTGTAGGTGTTTTGTTTTTCAGTGCAGTCCTTTCTGTGAAACTTACTTGGCTTGTAGGGCTCTAATATGTGGGTCTTGTTTTTATTAAACAGCAAGGTCACCGGTGTTTAACGCCATGTTTGAACATGAAATGGAGGAAAGTAAAAAGGTATGTTTGGCTTACTCTACAAGGAATAATGTAGGGTGATGTGCTTAAGTAGACTTATTGACAAAATTTCAAGCAAAATCATCACTGTATTGATATTTTGAACTCAAAATTGAGAGCCTGTAATATGTCGATCATCGTATCACGATTTTTCATCTTGCAGAATCGAGTGGATATAAGCGATGTTGACCCTGATGTTTTCAAAGAGATGATGGGCTTTATTTACACGGGAAAGGCTCCAAACCTGGACAAAATGGCAGATAACTTGTTAGCTGCAGCAGACAAGGTAAGCTGAAAGGGACGAAATAGATGTGTGATCTGAACTGAGTTGACCGTGTCCTATTACCTTAACATCTGCTTGACTCCACCAAGGAGGAAAGTGTCCCGGTTTTGCTGGAGCCCTGATTCCATTATGTGCTTAACTTTTTAGAGTTGGAATGAACTGTACTATCCTTCAAAGATCATAGATAATGTCACATGAATATTATTTATTTGATGTTTTTTTTTTTTTTCTTTTTCCAAACGGTGTAAAAGTTTTCAAGTTTTGTATTATAAAAAAGTTTTATTCAGAACTGTGAAGACATTTGTCCCAGGAAGCTTTTAATGTTCGAGTATCAGTAGTTTTGCTGTATCTTTGCTGTATCTGTATCTTCTTATGTGGAATGTGGCCATTTGTAAAACTGCGATCCAATTCACAGTATGCTTTAGAGCGGCTGAAGGTCATGTGTGAAGAAGCCCTGTGCAGCAGCCTGTCCGTGGAGAACGTTGCCGACATTCTCATACTAGCAGATCTGCACAGCGCAGAGCAGCTCAAAGCACAAGCTATAGATTTTATCAACAGGCAAGTACCGCCAGCAGCTCTCTGATAAATTCCTACCTCCTCCTTTCTTTACTCTTTTCCATACAGTTAGGGAGTCAAGTTGCAAAGCTACCAGAACCCTGTTGTAGTTAACCGGACTTGAGCCGTAGTCTGGTATTCGCAGCAAGTATAACGGCATATATTCAGATGGTATAACTGTTCATGTCATCAGAAATTTTAGTGTTTGAAGAAGCAATATTAATGCATAGTATCCTTGCACGCACCGATATTTTGTACTAATGTTGCTGCCCAGGCCCAGTGCGGTTGTAGTTCTGTGTGCAGTCCAAGTACCACACAGCGCTACAGCCTCCTAGGAGGCGCAAAAGAAACCAAAACTGGTCAAGTAGCGAACGCCGGCCGCTTCTCAGGTTATGACACTTGACTTGTTTGTCTGGTCGTAACACAGACCTCAGTTCTGGCCGTGTGTGTAGCTGTTACACTTTGTTGTGAAATTGACCAAACCTGAAAGTAGCTGGTCCGTATCAGCTGCTATTTGGATATTTGAAATTTCCCAGCTTGGTCTGATAAGTCACTTGTAAGAACTAGTATATTCAGCTGGTACGGTGGAAAAGTCACTTTTCTGTTGACGTTGGAGCGTGTCGGCTGCTACCGTTCATGTTACCTCCAGCAGATGTACTTCTGTTAGGGTGCCGGGACCCCACTGACTGCTGTATGCAGCTATAATTTATGTTTGTTTTCCTTAGGTGCAGTGTCCTTCGACAGCTGGGCTGTAAAGATGGCAAAAACTGGAATAGCAAGTATGTAATTAGCTGATATATATGACACACCATTAATAAACAGCTTATCTCCACTACTGAGGTCCATTTGAATTCATTTGAGGCAGAATGGGGGTGGTGTTTTTGTGAGGCGGATCCTCTATCTCTGAATCGGTATCTCTAATGAAACATGCTCTAAAGAGTTTGACTGCATTCTCTTAGACTGTTTATCCTACTGAGATCTTTCTTTCTTTGATGAATAACACCTTTGAAAATGTCAGCTGCTAGGAACCACATGGAGTTTTCCTCATCATTCTTAGGCTCAGATCCTGAAAATACCCACATGTGTTCATTCATCAGGTGACAATATCCTCACATGTAATGACAGGTTTTTTTTCCCCCTGTGCTTGACATTTTTTGGAGTCCCACTGGCTTCAAGGGAAAACGGCAGTGTTTCACATAGATAATCGTGCGACGCGAGCCGAATTTGTTACTGTTGCCATTCAGACTGATGTGAAATCAAGTGAATAAAGCCAGAAAACCGTGTGAGAAAAATCTTCTGTCATTATCCTGCAGGCAAGTTTATCTTAATTGCTTATTAATGAAAACGGTTTGGATGTGTTCATACATATGTTTTCCCCTGTTTCTTGCAGTCAAGCAACGGACATAATGGAGACTGCCGGCTGGAAGTCAATGATCCAGTCCCACCCTCACTTAGTGGCCGAGGCTTTCCGTGCTCTAGCGTCCGCACAGTGCCCTCCCTTCGGCCTGCCCAGGAAACGCATAAAGCAGTCCTGACTGGTGACGTTTTTTTAGAGAGAGAGAGAGAGAGAGTGTGTGTGTGTGTGTGTCTATCTATCTGTCTGTCTATCTGTCATATATGAACAAAAAAAGACTTGTTCAAGAAAACAAATTGCGAAGGATGCTTATTGGAGGGTGGCGTTGATGTCTCCCAGAAGCTGCTTGCAGAAGCAAGAATTGCTGTCTTTGGTTTAAAGCAGTTGACTTTGCTCTGAGCCAACGAGTAACACAAGAGTCACTTGCTCAGCTGATGGATGTTTTTTCTTCTGTTGAGTTTATGTCCACAAGGTTTATTTGCAACCTTTTTCGGGTAATTTGGAATGGCCTTAATTGAATGCCATTGCTCCAGAGTTTCTATCAATGTTTCTCTATTTAACTGTGTGCCTGCCTTGTCACAGAGACCAGGCCTCCTCCAGATTGCACTAGTTCCCATAATGCTCTAGTTTTAATATGAAGTTCTGTAGGAACGTGTCACTAAATATGTAATTCATGGGAAATACTGTATGGCCTCTTCTGTGACTTGACATTATAAAATTTTGAACCGTTTGAGTGCAAGGTTACTTCTCTGTACTGCTTTTGAATATATGCCCCATATTGATGGCACCGTTAATGTAAAGACAAGCTTAGTGTTTCCAGTAGACAAGTGTAAGTAGATCAAATACTTGTGAAAGGAATTATCAGAATTGTTGTCATACCGGATATGAAATGTTTCCCCTTTGTATATTCTGTACCTCTTCATTCAGGGTAAAACTTGAGAAATTTGTTTACCAGAGGTTTTGTTTCTCGCAGTTTGTGTTTTGTCACACATTGAATTTATTTTTCTTATTCAACGATGTTGATTTGTTCCTTTCGGATTATTTTCTTTTCTGCATTTTATGAAGTTATTCGGGTTTCCAAATAAGTGATTTGTTCCAAAACCAATATTTTGTGTTTAACAGAAATTATAAGAAAGGAAAGAATGGAAAAAATTAAACCTGTATTGCATGACTTCATTCTGTAGAAAGAAATCTTTGAATCCATCTGTCAGTATTGTTGGTATTTTTCCCCCCGATGACTTTTGTGCATATACATGTCAGAGAGAAACTTTGTGCAAAGATGCTGAGCATCACTCTTTGGGCAGCACAATTACTGCCTACAGCTGAGTTTTAAACCCATTATTTGGCTTTTACGCAATTGTGATGAGCCAGATTACTCAAAGCAAATAATAGCCATAGCAGCGTTTACTTGGTCAGCATATTTAGATAAAAGTCAGAATTGTTACAAGGTTTTTACAGTTTATTTTAGGATGTTTGAAGATTTGTGTGGCAATGGCTGCTTTAACTTTGCTTATGTTAAAACTCAGTGCACATGCTTACCACATTTCATTATTGCTTAGAATGATTTCAAGCCTAGTCTTGGTTTTTACGTGTCTTGGTTTATTGTCCTCTGCTACTGATTTGTAGTTTGTTTTGTTTGTTTTTGTCCCCCCCCCCCCCTCGATGAAATAACTATCTTGTCAGCCATAACTGAACCAAAGCAAACTTTTCTCACAAGAGTTGCTGCTGTCCTCCCTTGGTTGCACCATCATCTGAATGACAGAACATTTATGTCTTGATCCTCATACAAAACATGCATTGCAAAAAGACTGTTCTTAGCGGGCATTTATGCGCTTTCTTTCACAGACACAAGTTGTTCCAGTGGTCTTTGTGAATGAGACCTGTCTTCATATGGTGTCTGGAGGTCTAAGCCATTGTCTCACTCTCCCAGAAGTCTTGTAGCTGCCAGCTGTCACTAAAGCTGCTGTTAGGCATTTTGAAATTTATCTTTTCTAAAAAAAAAAGAAAAAAAAGAAAAAATGAGTTCATCTAATTTGTTGTTTTGAAAGTGGATACAGAAAAGGTTTTGAGTTTTCCAGTATTGTCTGTATATTTCAATTCATTAGCCTCTCAACTCTTAACATTCACAGATATGACACCATAAGTGAGTATAGAATTAAATGCACCAAAAAGTTCTGAGTCACTGTGCTATAACATAAAATGTAATTTAATGAATTTTGACAAGATGGTTGTACTGTATTGTTGTTTTCTAAGCCGTTTTTCATTTACATTGAAATTGATTTGGGAAAATGTATAAATATTTTGTAAATCTTAGGTGTTAAATCCTTAAAAAATGTATTCTTAAACAACTGTGTCAGTTTGTAGCGTTTATTTTGATAGAAACAAGATTTTGAATAAAACATTAATCCCAGGTTTTAGCAGATATGGATTTAAAAAAAAAAAAAATCTTGCTTCACATTAAAATATTTAAATATTCATATTTGATACATCTGTTTTGGTTACAAGGCATTTTAAACTTGACAACACACAGAACAAACCACCACGACCATTTTAACATGTATTACAGGTGAAAGTACAAATACATTACAGCAGTATTGCAAATCTTATCAGTCACTTTGATGTTTTGTTTTTATCTTTGCTGTATTTTACGCATCTATAAAATTTTGTAGGGAAATGACTTGAAATGGTGAAACAGCAGTAAGAAGAGGGCAAGATGGGAGTCGTCCTCCTCCTCCTCGGGTGGTAGGCTTCCTTACTCTGTTTTGTTACAGATACGTGCATAAGATCTTCTATTGTCAGAAAGCTTTTGGTGGCGGAACTGCTCCTGGTGGCACCTGAGCCTTCCACAGAACCGGGAGAGGGCTGACGGACGGGGATGGCACTGTCCCTCGGTTCTGTGAGAGCGATGCGAGGAGAATGAGGATTATGACCCAAATGAACAAATAAAGACGTGCGATGCTGAGAGCACTACTTGCTGTGCACCGCAGCCGGGCAGCACTAAGCAGATTATCGTTGCTGTAATCGACAAAAGGTTCGAAAGTCTAACGTTTTTACTCGCCTACAGTGACTGTGGCCCGATCGAGAGACGCCGCGTCAAGCCACCTGGCTCGAAATTTGAGACCTGTTGTTAAAAAGTCAAATCCCATTCTTTCGCAAACTGGTTAGGCAAGTCGGGGAACTATTACGTACGTTAAATTCTAGTGTGATGCGTGACCGGTGTCTCAGAGGGGATGCTCTGCCATTACATTATCACTGTATGAGTTGTACTATTCGTACGTGGAATTAGTCCTTGACCCCATTTAACAGATGCGAAGATTAGTTCTTGCTAGTGCTGTAGGTACATTACTAACAGACAAAGTAAACTACGAGCCCGGCTGAGAGAGCGTATTAAAGTGTCCGTGGTGATGTTCATGGGACATGGCATCACTTTAAATTTATTTACCATTTCTGTGCTTTTATTTTCCTAAATGCCTGCTTATTAAGGTGAACGACGGTACAGCGGCGGGCCTGGAGTTGTCAAGGACGCCGTCCACGCCAGCAACCGTCTTCATTTCTCTTCGTGTGAATGAACTTCCACCTTACCTGCCCCAGCCATCTGCGTGGAACAGGGTAACGGGACCATTTTGAGCACCAGTACAAGATCAAATAAGATATTATGCTTGTGCAGCTGGCTTTTAACATCAAAATGCCCATTTTCTGCTCTCATAGACCTTCCCGTGTACTAATTGGCCATCTAGGGACATCTCCAACCAGTTGATCTACAGTGATCTTCACTTAGAACAGCTTAAGGTCTCATTTTGTACCAGAAAGGGAAGGGGAGACCTCTTGAGTACATGACATGCTTAGCTTTTTTAAAATTTATTTGAAGTGGATTGAATTTCAGACATAGAGCATTATTTATCCACATCCTTAGTCCTCCCGTCATCAGGCCCTTTTGTGAAGTAGTTAAAGTCCTTTGAAATTCAGAAGTTAATATGTAATTTTGATGTCTGCATTTACGAAGTGCAGTCGACATCTTACTGTTCAGTGGATTCAGTTCCATTACGTGTAGTTCTTCTTCACATCAGTTTGATGTCGATTGCACTACGCCCCCCACCTGGGTGTTTGTGTCTGTCTTTGGTGAGGGGAATCAAATTTTGTTAGGAACAAAGCTGGCTTTTAAGGATGTTGGTCCCCGTTTTTTGTAAGATAGCTGTTCAGCTGTCTTTAACAACCTCAAAACTGAGGAAAACTAAATAGCCCTAACAAAAAAAGGCTCTATGCACGCGTATACGCAACAAGAAAAGTAGGACTGCCCAGTACCTCTGCAATGCAGTTTTGTGTCCCAGCTTGCTTAGTAAAAGATGAGAATTACAGGAAAAATATGGAGAATATTTTAGCAAAGGCCCCATTGAAAGACATCAGTTTTTCTCTGATCCGTAGTTCCCTTTCCAACAACTTACTGTACATTCAATAAAATACTAGTGATGCCCTGTGATCCAGACAGTAAATTTGGTCTAAAGAGCTATAGAGTTTCCCGCTTGGCCTGGGTCTGGACCAAAAAAACTGCCGCTAGTGAAATACGTTTCATTTAATGCATCGATGTTGAGTGTACATCCGCACGCAGTCGAACCGTTGTGGTGGTCCGGAGACCATCCCAGCAGCACAGGAATTCCCTCAAACGTGTCTCTGGACTCTGGGAGGATAGGGGAGCACGTTGGAAACCTGCACGAACATGAGAGAACTCGAAAATCCCACATATGGACGTGTTTTTACGTGACGTCATTGACGATATTCATCCTGTGTGCCGAAGCTCCAGGCTCCTGGAGGCGTTGAATTTTTCTGCTGTTTCCGTAGCGGCTGTAAATTTATTTTTTTTTTCCTGACACGCCGGTCAGTGATATACAGTGTAATTTACCATCAGTTTGCAAAGCTGAAAAAAGGGTTTAACTGACACAAACTCAGCCATTTTGCGCCGGGCTTCCTGAACTTACGCGTGCACTTATTCATTTCACTGCTTACTTTTCTGCAGCAGAATCCCGGTGAGGTAAAATAAACATTTGTACTTTGTGCTTAAATTCCAGATGATTTTAATGACATAATGACCACAGATTTACAGATGAATGTTGTACATGAACAAAACTAAGATCTTGTTGGGAGTATTATTAAAGTAGCATTAAAAGAAGGTTCATTGTCCACTCTATGCGTAGCCTACTTAAAAAAAACACATATATATATATTTTGACGTTTCCTACTAAAGCACAATTAACTAATTTAAAAAGAAAAATGCACCATGTACTCTTCCACATGGACATAATCGCTAGAAATGAATTCATGTGTGAATGTCACATTACAGAATGAAAATGAATGTTAATGACTGATTAAAAATAACTGAGAAACACTGAATTTTACACAGAAATAAGTAAGTCTAAATAAAACTTTAAAGCATTAACAAAATATCTTTTTAGGCATGATGTTTGCTGTTATTAGTGTTGAGTTCTAATTGAAAGTGTTGGCTTAATGATGATGAATATTTATTGATAAAGTTGTTCTTTCCGGAGTGAACTGAGCAGCTCCTGCGGTGAGACCCCCTTTGGTTGGACCAAGTATTTGATGCACTAAATCTCGTGTCACCGCTGCCTTGTTCATTATCACGAAACCCAAATCCAATTTAACTCAGTCTGCATGGACTTTGCACGTTCTCCCACAGTCCAAAGACGTGTTTCAGGTTAACTGTTCACATTGAATTGTGTGTAGTGTGTGTGTGTGTCCCCGTCCATCCAGGGTGTGGCTTCACAGCTCAGTGCCAGTGATTCCGGGGTGGGCTCTGGACCACCACAACCCTGACTAAGAGAAAGTGCTTAACAATAGGTAGATGAATGGATGGATACATGACTTTAAAAGAAATGATAATAATGAATATAACCTGTTAAAGTCGTGGGAAGTACATTAATGGTTTAAAAGTGAATTGACATCCAGAAAGTTTCGTGTAGCACCTTATGTGTTTTATAATCTGAAAGCCTAAAAGCTTTACTCCCCATCAGTACCCACGATTTTCAGGATATACTAAACTAAAAATGTCGTTTTTGGCTCAAATAAATGATACATAAATATGTATTATGTATATTGACATTCATACCTTTCTAAGTTATATATCTGTCAATGTAGACAAAGTCACACTCTCACACTCAGGGAGAGACTCATGAGATTTTACAAATTATAATATTATTTGAGGCAGTTAATTGAATAACCCCTGTGTATCTATTCTATGTATTTTTGGAATGGTAAACTCTTTTACCAACCACTTATCCTAATCTGACCGGAGGGTAAAAACTGAGAGGGACGCGGGTCCATCGCAGGGTTATAGCCACACATTCTCGTTCTCTCACTTGCTGTGAGCGATTTAGTCACCAAGTATCCTGAAACACAAATCTTTGGACTATTGGAGTAAACCCACACAGACTGAGGTGGTTTTGAACCTATGTCCAGGCTGCCCACGTGCTGCCATGCGGCAGTGCGACCCCCAGCTCCCCTATGGCATCAGAACAATAAACTGTGTGTCCCAGGTGTAAATTCGGAGGAAAAAAGGTCCAAAAATATGGTTTGGAGTTAATAACGTTTTGGAGAATTTCATCCCTAATACTGTACTCTCGTGTAAAAATGTGGTTATAAACATGCTGAACACGTTCCGTGTGAAGATTGTCTTTGAAATGTAATCCTGTTCTGATAAAATGGGAAGCAAAGTTATGTAAATCAGTGCTGATGGTCAGCTCGGTATATTAAGGTGGTGAAAATGAAAAGTCTTAAGTGACACGTGATGGCTGGGGTGGGCGGGGGTGTTTGAAAACACTTCTTATCCGCTTGTCTGTTTTACTGTTTGCGTGGAGGATGGCGCCAGAGCGATAAAATGCCAGCTCTGAGCACAACGCTGTTTTGTTTCAGTAAACATTAGTAAATGCATAACCTCCATGCAGAAATGAAAGCTATATTAAACAACACAAATGGGACACAGGGAAAGTGCAGGAAGAAGTCAAACACGTTTCTGTTAATTCCCTACATACAATGTTTCTGTTTGACAAAGCTGAGGTTTTTACACTTACTTTCCCGCTCGCAAACAGAGAAGACATGTTTGAGCCCTCTGTCCGTTAAGCCCGTTGAGTCCGGCGGTGTCATCTTACCGGTCTACGAGTATCCAGACGGAATAGACAGAACACGGTTGTTATTTTACAGAGTAACAAAGCAGCTCATCCCAGGTCCTTTTTGTTGTCTTTCTTCATTTAATCTCAGAGACAAAAGAACATGCAGCTGTGGTGTCACCCAGTGGAGCTGTAAGGAGTGTCTTTATGGTAGTTGTAGTCTGGGCAGACCTTCTGCACCAGTTTGTAGTCAATGCTGTAGAAAGCAATGTAGATGCATATGACTTTGAATGGCTTTGAGCACAACCAGGAGACGTGGGTCTGCGTTTGTTCCTGATAGCACACCACGGACGGGTCGAGACCACAGAACGTTGTTTTCTTAGACCGGTCGGTCTTCTCAAACTCAATGCGACAGTTGAACGTTTTGGAGTCTCTGGTCTCCAGCGTGGACTGCTGAGTGATCTCAAACTCCACCACCTTGGTTGGGGGCACCAGGCTCACCGAGACGTTTCCCAGGCCGGTGGAGTTGTGACGAAAGAACACGCTGAATGTTCCGTTCCCGTGGTCTACTATCTTGCCTCTGATGAGAAGGTTCAGTTTCACTGTCTTGATGTTCGAATGGAAATCGCCCCAACCGAACATCTTTTTGAACTTCCCCGTTTTCACTATAGGTCTGCGCTTAGTTCTCGCGTGAGCATCCTGAACATCTGTTTGATTAGATAACCAGTCCCAGAAGTCCTCCACGTTTTCTAAATATGTCATTCCCCTGATGTTCTGCTTGAGCCCAGGAGATCCCTTGGCAAACAGTCGCAGGGGGTTCAGAATCCGAGGGCTGGCCGCATCAGGGGACAGACTGTCTTCATTATCCTCCCATTCGATAAGTTCTGTCGTCGGAATCTGTTCTGTGCTGGAGGTTACCTTAAAATGGAGAACGAAAAGAAGCCCGTCACTGGGGAGCAAAGTTAAATCTCGAGAGTGAGGCCCTCCCTTTGAACTTGGCAACGTTTCCAGCAAAATGTGCATTTTTAGATCATCCAGGCCTAAATCGGACACAAACTACCGTTATTGGCGGCTCCGGCCACCGAGTAATACTCGAGACGAACAACCGTCTTGCCTCTGTGGGCCAAATATATTGCTGCCTGCTGTTTGCATAACAGATTCATAACAGCTTCTAAACCCTTTCTGCTGTACTTCACGTCTTCGCCTCAGTCCTTCACGCCAGCAAGTTACGGAGACGCGTTACTGGTGTTTTACCCCAGCAGACGCTACAGGTCTCTGTTCCATAACTCAGAAATATTATTGTTTTAATGATCTTTTATCACCACCGCGGTCCAAGCAGCCTGCATGCAGCAGTAAGTCCACATCTTGATTCACAGTTAAGATGATGTAAAGTCTGTAATTTCATTCTGTTTTATTTCCCGGGATGGACGGAGCCACGACCCCTGAGCCCCGTTAATGGGATTCATGCTGACGTCATCTTAGTAAGAAAGAAATGGGTTGCAAATGAATATATACAAATCGGACGTGACTAAATACGTGGAATAAACGCGACACGAGAGCCAGGCCACGTTAGTCAGACTAACCGGGGAGTTTATCTTTCGCACGGATATATTTAACCTCACGGTTCACGATCGAGTTCTTTCTGACCACTTGCGTGTGACACGGGAGCCACCGGTAAACGTGTGCGGCGCAGCAGAAGCACTGGAGCGTTTGAAGAGTTCGGCGCGTCTGTAAGCAGGCGAGATCTCATCTGCTCAACAGTTACTTTCTCAGCCATTTACATTTTCAGATCACACTTCGGAAAACCGATGTGTTTTACGTCTGTGCGCATAAATGCAGGTATGAAATGAATACCCGGAGACATTATTAAAATGCAAATGAGAAAACAGTTTAAGCATGATGAGTAACTGGGAAAATTGGCGAAACTTAAGGGCGGGGGGGCTGGTTTATGTATCGTGAGTTCTTGTTGAGGGGAAAAAAATAAAACGCCGATTAAAGCAGGGAAAAGTGAATTTAAAAAACGAGCCTGACGGAATCTCCGCCTTTCTTCCACCTTCCTCTTCTCTCGTAAAGAATTAGACGTCTTTATTAAGACCACAGGAGCTCAATAAAGTCGGGTTAATATGAGGGGCTCTCCAGGCATCCAAGGTTATCTTGATGCCAGATAAGCTGTGAAAAACAAGGTGTCGTTTCTCCCGCACTGGGTGCCGGAGTGAAAGTCCACTCCAGAAACTTGCTTTCCTCGTGCGTCTGTTTTCCACACGAACCAAAGGAGTCGGTTTGCTGGGTGTCTTTATTAGAAATGGCCACAGGAGACAATTATTTCAATAATACTACGTTTTTTCCTTAAATTATTCATTCCCCTTAAGGCGCTGCTTTTCTGCTCCGTCGCTGAATATTTCAGAGGCACAATGGCGGATGTGGACGCACATTCGCGCAGTGATTCATTAGTTTTCTTAAAATTGCGTTAAACGGAGAGAAATCGCTGTGTTGCTGCAGCCCCAGGAGGGGGGCCGAACTGCAGTGCTGCTACAGCAGTGTGACCAGGTCTTACACTCTCCTCCCGCACGGAATCCATCAGTTATGTATGTATGCGGGGGCGACGGGACGTGTCCACTATGCTTTAGTTAGCTAACCGCGGTGCCGAGACGGATGTCGCACGCAGAAAGCAGGATGGATCAGACCCCCACGTTAGCTTGTAGTGAGCATTAGGGAGCTGCGCGGCTGCCTGTCCGCAGGGCACGCATTTCTTTCACAGTCTGACATAAAGGCAATTGCCGGAGTGACCAAAAGCAGCATATAGAAAAGTATTAAGAAGTGAGAAGCAAGTGGACGGCGGATCGCGTGTGACGATACTGTTGAAATGCACTGTGTGAAAAGCGTGATGTGTTTCCAGCCCCGGGCCGCTGTGTTGCTGGATATCGGAGGAAAATCTGTCCCCCCGACTTGCTCTTTCATACAGTTGTGGCAGTTTGCGGCACTGACCGTATTAAGTCCGTCGCACGGAAACGTCCGTGATTCTCGTTTTGCTGTTACGTTTATAGTACCGACGGCACGACTGGTGCCGTGGTGCGAACGCCCCGCTATCGGCCACAGCTCCGGTTAACGGTTAAGCGTTATTGGTCCTGTTAACTTTTTTTTTTTTTTGTTCTGTCGAGGTACTTTTTGGTCTCGGACCCTGAGAGCCACTGAAGAGTCTTCACCTTACTGCACACCTGTAGGCGGATTACTCCTGCGCTGTTTTTATTGTGTCTTCACGTGTTCAGCCACATCACTTTCGTAATTCCTTCTCCGGTGAAGGAGTGAACTCCAGTGAAAGTCCACTTGTAGAACCGAGCGGTCTGAACCTCTTTTATTACGCGGTGCAGCAGTGGGCAGGAGTCGCAGTTCCCTTCATGTTACCTGTATGCAAATGAAAGGTGACAGGCTGCTGCCGGGAGATTCGGCTCCACGGGCCTCTCCTTGTCAGAGACTCTTTCACAGGGCGTTTCATTTTTAATAATTTGGTCAAAGGATCCTCTCTGGCAGGAAGGCCCAGTTGGCGGGGGGGGCACAGAGCCCCCCTTCAGCACGCCGGTCCCCGAGAAGGGATCGCCGCACTAATGGGCAGAACGGACTCACAGCCACAGGCTGCCTGTCTCCGCTGTGGGGGACGACGCGCGGCAGGTGCTCGGTGGCCACGACCAAATCCTCGGCAGCACACGATTCACGCCCGCTTCCCGCGTCGCCGTCTCGCAAACCGTGGCGCCTCCTGTAACTCCTGATCGGCCTTTTATTCACGACTCGGCAGAGGGTTGGGTTGGGTTGGGTTGGGTTGGGTTGGGGTGGGGTGGGGGGGGGGGGGG
>UFQX01000150.1:227104-378566 GCA_900497675.1 Arapaima gigas
GGGGGGGGGGGGTGGGGGGGGGGGGGGGGGGGGGGGGGGGTGGGGGGTTCACATTTGTTTAGCTCTTACTTTTAAATGGTTATTTTCTTTTCTAATGCACTGAGATGTTATTCATCAGGAATTGTTTGAAATGATAAGTAGCTGCTGCTGCTGCTGCATTTAAAATTTTAATTTGCACGTACACCATGTGCCATATTTGTCAGGCTATAATAAGAAGTGGAACGTGTTGTGGTGGTTGCCTTTGATTCCTCTCAAACGTTGTAGGTGTTCTTCGTTTGAACGAGGCGTCTTCTGACAGATGTTTTCGTAGATGAGCCGGGTCTGGTGCGAATATCCAAATAATGGGCTCTCAATATTCAGCAGCTTTGGATTACGGGCGACATGAAAGGAAGGTTGTGGTAACACGGTGGTGTCCTCTTGTTTTGACTAGCAAAGCTTTATAAAAACTGCTCTCAGCATTCAGTTCGCGTGAATTTTGTACCTTTTAATTCTATTAAACATGGTCTGATTTTAAAAAATAAAAGGGGATTAAATAGCTGGCAGTCGACCGACATCCCATCCCGGGTTTAGTTTTATATACTAGTGACCGGTAATTCCGGAGGACGCTCCGGCCCGCAGCCACCCTGACCAGGATACCGTGGTAAAAGGATGACTGGACATTGAAATACCTCCCTTTTAAGAAGCTGCTGCTTTTGTGTAAATGCGGTGGGGCTGCAAATCAGTGTTTCTTACTGACTGTATGTTACACTGTCTGTCTGTCTGGCTGTCAATGTAAAATGACTGGAAAGTGAGAGCGGAAGTGAAAAGCGCATTTGTTTATTGTCCCTACGGCAAAATGTTCTGGTATTAAAAACGCTGCGCGTCACCTCGTCCGAACATTGTGAGCATCGCTTTAAAATTTGTCTTAACACACTGGTGTCGCGACCGTCGCCGGCCTGCGATCGCCGCTGACCGCGTCCGCCCGACACGACTGCTTCAGCATACGACGTTCTGCAGAACACGGCGGGCACACGAGTGGTGAACGGCGCGATTCCAGGCCGTCCGAGCAACACCGACGTCGCAGTTCTTTTAGAATCGATCAAGTTTGTTTACCTGCTCCTATTAATGGCAATAAGTTAATGGTCTAATATAGTGTTGTCCAAGGTGACTTACAATCTATTATTGTACTAATATTATTATTATTATTATTATCTGCTCTAGGATACAAATGGATTCAGTTTAGCAGCATTTGTTTATCTTTTCTTGCAGCTTTCTTGAATCTACACGTGGTTCCTTTCCGCAGTACTTTTCCTCTTCTTTGCCTCTCTTGTTGCCCTCCGCAGGGTGACTGAGAGGTGCCCCCCCCCCCCGCTATCGGACGCACGCCGGCAAGCCGACCGAGGAACTTGAGCCGTGGTTGGAGAGTGTGAAAAAAGGAAGATTCAAATGCGCAGTTAATCTGCTTATTGTCTGGAAAACCAGTCCTTTGAGGTAAATGAGAGAAATACAGATGTAATAACTGGGCTGCTGCTGGTTTTTGTTGATTTGGTCTGAGGACACAGGTTATGCTTAGTGAATAGCAACAGTCCACGTGCAGCTGTACTGCACCATGTTCACAGGCTGGACTCTCCTGCAGGCCCTGTCCGGGAAACTGTACAAAACTGCAAAAAAAAGGGCTCAAACTAAAAAAAAAAAAAATCTAATTTGTTAGTTTATCTAAAGTGCGATCACTGTGACTCGCAGCAGGAGAAAGGTGAGAGGAGATAACCTGATACTGGCATCTGTGAAAAACAGAGAAACGGCTTTATTGCGACGTCTGGAAGACTATGATGTGATTTTCTCCTCTCTGTACTCATCCACAGGTACTTTCACAGTCAGCATCACGCACCCCCCAGAAGGAGATTTTCTAGTCCTGTAGCAACTGTGCAGGTAAGGTCCGGCAGGTAACAACTGGGCCGATAATGTCTAGTTGTGCAGCGGCCAGGAGGGTGAGAACCAGGCGGGTGGGGGGGGGGGGGGGTTGCTCCCTGGTCTCTGTAGCCCATCCTACTTGACACCCATATAAATNGGGGGGGGGGGGGGGGGGGGGGGTCTGCTCCCTGGTCTCTGTAGCCCATCCTACTTGACACCCATATAAATAACAAAGACAACATTAACGTAATGTCCATAAAGTGAATGAAATCATATAAACCAGCCTTGAGTTACCAGGTCCTCTCATTACCCGGTTTTGCTGACATGGTTAAAATGCTCATTTCGAAGCACAACTTTAAATAATTTTATAAAGGAAGACTTGGTTTTATTTTTCTAGAGGTGCTTTTGCAGCGGGCGAGGTGTGTGAGGACAGGTGCCGGGCGTTCGGCGCGGCAGCCTCGATGGTATCACAAACCAGAGATAAACCGTTATTACCGCGATTAAACCGATTGCTAAAGCATTATAACCGCGAACAGCGTGAGGTTTTCGTAATAAAGTAAGCAAACGCCCGGACGCTCACGTCGAAACTCCTCGAACAAGTGAGCAGTAAATTTGCTCGTGGGTAAGACTGTGGGTATGCGATGGCGCAGCTCACGGAAAGGAGACGTTTTCCTTTTGTTGCTTTTTCCTTCCATAAAACACCAAAATCTGCACTTGGGAGTCACAACTGTATCCAAACTCAAACTTTAATCCCTTGTTTTTTTTTTTTTTTTTTAAAAAGCCATATTAGAATAACTAGCGGTAATTTGCCAGTTATCGTCGCCAATGACATAGCACTCGAGCAGACATCCGAACGCCGCTGTTAAAGCGCCTGAGCTGCGGTGCCAGCGCTGCGGACTGGAATTGTCAGACAATCTTGTTTACGAGGGATTAAAGCCGCTGGCATTCTTACAACCGAATACGACCCCAATATGAGCGCAGATTCCCATTTAGAGAAAATAAGCCCCCAGTGGCTCCTGGCATTCAGACCTACTCCCACACTTATAGACAAACTGTCTCCAAACCCGCGGTTAATAAGTCCCAGGACGAACGTGTAGGTTACCAGCCTGACTGGTACGTTTCATTACATTGCGCCATCTCCCCACGACAGCCCTAAACCCCCCCGCCCCCCTTTCCCCGCACGGTTTTCCGGACCACGTAGGTTTCTCTCTCGCAAGGCAAATCCTGCGAGAGCGTTGATACGGAGAGCCGGGTTTCAGCGGGCCTCCAGTATATAAACAGCGTTTTTATTGTCCGGAGGGACGGGACTCTGAAGGCAGCGATGGCCTTATCGCAGCCCGGCAGCTCTGTAATTCGCCACGATGATAAAGTGCTGGAGCGGGAAACCTTACAAGGCCGCCACAATCCAAGATGGATTAGTTTTTTTGACATAAGCTTCCTGGAAAAACTAATCAATCAGCCCGTGCCGTAAAATCGGAGGCGCGAGATTAAGGCCCCGTTCCTAATCCTTCCCCTGTACGTTTCATTACACTTTCCAGAGCTAGTTTGCCTTTAAATGTGCCGTAAATAAATAAATAAGGAGCTGCGAGCGTAATTGAAGGAGAGACGGAAAGGGACCCCGAGGGACGGAATTTATGCCGCTTTATTTTGAAGATTGGGCTCAAGCTGTTGTCCCAGCTTAAACTCCTTAAGTTCACAGCACAAAGCGCCGCCCGAGTCGAGGTCCTTTCCGCTCGTTCGTCTCGATGCGTCGCGCGGAAAACGAGACGCAATTCGCAGGCGGGAGGCCAAATTGGGATTACGTGTTTTACGCTCAGTTGAGATTAGTTCCGTTTGAGACAAAAGAAATATTTGGTAGCCAGTGTTACTGGCTGCGCTGTCAGCGTCGTTTCGAAGCAAGGTGTGCTGCAGGGGGTCCGATCTGTGCCGGCGCTCTTCCGCCGGCGTCCTAACCGCTTCTGCACTCTCGGCGATTTTACCTGAAGCAACACAGAAATTCAGCCATTTGTGTGAACTTCACTAAAGCTGTACTTCTTCCAGAAGTGCTACCACGGGAACGCTTTTGGGACCTGAACCGAAAACCTTCAGGTTGAGCTTACAGCCCCCGCGTCCAAATACACACACAGTTCCCCCCTTTTCGACGTCTTCTTACCAGCTAATCCTGTTTCCTGGAAGAAACTAAGCGAGGGCCAAGTCACTGTTTACCGGCCATTTCACTCGGGTTCTCAGCAGTGCCGCTGTGAGTCATTTCCCGCACGAGATGTTTACAGGTGCGTCGCCCTCCCGCTTCCCTCTCCGCGGCCCCCCACAGCCCCTCCGGCGTGCTTCTTTTCTCAGCCGTGGCCTTTAGCGCAGCAAGAAAGTGGCTTTTGTAACGCCGGTCACTTCCAGTAATGCATGTCCAGAAAATAAGACCCGGTCTACATGTTCCACAGTAAGGTGAGGCTTAAATACAGGCATGAAGACCTCCTAACTGGTCAGGAAAGGAATCTGTGCTACATCCATATCCATATCTGTACAATCCATATCATGTAGAACATGCTTTCAAGGCGATGTGATGGAAAGTCCTGCACTGTGACCTGCCTGTGTAAGCTGGCCTTTGGAAAGGTGCCTTCTGGAAACCTGCTAGATACCTGCAGAGGTTGACACGTGTCGGCAGTGAGATCCAGCACTTCTCTGACCATCAATAGGCTGCTGAGTGTGACATACAGGGTGTGTGTCGGGTGTAAAAAAAGCAGTCAGTTGGCAGCAGTTGTTTTTGACGAAGGTTGACCCTGCTGGGGGGAGGGGGGGATCAGCTTAGACATGGCCAACACAGGGCAGCAGTGGGGGGCGGGGGGGGGGGGCACAGAGTTCAGGTGAAATGGGAAGAACAGAAAATGTCCACTGTGTTGTTTCACTGTTGAAAGATGCTGTCGTTTCAATGTATTGGGCTTTGGGGGGGGGGCATTACAAGGAGCACAATGACATGTCCGGGGGGGGGGTCAAAAAACAAAGGTTTCTCCTGATCTGACTCTATGACCGCCTTTGCTGAATTAGAACCAAACAAGAGACTGCTTTTTCGTCTCTGATTTACAAAATTTCACCTGTCGAGTCTTTTTCTGGGGGGGGCTGTACCTTCTGCCAGGAAAGAAGACACTCCGAATCGTAAGCCTCAGGTTAAATGTTGACAAAGAGCGGTTTTCTCATCATTTCAGCGTAACAGGTTCTAGTAGCATGTTAAGCAGAAGAACATCTGCCGAGCGCATCAGGTGACGGTTAACAGTGGCTGACTGGCTGCAAAGCCTCCCATTCCTCTAACAGGACCCGGCGGCATCTCAGATCTTCCATCTCCTACACGTTCCCAAGGCTTCGGTTTGTTTCGATTGGATCAGCGGTGTCCGTGTTCGACGAGGAAATAAGTGGTATTAACAATAACCTGTCAGTTTACGGTGTTACAGTCGCAGCAGCTGAGTTTATGACAGCGAAACGGTGAGCAAAGGTCTCGGCCGTGACGAGTCCTGCAGCTGTAGATGTTCTCATTTCGAACCCACCGTATGAGATGCAGGCTGTTTTTACGGAAGAAAACTTTACAGTACGGCAGGAAGGACAGGTGAGAGCGGCTCACCAGGCAGCGCTGAACAGTTAGAACGACAGCAGTCCCCGGGTTTAGGGCACCGATGAGCCGCTGGTGGGCAAAACACAGGCGCTGCCTTGTTGCTAGTGTGGAAATGACAGAAGATCCACTCCAGCACGTCTCCCCCGAGCCAGCCAGAAGGAGGGGCGAGGGACTCCGGCCAGCGCCGTGGGACTCGGTCCCACTGGAAACGGCACCACAGAACAGACGTTCCCGAGGGCGGAGGGGGGTCCAGTTCACACACGCGGGGCACAGATGCACCCGGTGTAAAAATAACAACGGAGCTTCTCGGAAACACGGTGAAAACGCGGTGCTACGGCGCGAAAGTGATTTTTGAGGCCTGTTATACTCCACCCTCGACAAGAGAGCTTTTCAAAATACTGCAGCTACCCAATTATAGATTCGCCCCCTGCGGTTTTTTTAAAACATTTCTAGAAAAATGATTTATGTGTGTGGATGTGGTCACTTCAGCGTTCTGCTTTTCCTTTAGCAAGAAGATCTGAATGAAGTGTTTCCACAGTATTTCACGGCACCATCGGGGGCAACTGTAATTACGGCACTTTCCACGTTTTGTGCCAATTCACACGGAGATTTGGGAAAAGCGTAGCTGTGTGAAGCCGGCGTGAATTAACACGGTAAATGTTTAAATGTATAGTTCCGCTCCCTTCAGTCGACGTTACGTTTCCGTTTTAAAAAATAAATTGTTCTGTTTAAACGGGGAAAATTTTGCAGTAATGTGTATTTTTGATCGGTGCTGCCGTGTGGCGTTCGGGCGTCGGTGGACCTCCGCGGGTCACGCTTCAAGGTCGTCGCTTCAGTTTTTTCGATTGTCCTCGTGACGCGTCTCTACAGACGTTTTGTTCTCTGCTGCAGCCGCTCATTAGTCACTATTTTGCTGACAAATGGATCTTATTTAGTTATTTGTAAATTAAACAAGAAAAGAGTTCTAACTTCCTCCTCCTGCTCTTACGTGAAATGTTTTATTGTGTTTCCAGTGAACTTGGAAACAACTTTCCACTGTGTGTGTGTGTGTGTGTGTGTGTGTGTGTGTGTGTGTGTGTTACAGAGGTGCAGCAGAGGCACAGACAGCACCAGCAGTAGCAACACTCTGTGGGGGGGGTCATGCAGAATGCCGCTTCTCACACAACCATAGACATCCACTCCTGTGGCTATTTCTACATTAAAGCTTCTCTAGAACATTCATTCTTATAACAGGACCGTCAGAAGTTCTACAGAAGCTGCTATTCACTCATAATAGCGTTCGGCTGAGGGGGGGGGGGGGCGGTTAGCTGGAGCAGCTCAGGTCCAGTCTGCCGAACGACGGACAGTTGGAGCGAACTCACCACTTGCAGGCAGAAGAGGAGCAGGACGGACTTGGGGTTTCTCATCTTCGAGCGGCGCTCTGGCATCAGCGGCGGGAGCGCAGTGAAGGTGGCGGCACGTCCGGCAGCGGCATCTCCGCTCAGCGCCTGTGCGGGTCAGGAGCGAGGGGGTTACACACACACACAGCGCGCGGTATGACACTGCAGTCCTGAAACGCGCATCACGTGCGAAAAATGAACGAGAAGCTTTCGACACTGAGACGAATCAGTCATGAACTGAGCTGTAAAATGTGGTAACGCGCAGAGGCTGTTGCTGCTGTTTCCTCACCGAGTCTCGCGGTCTCCTGCCTGCGCTCCGCTTCCCTGTGAATCCACTCTGTTCGAGTCCCAGGGCTTCCAGCGCACACGCTCTCTCTCACTGAGTCACACACACCCTCACACACACACCTTCACAGATCTGTGTGCTGCAGCGTGAGCCGAGTTTGTGTGAAACTCAGGACTGAGAAGTGAGAGGGGCTGCGGTGCGGCTCCTGTCAGCCCCCCCCTCGCGCTCTCTCTCTCTCTCTCTCTCTCTCTCTCTCGCTCTCTCACACACACACACACACACACCTTTCACACCCCAGACGCTGTACAGTGAGTGTTAAACGTGGTAAAGGACACAGTGTGTTTGCTGCCTGGAAACAGACAGGGACAGAACGCGGGACCGGCTCGTGTCCGCAGGGGGTGCGTCTCCTGCCTGCGTGTGTGACAGAGGACAGGGACGGGACTGTCCGCCTTTAACAACCACCTTCTCTCCTCTGTATTATTATTATTGTTATTATTATTATTATTGTAGTTGTTGTCGCTGCACCGTCTCAAATTTGGGTCCAGCGACTTCCAGGGTTTGACACCCACGGCCACTAAAACTTGAACGTCTTTCCCACGTTTTGTTGCGCACAGTTCGCGTGTTTCTTTTCTACTGGTTTGGGGAAGTGAACGCATGACGACTGGAAATGACTAACAGCCGAAATGATTTTAATACGATTACGGGAAACGTTCGAGTTTAATGAGTTTAATGAGAAAACCGAGCTCGATTTGCGGAAATACGGTAATATTATATAACGTTATGTTAGTTCAGGTCTAGTTCTTCAAGAAGGCCATTTGAGATGGTTTGTCTCCACCAAATTTTATTTAGCTTCCCGATATAACCTGTTTTTAAGTGAAAAATTATCTCGAATGAATATAAATTTATCGTGACTATTATTGCTGTTGTTCATTGCTCTGACACCGTTGTTCAAGGCGAGTTAAAATGTGGAGAAACGTTAAAATGATTTACTCATATAAACAGCAGCGATTTTATACTAAGATCTATTACGATGCAGAAAAAAAACACTTTTTAGAGTCGAGTTTCTGCGACTTCCACACAGATTTATGTACAATATACTGCACTGTTGTCCTCTAGCGCCGCCTAGCGGACGAGAACGTTTGCACCGTTTTAAAATTTCTTCCGAAGAAAATAGTAAATAATAATTCCTATAATAATCAGTTTCAACGAAAATAAAGATGTTGGAAGTAAAGCCCGATTTCAAGCTGGAGGTGCTCATGTCCACTTTTAACTATTCAGTTTAGTCAACGAGAAACAATTAAATAAGTGGAATTCTTCATATTTTGTATCATGTCATGAGATCTACTTGTGATGTTGCTACTTGTAACACACAATTTTACTGAGCAGATTAATAATAAATCACAGTTAATACAATAAAAAAACAAATATAATACAGTTCCACAGGCAAAGATAAGCAATATTACTTGCACCCTATCTATCTATCTATCTATCTGTCTATCTAGATATTTCTACACATGACCCCAATCTATTTTTCATGCTTCCATCTTCATACACTGATTTTCCAAGTGGGATCACAGCAGGGCATAAAATGAAAACAAGACAAATTAAAAGCACACAATAAACCATTTTAATTTCTCAGGATAATAACCTGGAATTACACACGGATTCTCAGCTCACACCGTGAGGGAAACCTTGACACGTAAATTCCGTCCTGCACAGAGCCATCGGTGGGCCGCCTTGCAGGATCTCTGTGTCCGTTGACGTGAACTTGTGCAGTCCGGGGTGAAACGGCTCCTTCGTCTGATGTTTACAACCTTGAGGGCGGAATATTAGAAAAAGTCAGTAAAACCTTTTGTGGCCCCGTCACGGTTCACAATGTCGCTGTTGGGGTTGGAAGTGGAGAAAAGCCCAGACGCTCTCGCTCCAGCGCTGCTCTTCAACTATTTATCAAGAAGTTCATGCACAGCTACAGATGAATGCAGATTCACCTGGAGAATTTGCTGAATTCTTCTAAGATACAATCAACTATGTCCTGAGGGCTTTGGAACCACTGGGCACTTTGGGCACCTCAAGCAGCGCGGAGTGTTTCTCTGAAAAGAACGAAAGTTCGGACATATTATTCACCGAATGTAGCTTTACACCCTCACTAAACACCAACTCGGGAAAGTTAAACCGCTGAAATAAAGGTTAAGCACATCACCTACGGCAAACGCACTTCACAATTAATGAAAATTGAAGTTCACTTAAGGAGAAACCTAAGAACACAAATTAGTCTCCAGTGTTCCGCCGAGACGCTGTACGTCTAATCGGAGACGCATACTGAGCACATGGCCCCCTGGGGACAAATACTGTAGGACGGTCGCCAGGACTGTGGTGCCACCAACACCGAAGGCACAAAATCGAGCTTTGTTTGCCCGAAGTGTTCAGTTGTATATGGCAGATGAGGGCAGTTTAGGACTGACTGTCCCTCAGCTACAGTCTTAAGTAGGACTGATACTTGGTTCTTTACTCAAGAAGTTCATAAGCAGCATGTGGCACAGAACTGTGAGAATCTTCCGTCTGTATCTGTCTCTTCATCCGTCGTGAAATCGACTTTTGTTACTCTGAGCGTCTGTGCAGTGAGGGAACGTGAATGTCAGCCATTCTGGTTAGCTTGCGGGTTGGGGGAAACCGGCAGGGTTTTGTGGGCCGGAGCTGCAGCGCCGCCTGTCCATTTTCTCCCTGGTTTAGTGCATCTTTCTCCAGCGCAGGTTATCAAGATGTAACGGCATACAGTTACCCGGTGATCGTGAACTGACCCATCGCGGTCGGCTGCAGTTTCACCCGTCCGACCCCCACGAGTCCCTCACTGCACACGTAGTCCTGGCCCTGCAGTGAGTTGATGCTCTAATCTGAATGTGAGAGAGAGAGAGAGCAGATGTAGAGAGGAGAGGAATGAGAGCGAGGGGGAGAAAGGGAGAGGAAAAGAGACAAAACAGAGCTACAGATCCTTCCGTGGGGACGCGGGGACGACTGGCCAGTCTGTTGATCAGGCAGCCAGGTGTATCAGACCAGCAACTGTCAGACCCCCTGGGAAAAGTCCTGCTTCTCCCAGTTGCGTCTCCAGCACTGGGTCTTCTTCCCCTGAAGGTCATTTCCGGCCAGTTTCATACAGACAGGGGTGAGGTGAACAGGGCTTCAACCCCACAAACCTCAAGCTGTGATGAGGCAGTTTCCCGGAGGACCATTATTCTACTTCCTTCTCTAATGCTTTTTGTCTTCTTAAAGTCTTTCAGCCATATTTATTACATCTGGAAATATATTTTTAAACGCAAAATTTAATTTCTTATATAGAATATCTTTGAACTGTTGACTCTAGTAAGTTTGTCATTATGTGCAACAATACGCAAGTGTTCCAGTCTTATCGCTGCGATTGTATAAAGGCTCCAACACAGTGGATGGCTGTGTTATGTAATTTCATGTACCACATTAAAAAAACAAGAAAAAAAGGGTAAAACCCGTGCAGTGAATTAAATGTAATTTGCTGATCCACACCGTTTCTATTCAGTTTTGGCGCAGAACAAAAGCTCTTCTAGGCCATATGTCTCCTATCCAGACAAATACATACCATTAAATGCATCTTTTTATTTCTACACCCGAGAACATTTTTGTTTTTTGCTTTTCTTCTTTACACAGCATGCTACGGAGGAGTTTGCACCTGTTCATTATGCACCATTATTATGATTTTGTTTAGTCCTGACAGTTCTGTCTTCTGCAGCTCTGAGTCGGTGTTCTGTTAAGGCAGCACAACAGCTCATCTTGGTTGTTACCATGTGACTGTTCTCTTCTCCCCTGGTAACCACGTGTTTACCGACCCCTGTAAACTGCCCCGTTTTCAGCTCAATATACAGAAATCCACCGCGGGATACAGTAGTGTGTGTGATCGGCCACAAGGGGGCAGGATTTCACTAGTTTTTTTTTTTTTTTTTTTTTGCTTATTAATTGGACGTTTGAAAAACTTCTTCCTTTTAAACTTGCTGGCCTTTTCAACACAGGCTTTTCTCTGCACTGAATTTACACTTTTGTACGCTGCTTACAGCGGTTGTATGATTTTGCCCGAAGTGTTGCTTGTGCTTTTTATTTTATGAACAACTGTGCCAAAACTGTATGAGACAATAATTTCCGTCGGCATGACTTTTACATGATGTAGCATCAGTAAATCATCTCCTTAAACATAACCATGGTTAGCACTGGGTTAGAGGGTTCGTGTTTTTGTGAACTCTCACCACAGCTTCTTCAGTCACGGCAGCTCACACCTTCAAGAGCCCTTTTCATTATTGGCTACCTTTATGAGTTACGGTAAATTTCTTGCTCATTGTTGTTCCCTGAACCTGAGAATAAAGACAGGAACTGAACTCAAGGTCACTGTGGGAGTGTGAAGAGTAGAGGGCTCAACCTCACACATCCCTGATTCAAACAATGGGTACTTTCTAGGCCATCTGCTGTCAGAGTAGTTACTTTGACACCAGACTCACACAGTTTAATAGTTGCTCACTGACCCCATGAGCTTTTTTAAGGACGTGAGATAAAGCAGCAAACATCAAGAATTTCTTGCAAAGTAATGATGTTGAATCTGCTGCCTCTGATATTTGGGTTTGTTTGAACGGTCCCCACCAGAGGTAAACATATCTCAGCTGCCCACTTCCAGACCACTGAGGCGTTCCCGAGTACTAGTCACTTTCGCAGTACCAGCTGACTTACCCAGACCCGCCCGGGGCACAAAGACAGGCAAACAAACAAACAGAGATTGAGCTTTATAGATATAGTGACTATATGTCAGGAACCTTTTACACGTAGCACTTTGCTGACCTTGTGATCTTATAATTCTGAATTGAGTGGTTCAAGATTCTGCTTTTGTCACTATTAACTAAAGGGTTTAGATAAGAACAGAGACAGTCGGGAGTTCAGCGAAAGAAGAGCATCCAGTCTTGGGGGGGGGGGGTCATGTTGGGGCAATCGATGTCACCTGGGGATGGGTTTGGGGTGTCACCGTCATGGTTCTAAAATAGGTACAAGGCCTGAACTTGGCAGAAATCACCTGAGATCAGGAAAGTGGCAAAATATAACATTTTTAGGTCACTGGAAGAGCAGGTCAGAAACCCTGAGAAATGCAGCAGTATTTTATTTCATGGAATCACAGCAGGAACGGTGGAGCAAATTTGTTATTCTTTTTATTTCTCTTCTGGTTTCGTGTATCTTAGTGGTTCACTTGTCTTTCTACATCCACCGATTCATATTTAACCACATTTATTCGTTTATCCATATTAACTCTTTAAACACCCCTTACAGTTTGTACAATTAAGTATTTTAAGATGTGGAATCGTTTGGATTAAACAAGCATTTCATAGTAAAAAAGTGACAGTTTCTGCCAACTACTGTACTTTCCAGCAGCTTCTCTATCTCTGTGAACCTGTAGATCTCTTTTATTCTGTCTGTTCCTTATATTTTTGTTTCTAAAAATTGGAAATTTGCCAGAAACACTGGCACACTACTGGTTTGAAATTTGGGACAATGATATTTCACACCCTAAGTGAAGTTTTTGCTAAGTTCATTAAATGGCAAAAAAAAGCCGCTTAATATCTTGAAAATGTCTAATTCTGTCTTTAAAATAAGGCTTAGAAATGTGTAGCGCCTACATCCCTCCGACTGAACGGTACGAGCATGCAGAATGACAGACGGGGCAGTTTGGCCACTAAATGCAAAAAAAAAATGGATATAAAGTTTTGTGATGTATAATTGTTTACGCCGCACGTCACCGGCGCACGTGTCGCTCCTTGAATTAACAAGGAAGTGGAGGGAAATCCAAACAGGGAAGAGGTTAGGCAGTCGCTGCAATACAAATGAAATCTTTGCAGCCTGTTTTGAGCCCAGCTGCCTGACATTGGAATGCAGCCCAAAAGATCGACGAGAAGGCAGTAAAGTCAACCCTAAATGAGAAAAGAAATGGAAGATCGCTGGAAAACTGCAGGTAGGCGCCAGCCGGCGCGCTGAAGCGCCAGTTCGCCCTCCGACACATAGGCGGCAGTGCGGAGCCCAGAAGAACACGAGAAGACTCCTCGCTGTTAAGACGAAACGAAGAAGGGTCTCCGACGCCATATTGCAAATGTGATGTTCACACTCGGGCTGCAGGTTTCGGAATTGTGGAGAAACGCTGAATTACTCTTCGGTGAGCCGCTGCCGGGCTGACGCACCGCCCCAGACAGAAGGCCGCAGCCGAGTCGGTGCCATGGCTGCCGGCTGGAGGGAGTGACCAGGTGGTAAGCGCTAAAGAACATCGCGAGCAAACGGGCTCGGCCGGGACTTAATCTCTTAGTTACATCCGCCTGTCCGGCTGTGGTCGTCGCCTTGAGCTGTAAAGAGGGGGAAGGAAGGAGCGGCGAGCTGCTGCAGGAGAGTTTCGCCTCACTGTTGCCCACAGTGTGGGTGACGCGAGGAGAACGGCTCCTGGCATCATGTGAGAAGCAGCCCGGGGCCGGGGACACAGCAGAGCCGCAGCGGTGACATGGAAACAAACAAACACACACACACACACACACAGCACCATTTATCCGCTTTGTCTGCTGTCAGCGTCGCTGCTCAAGCCGCTCGCCGGCGGCGCCTTTTCCCCGCGTGCCGGAGGAGTTTGCAATGGAGCCGGTGTGACTAAGCGACGAGGTGCGCACCTTGCAGGTGCGGGAAATGTCTCCATTGCTCAGTAAACAAGCGGTTCGTGCCCGGCTGGGGGGTGTTGTTCTGCTTGCACTGTGTGTGGTCACGGGTTTTGTGGTTTTGGTTATAAACGCGGGCAGCAGGGCAGCGCGCTGTTTTGGACGTGACGTTGCGCAACAGACGCGTCTTGTGACCGGGGCGTGAGCGCCGAGTTTCGCTCCTCGGGGTTCCGTGGAAACGCAGCAGGCGGAGAGCGGGTCTCGAGCGCCGCACGTACAACGTATGTAGCCCTCGGGAAGCGCAGGCACGGCGCCCCCGCTGCGGTTGACCCAGGCTTCGCGCGTGCCTCGCCTGGCGGGGGGTTCGGGCAGGTGGGGACACCGCGGGCGCGTCCCGCTGCCTTGTTGTCGTTCGGCCGCATTGTTGTGAGCAGCAGCAGCGCGCGCGCGCGCGCCGGCCCTTCCGTTGGCGCGCGTCACTGCAGCAGTGCAGCTCCGACTGACGGATGGGGAGCGAAGATCGTCACCCTGCGGGACCGCGCAAAGCGCGTCCACGTCGCGAATAGTCCTACCTTGCGGAGGTCCGTGGCTGTGCGGTGACAAAACGGCGTTGTTTCTGTCCGATAATGCCAGTATTTGACCAAAAAAAACCCGAGATTCCGCCGGACATTAAAACACTTCACGCGCCCAAACCCGTTTAAAGGCGTTGCAGTGGGCAGCCTTTAACGGGCTTCTACTGGTGCTGCTCGCCATTCACCCCAAACGGGATGTTTGGTAGCCAACTAACAGTAAAACGAACACGTTGCTGTCAGAAGGTGATGAGACGACCATCCTTCTGGACTGGCGTGTGTCTCTGAAGGTTCCAGGTGCGGCTCCTGCCTCCTTCTGCGGTGCCCTTCATCCCCAAACCTACCCTGAGCTGATGCCCTGCTGCAGGCCTGTAGACGGTTAAATCCCTGTTAAAGCTGGTTGTGACGCCGTGTTGCCTTGGGCACGGACTTCGGCTAAATAAAGGCTGATGACGGTTGTAATGAGGACAGTATCGACAGCAGCGTGACAAGGAGCTGCTAGTTTGTGATTTAAATATTTTCCAGGGGCAAAGCAGCTGTGGACTAGTTCAGTGTGAATTTCGAGGCAGTGCTGGGTTTTTGGGGGGTCGGTTCCATCCGCTGCTCGGTAGGTCATCTGTGTGACAGCGTGAGCCCAGAGGTGTGGAGACGTACCCAGAGACCTGGGCTGACCAGGTCCAGAGTTCATCCTTGTATACACTCACCAGAGTCCTACTGGTCTATCTGAGAAAACATCTCTTCTGTGTATATTGTTGAACTTTACACACCCATTCTTTCTCCAGAGGTTAATTTTGAAAGGCCTGTTTAATGATGGCAACATCTAATGTATTTTTAATTTTTACACACGCCTTCGCTGAATGTTTTTTTTTTTATTATTATTTTTTTTGTCAGCTGTTCTTTAAAGGAATCATTTCCATCTTATTCGATGGCCTTGGACATCTACATCTTCATACACCTGTTCAGCTGAGCCTCCTGTGAATACCTTTTCTCTGTGCCCTGATATGATGTAACTGTCAGTGTAAATAATGGTGAGTGTGTACTGTTCTGGGGAATATGTTGGAAAGAAAACTGAACATCAGGGCTGACTTGAATCTAGTTTGCGGGGGGGAGGGGTGTAATGGTTTGTAGGTTAACTTTAAAGAAAAAAAAAAACCCTCCTCACTCTCAGCAGTTGAATTTAGTCTACTGGAGGAATTTTTTTTTAAAGCTCAAACTGTATATGCAATGTGGTTTCTTGTTGAACCATATAGAGGGCATTATATGCTTTCAAATGATACTGGATGTCTGGGGAGGAATGGTTTCTTCGAAATCCTTGAAATAGATGTACACAGTAATTTTACTGGTTTCAGGAGGATATAAAAAAAAAAAACCACCATCACTGAACACTTGCACAGAGCAGGGTGAATGTACATCTGTAGTGGAACTTGATGTGATAGTAAAGAAGCAGTTTCTCCTTTGGCCCAGTATGTGCTGTGCAACCTCCGAAATTTTAACATTGCCAAACCCAAGGGTGTTTCTGATCTGTCATTTCGCCTTTTTACTTGACGCTCATGTTTAGTCTGTACAACAGATTTCAGTCGTGTACCCATGATTCCCAGGTCTGCAGTTTCCGCCAGACAGAGGAGATGAAACTGATTTACTGATGGCGCAAAGCTGTGTTTATTTTGGGCACACTATTCTATGCCAAAAATGAAGTGATGTGCTCACAGAATGACATTATTGCGTGTAATATGGCAAACGGCCATCATGAAAATGGTCATAGAATAAACAATTTAAAACTGTTTCCTGGTTAATCTGTCTCCGACACAAGTGGTTAATACCGTGTTAAGAACAGAATGCATAAAGATGTCATCTCATTTTTCCACAGCTTCACTCAGCAAGAAAAATGCCAAAACTGAAAAGATGCATATAGCAGTATGAATCAGTAGCTTTTTGCCATAATTTTGGACTCAGAACAGTGACTTCGTGCACAGCTCTGTTCATTTCATAGCACTTCTCACTCTTCATAAGCCATATGCAAAATTAAGGTTTAAAAATGCTTCCGGAGTCTTTTCGACATTCATTTCAAACAGAATTGACAGCGCTGTTCTCACTGTTGCAGCACTGAGTGCTTAACATAGTTCTAGGGCTCTTGCAACAGGGAAGTGAGTAACACTGTACACGTTTTCAGTTGTTAAGGTAACAGAAATAGTTGGCTGTTTAGGTAGGTGAGCTGCTAACTGAGGAGAGAAAAAAACCTCCGGGCTCCGGTCATTCTACTGTGGTGGCCTGTGTCTATGCCCAGTATGTCTATTAAAACAAACTAAAGACACTATTCAGGCCCAACCCAGAAGTACTTAGTCACTGATCTTTGATCATCTCGCACTGTGTTTTATAGCATCTTGTGATTTTGGTGTAATGAGACTTTCGAATGAACGCAGAAGCTTTAGGAAGTCGCATAGCATGTTCCTGGCTTTCTGGAATATTGATGTCTGAACATTTAGCTCCTACGTGGTTGGGTGGTGCTCCAGCTTGGTTTTTGCTTGTTTACATCAGATAAGCAAGATTGAAGCTGGCACTTCCTTTGCTCTGCAGCCAATGTTGGGGAACCATAGACTGAGCAACACGGGGCTGGACAATGGTTTGTTCTGCTGTAAAACAATATTAAATTCAAAAAAGGAGGTAATAAAATGCTTTATTACATAAGCAATAACATACAGCTGTTACTAATGTGAAATGATGAGGACAAAATCAAAGTTTTCACTTATTTATTCTGACACATCCTTATCATAAGAACAGAATGTTCTCTGCTTCTGCTGGATACTGGGAAAACAGGTTAGCATGGTTACCGGAGTAAACCCAGAAGGCTAGAGTGCAAACCGCAGGTTCACATTGGTCCTGTGAACAGGAAAGTCTCACTGAGGTTTAGGGTGTTACAGGTGTTACTTTTGCCACAAATAATCATTAAGATTAACCATCGATTTTATTTTTAAAACTGTTTACGTTCGGGGTTTAAAATGGTGGCTTCGTGCTGTGTCTCAACGGAGACACTTTTAGGAACATACTTTTTAAATATTGACAAAATTGTGTTTTTTTTATCCAACACCTAACAAGTTATCTATTTCTCCCACTTGTAACAAATCCAAATAAACAGCTTATTGTATCCAAACGTCTTCAAGTCTAGTTAGTTTGAAGCCATCAAAATGCTATGCAAAAGGAGCCAGATAAATTTATGTAAATATTTTTCCATTGATTTTGAACTGCTCCTCAACATGTTCAGGTCTTGATAAATGACCCGTCCAACAAGCTAAGCCTGTGATTCTTGTAAGATTTCTGCACGTTTAATTGCTAGGGGTGGCTTGAAGAACCGAAGCCGTAGTATCGTGTGAAACCCGTTTGTCAGACTGCGCGTGTGAGCCATTTTACTGTTGTTCCAAATGAGCCGAGAGCTGAAATATTTAAAAGAATGTCTCTCCAGATATGCCTGTGATTATAATATTCATTTAATTGTTATGCTGTATTGAGAGGGGAAGGAGGTCCCACGGTTTTTAGAGGAACTCCTCCTGATTTCCCTGCTCGCAGAGAGTTTCCTTCTGGTACCTGAATGTCTCTGGCAGCCTTCATTGTTCACATGATTATTTCCTGAATCAGTTCTGCTGGGTTTTCTCAGGGACTACAGAGCAACATCCCTTCTGCACTTTGAATTAGGAACCTTTTCGGTTGTCCGGCTCTATAGCCGTTGAACCACATCTTGGACAGAAACTGTGCATTTTTTAATGTGTGTGTTACCTCTACCCACAGATCCGTAACCAGTGAGAGGAGACCTGGCACTGCCAAGGTTTTCAGTGAACCTGTTATGTTTGGTTTTCCCTGAAACACTCGGGGCCCTGGTCCGTTTCACACCACTGTGCATTGGCTTTGTTTACCGGAGAAATAAGACTTCAGTTAAGTTGCGTCAGACTTGTGGTGTCGCATACTCATGGTGGAGATTTCTGAAAACTGCCAATGCCATGTTTTTCTGCTGAAATGTTGCCTTTTATTTTATTTGTGAATTAGTGTTGAGCCGAAGGTAATGATTAATATACGATACATGAATAAGAACGATGGAATGTGTGTAAATTGTAATCGCTGAATTATTGAAATGAAATTCTGTATAGATCGTGTAGAGGACATGAGCTCTGAACTGTGTACAGATGAACAGATATAAAAAAGACACTACTTTTGCTGCTGTTCAGAAGTGGTGCAGTGAATTTGTAAAACTGGCTGTCGTGTCACGCTGCTCTGTTGTATCATTGCCGGCATCTTTTTTACAAGCTTGATGCATACTTGAAAATTGGCCAATGAATATAAAATCTTTGCAAGGGTTTTTAAATAGTTTCACTTATATACAGGAAAACTCACAAGTCACTCACATCTTGAGGGCTAATTGTACTTTTAACACATGCGGATGGGGTTGCAACCAGAGCAGTGTCACCCAGCAGTCAGTCTTAGAACTTGCTGACTGTACCGCATTATCCAGAAAATGCTGTTTTCTGATTAATCGTATATTTCCTGGGGTATTAGCATTAATGTTGGATCGAGTGGCATCTGAACAGCTGTATTCAGTGTTGTGCGTGTTTTTGACTTTGGAAGGGCAACTGAGAATGCGATAGACTTCTAAACTCATGTGGTGTCATCACAGTCAAAACTGCCAAATTAAATGGTGGTGGTGATGATGTTGTTGTTGTTGTTGTTATTATTATTAGTATTATTAATATTCTTACTGAAGTTGAAATGCCAGACTTCAGCTGTCTTGCCACTGAAAGAGTGGCTCATTGGCTGGAGAGTGTCGTCCTCAACCTGCTGTTTATAACCTGAGAAGGACTTTGACCACATGCTTAGGAAGCTTTGATCTAATTACAAGTGTCACATTGTCACATTGCATCTCAAATCGGCCATCTGGATGGTACCTGCGGAACTTCTGCGTGCTGAGCCCCTCGCAGGTTTAACTCTGTGTCTGACTGCAGTTGATATGTGTCCTTTGGGGACAATTTGTAATTTTAACCCTCTGGATTTTTTCGGGTGCCTGTTCTTTCCAGGCTGCTAGAGGCAAGATGTTGCACTGGAGTGAAGCAGTATGTCAGTAACTTCAGTGCACTCTTTATTCCTCACGCTACAGTCCCCGCCACTGTTTGTTGTTGTTTTGTTAATTTCGCATCGCGATGAGTCGCTCTGCACCCCAGCATTGTTGCAATATTCATCTGACGTCCTTTGATAAGCTGGGCTGGGCTGCAGGCCCTAAAGGGTGTCCCTGACATGGCCGTTTCACACACCACTCAAGTATTTCATCATTTCACTCTTTGCCAGAACCTGTGTGTCTGGCAAGCATCGTGACACTGATCAAAAATTGTGAACTTTTATCTCACCACAGAAAAAAGGCAGGTAACTTTTTTTTTTTAAAACTAAATGGTATTCTCGCTTCAAAAATGAAGTCAAAAATCATCAAATTTCTGAAAAATATTATTAAAAATGTCATTTAATGCATGATGTACCAATTCCAAAGGTACGTATCCGTGTACTTTATTAATTCAGACAGTTAGAAGATAAGTACAATTGAATGCTTTGTCATGTAAAATATTTTAATGTAATTGTAGGTAAGAAAATATTTGGTATTTCATTTTAAAACCACTTTCTAGAAGCCCTTTTTGTTAACTGGATTCTGGATTTTTTTAAAATGAAGTTCCAGTGGTGTGTTAAAATGTTTGGTGACCATCTTGCCATATATCTTTTCTCTGTGGCAGAAATGTCAAACTTTCTCAGTGTTAGTCACACGTGACGCCCAGAATTAGGTGGAAAGAAATCTGAAAATGTATTGTAAATAACACTGCACCACATAGCTTTGTGGGTTTCAAGGAAATAACCAAGTACTTGTAATGGTCCCGTAAAAGTGCCACCATTACATGCATGTATGTGTAATGACATATGACGGTTGTCCTGCTGCTCATTGGCTCTCACTATGCAGGTGGAGGGACGTGGGCGCTGTGTGTATTTCTTAAGAGCCATTTCTCCTCTGTAGATCTAAGTTTAGCACAGAGTTGAGAGTTCATAGGCTAATAGAGCTTTGAGGAGGGATGACTAAACTGGATAGAATTTCACTGATCCTCTGGCACAAGAGCACTGCTTGCTCTTTGACAGGAAGGGAGGGATTCGGCAAGAAGGCCACATTTTATTTCCTTGTTTATTGCAAACAAAAACACGAGGCAGGTAATTTGCACTGGCAGATTGTTCGAAATACTAGGAAACCATTACGCCAGGAAATTGTGGAGCATAGCACACTGCTGTCATCGCGTGTTCCATTCACGTTCCCGTGTCAGCTGCCAACAGGCCTTTTGGATTGTACGGTGTCGAGTGCCTGCCGAGTGGCTCGGTTGGTTGAGTGGTTACTGTTGAATCCTGGCCCCGGTGCTTCCATTTGTGCAGCAACAGGCTCTGAAGAGCAGAGTGTACCCTTTGCATCCCCGACGGCAGATTCCCACGTGGCCCGGGGCCGAACGCAAGGGCAGGCCGGCCACTTGAGGCAGCGGTGGCCAAAGCATCCCAGCCACGGGCGCCGAGAGCCAGTCTCGGTTTGAAATCTCATTGTAAGTGAGAAGATTTGAGTTTTGTTTTATCCTATTTGTGTGTTGTGTTCACACAATGTCTGGAAACCGGTTATAAGTTTTACGGTGTGAACCATCCTAACGTAAGAGCTGGAATCGGTCCATGAGGATGTTTTCTGGTACGTAAACTTACAGTACGTACTATGGTAGCACTCGAGCTTTCGTCACCACTCCTGTATCCGTAAACCGAGAACGGGGCAATTAAAATGTCTCCTGCTCCTCCTTCCCCGTAGGTTTACATTAAACGGTCTTGTTCGGCATGGTGGTCACACACACGTGGAACGATACGTTCGAATCCATTAACTACTGTTAAGATGTGCTGCTTTTTATGACTGTAAAGTCTGTTGTTTCACATGTTTCTGAGGATGTTTTTGGTGGTTGTTTGTTTGGTTGCCAAATGTTTTCTCCACGTTGTTATACAGCTCGGCAGGTTGAGACTGAATGGCTGGGTCAAACGCAGTGTGCAGCAACTTTCCGTTAGTGTGTCAGGTTGTATCACCACAGTTACCTGCAGCTGTTCTTCCTTTCCATTGCTTTAGTCCTGAAATGCAGACTGTCACCTGACTTTTGAAAGAAACAGGCCCACAGTCCACATTGCATTCATTTACGACCTCCAGGGAGCAAGGCGTAGAGAAAACAACGATTAACAAAGCTGTGGAGCAGCTGCAAATTCATATCGCTAGTACAGTTGTATTGTTATATAATTGTAGAATACGATCGACAAGTGGTAACTATGCATATAGTTGGTTTCTGTGCAAGGTGTTAGAAGGCTCAGCAAAAATGACATCGAGAATTTAATCAGGACAAACATTGCAGTTGCAGCTTTAGAGAGCAGTTTTCCAGAGATATTTCTCATTTAACACTGTAGTAGTACTCCTCCTCTCCAAGTTTGTGTTAAATGTCCAAAGGCTCAGTGGTGTAGGGGGCAACAAGTGCCTTATGACTCCTGGGCTATGGGTTTGAATGTGTGTTCACGTCTGGCTCGGCGTGAGTGGGCTTTACGTGTTCTCCCTGTGTTCCAGTGGTTTCCACTTACAATCCAAAGTTGTTTGGAGGAGGCAGCATGGTGAACCACTTCCATACTGACCTTTCCTGGGGAAAAACCACACAAGTGGTCACCACAAGTCAGTTTCCACCCAACAGCATGTACTGTACCTCACCACTGAAAACACGCCTGTGTTGTGACGTTCGACTAGTCCTGCATGCTTAGCCTTTTCCTGACCGATGGAGGAAAGTGCAAAGTTGAGGTGTATGTGTTTCATTCTCAGGAGAGTTACTGTGTCAGCTGGCCTTTGTGGCCAGTGTAGTGGTCAGTGGTACAGAGAGGAAATAACAGGCAGATGGTTTCCTTTTTCAGAAACTTTGTACAGAACAAAGGCTGTATTATGGCTTTTGGCCCACATTACACAGCAATTTGGTCTTGAGGTCTGAACCCTCTTGGTCAGACACTTCCGTGCCTCTGCTGCTGTGGACATGGGAACCTCTCTGTGTGGGCCACCACCATGCTGCCTCTGTCACCTTCGTACTGCGTGGAAAAACAACGCTGAACTGTCTCACTCTGTACTAAGTCGTTTCTCCCAGCTTTGCATTGTTGCCATCCCTCAACGTCTGGAGTCCCTCCCTTGATTCCAGCAAGAACAGAAAAACCTGCTCTACCCACGTCCTGTTTTGTGTGGGCTGCCCGTATATGGTAAAGAGGCGGGTTTCAGAGGTACGACGTCATTGTCATGCCATGAACTTGTTCGCCCCCTCAGTTAATTATTATTTCTGTTAATAAATCACTCCTCAAGGCCATTAATACAAAGAGGCAGAGGGATACAGCATGGTGGTCGCACACATGTTGAATGACAAAGGAATGAACAAATTATTTGAAGAAATAATAATAGACTGGTCTATTCATTTTTGATAATCGTGTCACAGTAGTGTGTGTGTGTGTGTGTGTGTGTGTGTGGCCTGCTCTATGGGAGTTAACTGTAAAGTGATTTGGAGCTGACAGTGTGACAATGGGCAGCTCTGAGGCCATTGCATGGGTACTAAGAGCTTCTCTCTATCCACCCCCCCCACCCCCCCCTTTGCCAGAGGATGAGAGGACGGCAGAAGGAGAGACTGCAGCGGTGGGGCCAGTGACTCTCTTGCAGTGGGGATGGCGCAGGCAGGCCCACAGCTCGACTATCAGCTCCTGCACGACCTCAAGCAGCGCTTCCCTGAGATCCCAGAGCGTGTTGTGTCTCAATGCCTCCTGCAGGTACATCACCACAGACCGTACCCTGACCTCACCCCTTAGTTCAAATGCCCACAATCCCCATCTTTCCACAATGTCATTGTTGAATTTTAACCCCTCGCCCTCACTATACACACAGACATGTACAAATGTTTAGGTCACTATTCTAAATTCCACATTTCATCCCCAACTCTTGTGTCACTGGTCTGTTGTAATACTTGTCTACCTAATCTATTGTTAGCCTTTGGAGCTGGGAGTAGCCTGGCATTTCTGATTGCTGTTCCTTCTGATGTGTCTTGGTGTTTCTCCTCAAAGAACAACAACAATGTGGATCTGTGCTGCCTCCTGCTGGCCCAAGAGAGCAACAGGTACCTGTATGGGGAGTACCAGAGTCCAGAAGAGAGCCGTCAGAGCCGGAACCACATGCTGCACATCAGCTTTGGCTACTCCTCCCCAGAAGGGCCCAAGGCCAACGGCGCAGGGCGCACCCTAGTCCACAGTTCCAGTGACGGGCACATTGAACCCCAGAGGAGCGGGGCTGCTGTCACGCCGCATGCAATGGTGTTTCAGGAGCCACATTCTGCCCCTGCCACCATGGCTCCTTCCCCAGGGTACAACCCCTTTTTTATGAACGATCAGGGCCGCTCAGCTGGCACCCCTCCTCCGGGCCCTACGTACCCCTCAGTCCCCCATTACACGATGAACCCTATTACAGTTACTTTGTCCCAGAACATACCCTCTGCCCCTCAAGCCCTGCAGATCCCTGGCTCCCCTTACAGCACTGGTGGGAATGCTCTGTACATCCGGCCCACCCCATCCCAAAGTCCTCAGCCCTCGCCCTGGCCGTCGCCTGGGGTACCTGTATATTCACCCTCACCATACTCCCCATACCCTACAAAACAGATGCCCCAGTCAGCCTACCATTCCCCGCCTCCCTCGCAGTTCCCCTCACCGTACAGCTCACCCCAGCACCAGATCCAGCAAACCTCCCACGTCTTCCTCCCCATCAGCCCCCCCAGCATGACTGGTCTGGCCTACCAGCAGCAGCAGCAGCAGCAAATCTCCTACATGCCCCATATGTCTTCCAAGACCCCCCTGAAGAATCAAATTGAGATCAATTTGGAGGGAGGCCAGAGACCCCCAACCCCATCCCAGCGCAGTGGCTCCCCTGTGATTGCCCAGACGGGTGGGCAGCGGGGGCAGAACTCCCTGTACATCAATACCAGTTCCTCCCCCAGTTCCCCGTCTCGCGGGGTTAACCTTGGTGGTTCATTCCTTCCTGCAATGTACATCCATCAGAACCCTGTCCGACCCCGCCCGGCCTCTTCCCCCCAGCCCGCGAACCCCTCCTACATTAAGATAAAGGTGTCACCTGGCCGGGCCCAGCGCCCCCTGGAGTCGCCCACTGTAGAGACAGATTCTCTCTTGAACATGGTTGATCAGCCAGAGCATCCCGCCACTCCTGCTCCCATCATGCCCATCTCTGCGTTGCCTGGCAACATTGACAGCAAGATCGACAGCATGCCACGTCGGAGCAGTTCCGGCTGTGACGATTACGCCTACACTCAGGGTGAGTGAAAGTTACCTGTTTGTTTGACAGGTAACAAGAACTCGGTTTGCAACGCTGCCTTTCTGTTGCTATCAAAACAAATAGTGATCGTAGCACAAGTTCAGTTACTGGCTAATGGCAGGTATGCAGAAAAGGAAATTACAATGTCCTTTTGAGGTGTTTGGGCTGGTCTGCTCTTCAGATTGTTTTCATATTTGAAAAGGCCTACACAGAACAAAGTGCTGTATAGATTACTCTTTATACCGATTGAGGGGGGCAGTAATAGAGCACTTTTCATTTTGGGATTGAGAAAATCCAATTTTTGAAACACTGCATTGCTTGATGTTTTTCTGGAAATATTAATATTAATATTATTAATATTACAGAAGACATGTACCTGATTGCCTTCAGAAAGTATTCGTCCCCTTGAATTCTTTTTTCCATCTTTTTGTTCCTGTTCCTCCAAATTTGAAATATTGCTTTCAACCTTCAGTAACACAAATTCAACACATTTATGAATATTTTTTTCTTTTACTAAAGAGCATTTGTTTTTCCAAAATGAAACACTTTTCTCGTTCAGAAAAGTCGGAGTCAATATTTTACGGTCTTTGAGCAGCAGTTGCAGCCACGGGTCGTCGTCTTGAGCTGAAATTTTTGTCCATCTCCAATTTTGTAAAATTAGAGGAAGTGTGTTGCAAGAGGCTGAAGAGATTGCTCATATCTAGACAGTTTCTGCCATGTTAAGCCAAAGAACTCCACAGTTGTGCCGTTGCCCCTCCCCACGTTTTCTTGCCGTCGACTCCATGGTCTTTGTACGTTCTGTCTGTTTCATTATGAACTTGTTTGTAGAACTGTTGGTATGAATATCTGACGGTGTCATTGATGGGTGTGAAACGGTTACTGGCTGCAATGCGTTTCATTACAGTTCTTGCTAGCTTCTTCTGCATTTTTAAATGCATTTCTGGTATAGTTTACCACGTGTTTGTCAGTTTTGAAGTGTCCGTTTCAGGTCATTGACGCTCAACATATCAAGCTGTAAACGTTCCAGTTTGTTCTTAGCCACGTCCAGGTTTCCTTGGTTCATGCTTGTGACATTCGAATGGGCAGGGCATCTTTGCAGCTTCGGAACCTCATTTCACTCTCAGCAATGTCAACAGTCAGGTTTTGGATCAAACTGGGTCATACATGCTGGTTTTACTCTGAGGAGTGTTTACCTCTTCCCCAGTAATTTGAGTGCCTTCTCATATGTGGTGCTGCAGTATGCTTTATTTTTGCTATCCATAGAGTTTCCATGGCAGGATACAAAAGCTGACTGCCAGGTCTTTCTTCCGTGCAGTTAATGTTAGTGCTGTTGCCATCGTCGTGGAAATGCGATCCTCTGCTGTGAACACATCCCCATATACTGCTGCCCAGTATGGGGTTTGCTGTTTTTTGTCAGACTGCTCACCACTGACCTTACTGAGAAGGTTGAATTTGCAGAAGTATTAACTCCAGTCATTATAGCCCTCGGGATCCTGGCAGTTCACAAGCCCGACCACCACAACAAAGGGGCCGCTGAGCGTCGGAAAATGTGCTATACCGTACAAGTATTGTATTGTTGGTATGAGAATAGCAGTTGTCATAATGAATTCACTTGTTTTCCTCATAACCCCTCTCTGCAAGCTATAGTAAAGCGTAATTTTCTGTAAAGTAATAGTTAAACCACACAGTCATTATTAATAGAATTTTCTTGAGGGCAATAGCATGTGACTCTTCACTTGAAGCTGTAAAATGGTAGGTTAGGTTTTAGGATTTTAAAAAAATTTTAGCGTTAATAATGATACACAGCACTGATTTTTATTTTTATTTATGCATGTAGTGATTTTAGAAAAAAAAATCTGAGAGATGCTGTGCCGGTGGACACATCTACAAAACAGCTGAGAACGCAGGAGAAATCAAACCATCTGTCGGGGGGGCTGCTCTGTTTGTGGTGCTCAGTGTCACCAGTGTTCCTCTCTTGACTTGAATTCTGTTCACTGAAGGAGTTTTCTGTAAGTGAGAGTTAATAGATTATGCAAATTTTAGGGTAAACATGCAATTGCTACAATACAGTATTCATTATGTGAGGGAAGCCTGTACTGCCTTCCAGGGAATCTGAATACTCTTAAATACTCGACTGATTTGTCAGTTGGGTACAAAATAGTTGCTGCGTGTTAATTTTTGATTTTCTGCGATGCCTTTTATTTGTATGCGATGAACAGTATTAGTTTCTGTGTGATTCACGCTGAGACTGACTGACTGTTCTCTGTAGGACTGTGTAAGTCATTGTGTCTTTGTACCTTTGTATTTGTATGCAAACAGCTCTCCTGCTGCACCAGCGGGCGAGGATGGAGCGGCTAGTGAAGGAGCTTTGCCTGGAGATAAAGAAGGCTGACCACCTGAAGGCTGAAGTGAACGAAATGGAACACGACGCCCTGCAGAGGCGCTTCCGCAGGGTCAACAATTCCGGCATCATACCACGGGTCAGAGTTCCAAACCACACGCAAAAGCTGCAGGCTGTTGCAAATCTTTATAAAGCTCAATCTCTGTTTGTTCTTTATGCACAGCTTTGCTTTTCAAGTTAGATGTTTGAAATTTGACACACAGGTAATTCTCACAATACTTTTTTTAATGGCAAAGTTTATTAAACTCCACCAAAAGTTACTTGGTATTTTAAAAATGGAAAATTGGGGCTTTCCGAGTAAGAGCGGGAGTAATGGTGTCACGTGCCGAGCATGTAGTTCACTTTGTAGAATTTTGAATGTACAGTTTTCTGCCTGTCCGCAACACACACACTTTGCAGGACATGAAACGGTTTTCGCGCTCACATGACACATGTTGAATGTTCTGCCTTTGCCAAAAACACACACAGGTGCCAGAACCACAAAGTTCTACACACACCACCACACAAATTTTCTCATGCCCCACACACAGGGTGGACACCACATACGCTACTTACTACGTTCGGACGGATTTTTCCATTATATCTGCACAAATGGAAAACCACTGACAGCAAAACACGTATGCAACACATACACAGTGCCGATTAAACAACGTATCGTTACTTTTCACCTTTCCGTCACCTTTCCATCACCTTTCCACATCCTTTTTAACCCGGGCAGCACCGGGTAACACAGCGAGTGGCTTATAAAAGATTCAGTTGTTGCCAGAGGTGGGTAGAGCGGCCAAACACAGCACTCAAGTAAAAGTACTGTTACCTGATGATTTTTCATGAATGTTGTTTAATGTAATGAACTGCTTGCAATGCTCACATCTACAAAATTCAGTCTTGTCTCATCTTTTCAGTAAATTAAATCTGGTGTGGGAATAAAATGAGATATTGTTAATTCGACTAATAGAAAATAAATGAAAGACCCCAGTCTGTAAGGTTTTGTTAAACGTGCATTTGTTCAAGGTGGCTTTGTGCGTAGTTTAGTATAGAAGGCTTCAATACTATGATTTAAATTGATACAGGAGGGAACTTTATACTGGAGCAGTTCGGCGTGATCGAGGGTACAACAGCAGGAGTAAACATCGAGGCTCTTGTTCTTTGGTTTCAAGGTGATGGGCGTTACCTTAAAGTTTTCATTCATTTTCTCTCTACCTGATGTATTTGTCCAAAGTGAATCACAACTGTCTTCATTTAAGCAGCTGGGCATTTATACTACAGAACTTCAGTGTCAATGACTGTCAAAGGCAATAGCGCAGCGGGCGGGTTGGGTTTAAGGATAAGTTGTTACCCAAGCCTGCTACATTACTGAATGTCCCATAGTAAGAAAATCCAGACAACCGGCTAATGAAAAGGCCGGTCAGTTCAAATGAAGGGGAAACGCTGTTGGGTTAGTCAGACTTTCAGAATTCGCTTTACTGGGCTGTTCAGGTGTTTTCGTAGCTATGTAGCCCGGCAGTGGTTCATTTGGCACATCAGCAATCTCTGTACACACCTCTGCCCTGGTATCCAGGTGTAACTGGGTTCTAGAAATCAGGGCAATGAGGGCAATTATGATTTATTCCAGGTTCATCAGATAAACACCAGTTAATTTCCACTGAATATCCCCAACCTTCTGAAATGCCCATTTCAGTGTGATAAAGACCACTTTAAACGCCGGTTACCTCATTACAAAACAGGCAATTAATATGAATTTGTATTGTTGTTGTTGTTGTTGTTGTTGTTGTTGTTTATGTTTATATGCAGTTACTTTGTTTAATATCATGCATTATGTTTGGTTTCCTGTGATAAGGAGTAACAAACTTAAAATACTCATTTAAAAAAAAAAATGAACAAATGAAAACAATATAAAACAAAGACAGTAAAATGTACCTCGTGTAACGAATGGTTACCGGGGTACTTTTTCACTGGACAGAAGTAAATGAAACTGCCAAAGCGCATTGTTCAGCTCTGTTCACGTGGCACAGTGTTGATGTGTGTGTTTGTGTTCCAGCCTGAAGAGATGACCCGCTTACGTGGCCAGAACCGACAGCTCCAGATTGATATTGACTGCACCCTGAAGGAGATAGACCTGCTCCAGTCCAGAGGTACCGCTGCTCGCTCTCAGCTTCCTTTAGCTGCACGTTGCCACCGACAGCTTTGCGCCACCGGCGCGCAGCTCCATTCTGCCCACGGCCTCCTCTCTGCATGCAGCAGCCGGGTTCCCACCATTTGGGATCCGTTGCTTTGCCACGCGCTGTTTCAGATCCACTCGTTGCTTAGTGCCAAAGTGCTGTTTGACTTTGTGGCTCTTAACAGATCTTCGCTGCTTACAAGATCAGCTCACTGACTCAGAGTTGAGCTTGTGGAAGAACTCTGCACTTTGATGTAGTGAAACTTAGTCTTATACGTCTTACTTTTAATTCAGCAAACCAGAGGCTCGGCGTGTCTGCTGTTCCCCGGGGGGGGAGGCTCCCGTACACTTGTTGAGCAGTTTGACCCGCACATATCCAGTCAGATCAAAGCCTTTAGACATGGAAATAGAACGACCGTGTCCAGTACGAAATTTTCCTCACCAGGATGGTCACAGTTTGACAAATGCAGCCAGGAATCGGGGCGTTTGAATCAAAATGCCATCGGATCTTAAGTAGACAAATAAGGATGCTGCCGGTTGTGCTCCATTATTATGGCTACATTGCTCCTAACAAGACTTTGAGTATACTTACTTGTAGTACTGGGTGTTTGCTGTAAAATGGTTGTGTATTTTTAATAGAAATTAAAAATGAAAACACAGAATTGTTGATTAAGAATCGCATCCCTGGACAACAGCAAAGAGCCCTGAGAATCACAGCAGCAGCTGATGAATACAGTCCTAGTCTGACTGGTTGTCAGAGGGCTGCGCTACACTAGAAAAGAGCTTTTCAAATGCATTTATGGTTAAGATGTAAGAAAATGGTTATTTAACAAACTGTTGCTGTTGTTTGTAAACTTTTCCAATCCATAATTGAGTTTTTGTTATAATTGTTACTTAAAGGTAAAATAAAGTGGCTCCTCATGTTGTAGTCAAACTCTAAATTATTTGAAGATGCATGTTCGGTTGTGTATATTTATAATAATGTTTTGTTCACTTGCATATTTTGTAAAATTTGACTTTGGATAAATGTGACTCGTATTTCCACACCCAGCCATCAGATGTCGTCCAGTAAAACTCGCACAAACAATAAAAATGGCTGTTAATGCATTCAAATGGAAGTTTTTGTTGTTTATAATGGCTGTATCCAAGATGTGTGCAAAAACCAAATGCTTAAACAGATCAGAGGATGTTTATTGTGACTTAGTGGGCAAAGCGACTGAGTTTACAAACAAATCAAGTTGTAAACAGTTCCACTTGCGTAAGGTGAGGAGTGTTGCATATTACAGCTGTTTCCTTACATCTATGTGGATGTGGTGACCAAAAACTGGGCTGCGGGCTGTGAGGTCTTTGTCCATACAGGAGTCTTGGTGCCTACACTGTTTCCACGTGTATCTGCAGAATCCCTGTTCCAAAGATCTGTTGCGTATTATATAAAGCAGTTTTATAACTGACCTTAATAATACGCTGCCGACCATTAAGAACCCCGGTTAGCCGACTGCCTGCTTTCACTGCGTGTCAGTCTCACGGGTCCCGTGCGGTCGGGAAGCAACCTGAACTCGGTGTCGTCTTTCTGCAGGAAAATTTGACCCAAAAGCTATGAACAACTTCTACGACAACATCCAGCCCGGGCCGGTGGTCCTGCCCAAGCCTGTGAAGAAAGGGGATGCTCTGGCCTTGTCTGCGGCGTCGCGACTGCAGCATAACAAGCACCGTGTGACCTGTACTTGTTCGGCCGCCTATATTTGTCTGTGTGTCTGTGTCTCCGAGTTGTTTTGGTAGCAATTCTCTTCCCTGCAATGTGAGGTTTTTCATAAATGCTTCCAAATTGTGAAACATAATTAGCTGTTTTTGCTCTGTTTACATAGTCATCCATCGATCTTTCACTAAAGGAAGAACTAATGGGAATGTAGGTGACTCATAACATCTCCTTGCAGGTGGAAAGTGTAAAGTAGCACTGCTCCTCGAGTCTGAGTGGCCCTGATGATGGTTATTAGCTTCAGAGCACTTAGTTTTATTTCTCCTTCAGACTCGGCAGAAGGTGGCGGTGGGGGGAGCCGTCTGCTCTTTAATGCACGTTCATGACAGTGCTGTCGTCTTGCTGTGTGTGTCGGGGCGCATCTGTCTGCATCACGCCTGTACTCACGTTCCTGCTGCACCTTCTGTCTCCCGCCCCCCAGATGGAGGTGTTGTGCCGACGCGCGAAAGGCCCGGCCCGCAGGACGAGGACTTCGAGGGGGCGCAATGGAGCTGCGAGAGCTGCACTTTCCTCAACCACCCTGCACTGAACCGTTGCGAGCAGTGCGAGATGCCCCGCTACACCTGAGCCCAGGGGTGCGTGGCCCCGCCTCACCTCACCTCACCTACCTTTGCACTCCCCCCAGAGAGAACCTTTGCTTTTGCATCCAGCTGTATCACAAGAAGCCTGAAAGAATCAGCAAACCTCTGTCATTGGGAATCCGCCTTCAGCCCACCGTCTTTGAGAGGACATGACCCCCCCCCTTTTTAGTCGCCCGTCTTCAGCTCTAGATCTGCCTGCACTACTGTTTCCATTTCTGTGTGACACAAAAAGGACACGGGCCCCTTGTAGACGGCAGCCTCAGGGCAGAGCAGCGAGGTGCAGGTAAGTGTGCGGTGCGGTGCTGGCTTGGCTCACAGGGTCAAGGCAGTAGCTGTGTGGGGCGGTGTGTTTTTACACTGGGGCTGCTGGACCACAATTCCTGCATGGGGGGGGTGTCATGGTGATGGGACCCAAACTACTTATCGACACCCCCCCCCCACACACATCCCACCCCTTTGCCTGGACAGTTTGCGGTGTTTCTGTTGGCCCAGAAGGAACACAGGAGCTTTGCTCTGACTGACTTGAGAACAAAGGAGAGAGCAGGTCGCACAGGCAGAGCTGCAGATTGTACACTGAACACTGTATGTGCCGTCATGACACTAAGGGACTTGCATACTCAACATATACCTGGTACCTTTATGCATATTCGGCTACACTGTAATCTGAAGATGTTTCTGTGTGGATGATCTATTTAATAAAGCACTTGTTCTCTGTGAAACTGCTGGGCTGTGAGGGGGACACTGTGTGTGTGTGTGTGTGTGTGTGTGTGTGTGTGCATGCGTGTGCGCGCGCGCGCACACTGTTTCAGCGTGGATGTACTTTGTGTCCTTACAACGTCATTGTGTTGTATAATTGAAAAGAAACTGCAGATTTTGTGATATTCAAGGACTAAATAATATGGACTGTAGTTTGAACTTTGAACTGGTCTTTCTTTTTGTGCCCCCCCCCCCCCTTCTATGCTGCATAAGCTTGAATGACGCTGATGTGCATCTTAAAAAGTAAATCATATAAACAGTGTTACTTTGATGAAGGGTTTGTTAGGTACAGAATATGCAGAATCTAGCAAATTCCACACGCAGTAATTTGAAGACGAGGACAGTTTAATTTGCGGTCGTCATAAACACTTGAAAAAATGTATGTTGTTAAGTAACTGAACAATAGAAGGACCAAACGCCAAGGAAAGGGCAATACCTTTGTTTTTGGTTCGGGAGTTTTTATTGTTGCTCAGCGGCTTGTACTCGTGAGCAGTACTGATTTTTCCCCGTACGTTCATCCCACCGAGGAGCTTAACGGGGGTCCGGTGTTTATCGGTCACAACTTGACAGCCATCTTTGACCAAAATGTCATCCTTTTATAGCACAGACTGTTTGTGTTTGGAGTTATGAAGCTGAGAATGATGGTTCTTCTGGTCGGCTTCCTCAGCGTCTGCTGTTTATCTCATCCCTTCAAGAGGCTTTCAGATTTTTGAGGAAGATCTTAACGAAATTGTGTGGTAAAATAATAAGATTGGTCGCTAACCGATTCCTTATTAAAATGCATAAGTGCAGCTTGACGATTGTGTAACGCGGCGGTAAGTTTTCCTCCTTTCAGATGTCACCGTCTGGGCAGTGTGTTGGGAAGGTGACCCTCCAGCTTGAGCGCAATGATGTCACACTTCTTCTGTGTCACCTGATCTGGCTGCTTTACTCTTTTCCAGTCATTGTTTCCATGCTGTGCTGTGAATATAACGTTTTATTTTTGAGCACCTATCGGAAAATCAACTGTTTTATAGCCAAGGTCAGCAGACCTTTTCTGTCTCTCATCCACAAGTCCGCCGAGTTGTTTTAGTAGTTTTTTTAAGGCTAGAAGATGCAAGTAAAACAGCAGAAATGCACAAGAAATTCATTATACCTGTGTTTTATTTTAAGGAAAGTTATTCAAGGTGTCAAGCAAATGTGTCTCCTCAGCTGGTCGAATGGGAGCTGCATAGTGTTAAGGACCCCCCCCCCCCCCCCCCCCCCCCCGAGGCACCTTATACACCCCAAACACAGCAGGTTGCAGAGTGCAGTTGCAGTGCAGTTTCTATTGGTAAGTGTTCATGTTTTCCAGACGTAGCGTCGTGTCCTTGGGGGAAAACGTAAATTTAAAAAAAAAAAACAAATTTGGCAGACATGAAGGAGACTCCCCCCTTTGGAGTGATGTTGTGCATGTTTAAAGCGTCTTATGCGACATGAGCAGCAAAACGTCNGCGTTGTTCCTCAGGAATACAGACTCAGGGTGCCTCTCTGACGGACCTTTCCGGGGTGCGTATCCGTCACTGGGAGGGACGCGGTGCTGCACAGCTGTGTCCACCAGAGAGCGCCGCCGTGCAGCAGAGGGGAGGTGAACAGAGCGTCTTTTCTTGTTAAATTCAGCTTCTGCCTTACTTGGAAGAGTTGCTTTGACTTGGGAATGTGACGTGACGTTTTTTTTAATCGATCTTTACATTATTACGTGTTTGAAGTCTGCAAACAGAAAATTGGATAAAACGCACACATTGCAACATCAAAAGCGAATACTGTAAACTGTGCTTTAGTGCAGCTGGGCGCAGTGGTGTTGAAATGTAACTCCATGTCCAACATTTCAAATGTCTTGTGATCCTCAGACAAGAGTGAAGAAGTTATGAAGGCAGTTTTGTTGCTGGATGGTGAGAATGACTTTGCTGACTCGCCAATGTTGCTTTGAGTGGTTTTGCTAGAGCTGGAATAAAGACTGAGACTGACTGAACAGTTGACTGTAAGAATGTCTGCTGCCCGCTTGGCCACTGCCTAAAATTGCTGAAGAGCTGGAGGAATTATCACTGCGGTGGCACTTCTACCACTTCCCCGGACTGGCGGTAAGTGACATTGCGCATTTGCAGAGGGGGGTGAGGCTGCACTGCAGATCCTGTCTGCACTGCACTTGTTGAGGATAATAAATGAGCGGCGGTCTGGGGGTCTGTACGAGGAGACGAGGCGCAACTGTAGCATAACTGCGTGCTTTATTGATATACACAGTAGAGCAATATTATAATACAGTAGTAAGGCATATATTTGGTGGAACTTGATGTGAAGGAAAATGTATAACAATCATTCAAAAATGGATACATGATAGTTAGAAATTAATACAGTAGAAATGTCCTGAAACATGCCGCCGCAATGTGAAAAGTGCTCAGGTTCCACTTGTTCTAAGCACAGTAAAACATGGTTATACAAGAAAATGGATGAACTACTTGGTGATTAAATGTGAATTTTCCTTGGAAACACACTCATTAGCAAAGCACCCCCCTTCCCCCCAGAATTTACCCCCACCACTTAAAAAAAAAAAAAAATCAGCTCCACCCACTTTAGTCATTTACCAAAGAAACACCCCTTCCTAAAAAAGCAGGGCCACGATGGACAGAGTACGTTTGAATCCGTCTGTGCAAGACTCTCGTTGGAGTCGGTTAGGGTTCAGATCGTGTGAGCGGCGCAGCTCGGTGGACAGAATACCTACAAAGGGAAGTGAGGTAGAACTTGGGTGAAAACAACACGATGAGACGTCCGACTCGGTCTGGGTATTTAGCACAGAAAGACTCTCCGTCATGGCCGCCACCGCCAGCTAAAGGAAAAACAACCCGCTCTGCTAACCCTAAAGCCATCGTGTTCCTTTGCGGGCCGCTCTCTGTCTCCGTTTAACATTCTGTTGCTCTTAGAAAATACACCACTTGTCTCTCACCCTTTACCAACACAGAGCAACGTCTTTTCCCGTGGTTTTGCTGGGGACGCCTCCACAGCGACAGCAGTGTTTTTGAGTGGCGAGTCGGAGCAGTAAGTTAGTTTAAGGACGGTCCGTGACCCGGATGGATAATTTCCCCACAACGTTGTTAGCGTTGCATTTTTGTCAGAGACCATCAACGTCGTCCTGAACACGTCTCTCACACGGATGCTGAGCTACACGGTCGATGCATTGCCTTTGTCGTTTTTTATTATTTTATTTTTTATAAATAAAACTATATTATATAAAGCACCCTTAATTTTACAATCGTTCTTTTAATTGTTACAAATGTGTTTTTACAATCAGAAATCTGCTCAATACATAGAAACAGTAAGTAATTTCACACTATTCTCACACAGTTTTTTTTTTGTACAATTGCATAGAACTGTAAAAACCTGTCTTTGTTAATAAAACCATTTTAGACTTAAGAAACTACTGAAAACTACAAGTTTGTAACCATGATCCTTCACAAAAATATATATATGGTATTTGTTTCTTTGTAAACGTTTCCAGTCCAGTAGTGTGACTATAAAAGCATGCTGTCAGCAGGGGGCGCTGTGCCGTGCTGCGCTACACAGACCCCTGCTCCTCCGTCATCACGCTGACCAGGGACTCGACGGCACGGCTCAGGTCCTCCGCCATGTGGAAGAGGCTGCCCACGCCGGGACCTGAGGAGGGCGGGTCAGGGATCAAGGCGGCGCAACTTTACCACATGCAGGAGGACAACGTGACACAGGTGTGTTTCAGGTAAAGTCTGCAATAATAATAACGTCGACGTCTCTGCACGACGCTTCACTCGCGCTCCAAGTTCACCCTCTGCCTGGACACCGATACACAAGTGCAGTGTGTGGTGTGGGAGGGGGGGCGTGTGTGTGTGTGTGCGTGCGTGTGTGTGCGTGTGGCTGCTCATGGGAGGAGAGGGAAGCACAGAGAGGCGGGGGACGGCGCGCAGGATGGCGGCCAGTGAGCGGCTTCACTAACCTCTCACTGGGCTCCGCGTCGCCCTCCTTCCTCACACAAACACAAGAGGTGCAGAGAGGGAAGGCAGAAAGAGAACAAGAGAGAGAATCAGTCTTCCAGGGAAAAAGGACAAACCTGAGGTTAGGAGCAAGATGGAAGTGTGTGTGTTGTAAACACAATTGTGCGTTTTCTCACTGGTCTTTCAACTGTGTCCCTTTATCAGTGACGTCTGTGGAAGTGCTGTTAGGTGTGTGTGTGTGTGTGTGTGTGTGTGTGTGTGTGTGTGTGCAGGTGCACGTCTCTCACCCTGGCTGTGGGGAAATGAGTTGTTCAGCTGCTCCATCACTTCTTCCAGTCCTGTGCTTGTGTCCTGGGAGGGGCTGGACAGCTCATCATCACCTGGATCACGGGGGGGGGGGGGTCAGTTAGAGCCTGCGAGTCTCTCTTCCTGGGTTCTACTGTCCACCTCTCAGCAGTGTTTCACTTTAGTACCCAAATGTGCACCTTGTCTGAGTTGACTAACTGTCCAGAACAGCCAGTTATTATAAATTCTTAATGGCTTTTTATCCAGAATAATTAGCTGGGTATTTTTACTGGCCAGTTCAGGTTACCTGTAATGTAATATATGTTGCCTATGAACGCAGCAGCACCCACCCTTATGTTCCCCTATGAGCAGCTGTTCTGCCCTCATGGGGGTCTTTGAGAAGGGCGATAGAGATTATTGGCGAGTTGTTCGTTCGGTTTTATTCTGAGACGTTGAACAATCAAAATAGTGTTGTCTATGCGTCCCCCTGTGGGGGGTTTCCACCTTGCTCCCCCGCAAAGCCAACAGTCCTATTCCTTTCAGAGCTCGAGTACCAAGTAACTTATTACAAGACTGAGTGGCGTAAACGAGGCACTGGGGACTCACCCATGGTCTCGGTGGTCTGGCTTGCCACCACGCGCAGCAGGGGCAGGCTGCTGTCCGAGCGCTGGGACGAACTCGACGGAGACGACAGGGCAGTGCTGCCGTTGAGCCTGGCGTCGGCCTGGGGCTGGAAAACGCGGCGCGGAGTGAGGCTCTTTCCCACCCGTGAAGGAGAAATGAACACGAGACCCAGCGGTGTGGAAACGTTTGGGCATATGGATGCGGGAGAGAAGTGGGGCTCCACTCCGTCGCTGGAGACAAGAGTGTCCAAACCTGAGGTCTGACTAACAACAACAACCGTCACCTACCTGCTCCAGGAGCTGTCTCAGGCGCTGCAGCTGGGACTCCAGCTGCTTGTTGTGGTCCTCCAGGATCTGCATGCGCGCCTCTAGACGGCCCTTGTGCTGACGGAGAAGCTTGGCCTCGGCGATGAGCTCGGCATCCCTGGGGCTCTGTGGGGACACCGGCAGCATCTCGGGGGGCGAGGGCAGCGGGGAGAGGCCCTTGTGGTCGTGGGCCTGTTTCAGGCGGTCGTACTCGGCTTGCAGGTTCCTGAAGGAAGGAGCCAGGGTTTGTCCTCCAGGCCTGCAGCTACAACGCTGGACAGCTAGGTCTGTAACCCCGGAACTGTCTGTGGCGACTGACTCTAAAGGCCGTGTGTCGGTTAAAGACGGGTCACTGCTAAGTTAATAAAGGTAAACACATAGGGCCACAACAAAGTATTTACCTCCTTGCAGTTTGCTCTGTTTCTGAGTATTTTGACAATCTTCCACGCCAAGGAAATGACATACAACCAGAACTGGTGCTGCTTGTTCTCTCAGAAAAATCACATTTAAAGAAAGAAAGTAAAAACTTTTTTTTTTGCAGCACAACCTTGCACGGCCCTATTTCCAAGTCCCTACCGTGGGCTGGATGTGTGTACCTGTTCTCCTCCTCCAGGTCACTGAGGACCCTCTCCAGCTCCCCCCTCTCCTCGGTCTCCAGGGAGATGAGGATCTGGGCAGGGCTGCGCGGCTGGCTCAGCGGGGACTCCTGGTTCAGGCTCTGGCAGTAATGCTGAATCAGCAGGTGTTCATCATCACTGCAACACAGCAGAGGGAAGGTGAGTCCCAACTTCAACTAGTCCACAGCTCCAGCTGGCTAACCGGTTAATACCACAGGACCCAGTGCCACTACAGAGGAGGGCAGAGGCTACCGTACAGTAACCTCTTTTCAAACATTTGTTGTCTTGCTTGTTATCCATCCCATTGTTAAACTTTTTTAAATGTTTCAGGATTGTGGCGTACGCCAGCGAGATGATGGCGGTGCAACTCAGGCAGGTGAGGTGGATGTGAGTTCTGCTCTGTGAGATGCACAGTGAAGGAAAGACATGCTGCGTTAACCCGCCGAGTCTGTCTGATAACAGGAGGAAGGGGAGAAGCTGGTTGCCGCACCACACGGTCTCTTCTGGCATCAACAAACACTGCAAGTGTATGACCTACAAGCGCTCAATTGGGTTGTCATGCATATTGTCATAGGGCTGTCAGCAGACGCCATCGTTACGGCAAAATCTCGTACAGGTACTGTATCCGTGTTAAGCGAATGAGCGTTAGTTATCAGAATGCTGGAACTTTTTTTGCTCGTGCAATTATTAGTATTATTGACCAGTGTGAGTCTGTCATAAGTGGAGGAGAACCTGGTTCTCCAGCAGTTACATTCCCAGCGTGTCTGAGAGATGGTGTGTATGGGAAACAGAACAGGACTCACATGCTTTCATTGGGCGAGATGCTGTCGTTGATGTAGGATCCATTGCGGGTCTCCATTTCAGCCAACCTGTGAAACAGTCACACGTTAGATGGCAATAAATCTGTTGGTGTGCTAATAGTTTCCACTGAAACCGTTTCACGTGAGCACAAGATTCCAAAATAGGAACATGAAAAAGTACAGGATGGCAGGGGCTGTGGCTTACCTGCTGGCGTAATGCTCAATCCGGGAGTGGGTGTCGTCATGAGACAGCTGCGGGGAGGACGTGGGCCTGGACAGGAGGGGGGAAAAAAGTGGACCAAAAATATTAGAACTAACTTCTTTGCACTGATACATTCTTGCCCATTGTTGAAATATTTCATTATTATTTTGTGACTCTGCAGGGGTCCACAGACACGCATTTCATACACACTATTTCTAGCCCTCTACGTCCACCACTGGGGGGCAGTATTCACACAGGCACCGGAACACCAGTACTGAAGCTTTTCTGACCACGACTAGAGAAGTACTTACCAAACCTCCACCGGATCTAAACACAATACCCTGACATGTCTATGAATGTGTCCTCTATTTAGCAAGGTGGCGGCTGCCCGGCGTGCAGCACAACTCCGACAACAAAAAAAGAACTTGATTTAAAATAGAGGGAACTAACAATGGAGAATTACATGCCAGGCCTAGAGGACCACTGTTCATTGGCAGCTGCGATGACCTCAACACAATGTGAAGTCAGTCCTCATCAAAGGTGACCTTAAACAACCTGCAAAGGAACAGTGTTTGCACCTACACGCTGTATGGCGTTCAGATCCAAACTGTGAAGCAGAGGTGAGAAGGAATAGAAAATAAAAGATAACAATGAGGCGGAGGCTTGTCAAGCAGGTGAGTCGCACTGAGCAGGGCTAACAGGTGAGTTCTTGCTGTGTATGTTGATATGCTCTTCACAGGGCATTAATGGACGGCTCTGCATTTACATGCACGTGTTTTTATTCAGTGACGGTACGTCAGCAGACGTGTGTTGGAGGGATTGTGCGTGTGTGCACGCGTGTGCAGAAGCAGCGCCCGGAACAGCTGCTCGGAGTACTCACGCATAATCTACAGGCCAGAAGTTGATCAGTGTAACAGGACTGCAAGACAAAAAACGTGAGATGAAGACAGAGGCAGCAGGGAGCAAGTGAGACACTTTCACAGGAGCAAAAAGGTATTAGCATGATGGGAACTAAATGGACAGCAGGGGCCGATGGAGAGCAGCCACCCTCCCCTAAACCCCTCCACCACTCACACACACCCTTCACCACTATCCCACAGCCAGTAAGCGACCCGCAGTGAACAGTGCTTTATCTCATAGGCAGAACGTGAGGGCCGGGTACGGGCTGGTGTCCCCACATGAACCAAGGCAAGGATGAGGGGGCGAAAAACACGCTGTGCACCAGTTGGGGGCAGACGGGCAAGGGGGTCGTGGCTCCCATCACTCACGTCTCCATGTTGTCCCCCTCAAGCACGGTCTGCACGGGCAGGTAGCCCATCCGCGGGTGCTTGGCAAAATAGCGCTTTGTCCTGAACTTGTTCTTCAGCACCTTGGCAAAGTCCCGCACATCCTCCCCTGAAGTCGTCTACCGTGCAGAAAAGGAGGGGAAAAAATGCCAACAATGAAGCCCTTGTTCGCCAGCAGAGGCCAAACTCAGCAAGCAGGCAAACACACACACACCCCTCTCTGGCTTTCGAATGCACTACCATTTGTTCAAACAGAGCAGGGTTTCAAAAACAACTTCATGACTATGATGTGCAGCGTGCAGCTCTCCTTAGAGGCATAAAGAAGCTGTTTGCACCCAGTTACAGCAGACTGTAAGTTTTACCCCCGTTTGGCATCGTACCGGGGTGCAGTACTCCACCATGGGATACTGCATCTTGTGGCCCTTGGCAACGCGTCCGGAGAAGAAACAGCTTTGGCAGATGTCATAGTTGAAATGCTTCAGGCTTCTGTACCTGAGTGTGACGGAGTGGGAGAAGTGTTGGAACCACGGCGCCGCATCCGGTCCATGTTAAAAAAAAACCACTGGGTTACCACATTCAGCTACCTGTTTACTGCAGCACAGGCCCTGCCCTCACCTGAAGCCAATGATGGGGCACTCCTTGCAGATGTTACACTTGGCCTGGTGCTTGGCCGTCTCGGCAGCCGCCACGCGGTGCAGCACCGGCAGCCACACCATCGACTGTGGCTCCAGGCGCATCCAGTCCAGGAAGAGCGCTGCCTCCAGCTCTGGTTTGTTATTGGCCTTCTCCCCCAGAGAGACACACAAGGAGGCCCAGTGAGAGGACACATCGAGTTCCACCACACGGTTCCACGTGAACGAATGAGGAAGTGGCGAGAGGTGAAACTGGGGGGTCTTTAGCATTGTGTGCAGCGAAGCAGACATGGCGAGCCAATGCAGCACTCCAATGGCAAAGCGGTCATTTGTCGCCTTGGAAACTGGCTGACCTTGGGGTCAGTGAAGGAATGCAATACTTTGTCCTTGTATATCAGCAGTCCTCAAACACACACACAAGCAACAATATTTTGTCTGTGGGTCCCTCCCCGTCTGTACAAACAGAAGAGTTTAAGTGGCCCAAACAGCTTTCCCTGAGATGCACTTTGCCAAGAAAAGAGATTAATGGATTAATAAGACATTCCGCTGTAGCACCCCCACAAAAACACTCACTTCTTCCTTTCATTCTCTTTCCTGCCCTCCAGCCCCCCCCCCCGTCCTGCCTCCCTGACTCTCACGCTCCCTCTCACAACAGGGTTCTACGTGTGTGTGTGTGCGCGAGTGTGGGCAGAAGTCGTGGAATATGAATATGGGTTGTGTGTGTAACCCTGGGGGTGGACGACACTTACGAACTGGAAACAGCTGCGCACGCTGGGCTCAATGTTGCTTCCCCCGAAGGAGGCCACCTCTCCCAGCTGCCTGGGAATCTGGATAGACTCGTGCAGGAGGAGGCCCAGGCGGCGCTGGTCACAGAAGCCTGTTGGACTGGCCACCTGTCTGAAGAGGACTGGGGGGGGGGGGGGGGNGGGGGGGGGGGGGGGGGGGGGGGGGGGGGGGGGGGGGGGGGGGGGGGGGGGGGGGGGGGGGGGGGGGGGGGGGGGGGGGTCAGTACACACTGATGGAGGAACATTCAACTAAGCACCCTCAAACCTGCTCTGAAGTTTACAGACATTCCCACACCCTCACGATGTCCAGCCAAACATCGTACAGAAAACAGACTAAAGTGAAAGAGGTACAAATTCACATTTAAACAGTCAAAAACACAAATGCAGCAATGAGCCTGAGAAAAATACCACTCACGCTTTTAACCAGAAAGGCAGTTACACACACTTGTAAGAGAAGAGAAATATGCTTACATCTGTATTTGTCTTCCAGGTGTGCTTTACACAGTGAAATAATGCCAGTTTTAAATGACAGAGTGCGGATTTTCCCAGTTCGGCCCCTGTGGAAATAACATCTGTTACACACAGCTGTAGCAAACACACTCAGACACAAACAAAGAAACAAAAACAAAGGAAGTGCTTTCAGCAACACACACCTAAGGTGCAAAGACACACACACAGGCAAACGTGTAAATCACACACAGCTGCAGTGTTCACACACCCTCATCAGGAATGTGTGTGTGTGTGTGCGCGTGTGTGCGGGCAGCACGTACGTGTCGTAGACGTTGAGCAGCCAGTTGAGACACATGTCCACGCAGAGCGGCACGTTGACCAGGCTGCTGTGCTGCTGCTCCAACCGGTCGTAGATGCTGGTCAAGCAGTTGATGACCTGCATGATGTCCATCAGCTGCTCGTTCTGCTTCAGGTTGTGCTGGTCGAAGGCCTCGCAGGCGACCGACATGCCGAGCAGATCCACTGCACACACAACAGCATGTAACACTACAGCACAGACAAGCCGTGTGACTCGCACCGACCCAGAGGCTGAGGCGGGGGTTCGACACGGGATCATGGGGACAGAGGGTGAGACGGACATACAATCAGCACGAGAGGGGAGCAGGTGTGAGGGTGAAAAGGCGCCACTTACAGCAGAGGGCCTTCTGCAGCCTGCGCAACTTCATTGCTGTCCTGTAGGCGGAGAACCGCACGTTGTTCAGGTCAGCTGCAGGGGGAGAGAGGGAAGAATGTTACCATAGCAACCATGCCTGCTCTACCCAGCGACACTGCAATCTCTCGCTCATAAAAAAAATACAAACATACAAGCAGATACACATGAACAGCAACATACACATTCTCTCTTTTTCACTTATGCTTGTAGACATAAACAAGAATATGTACAATCCCACAGAGGCATACCTTTGCTCTCTCTCTCTCTCTCACACACACACACACACACACACACAGACACTCATAGAACAACAGAGGATAAATGGGAGCGGAACTAGAGAAGCAGTACACTGGAAAAGGAGGGAGGCAGGAAAGGGACCTGGGAGACCAGAGTACTGCAGGGCACTGGGAGGGAGGGAGGAGCTGGTCCAGGACGGCAGTAGGCGTAGAAACCGCCAGAACTGGGCCAAGAGGGGCAAACTGAAGGTAGGCGGAACATATTACTCACCCAGAGACTGGTAAAGTTCTGCCATCTTGGGGTGGTCCCAGCAGGTGGTCTGCGTCTGGTGACTAAGGAGAGTTTGGAGGTGAACACACAGCAACACACTCCCAAGGTCATTGGTGCTGTAATGTTTGCACGGCGCCAGCAGTCCACCCACACAGTCACAATGCCTGCCATTCTGTACATAAATATTTACATTTAATATTTCTGGAAAATTCTTCTAGTTTTCTCCGGGGCACATAAAATCAATTATATATTGCAAAATGGCATCTTCTACTTTCATAAAAGACTTGCAGAGTAACATTTAATAAGTTAAAGATGTCATCATTGTACCTAGAAAACACAGTTTCTTTGTTGTATTAAAATTAACTACCATTATGTGACCATTCTTGACCGTCCTCAGTAATACTGCCAAAGTCGTCCAAACTAAACCTTTTGCGTTTCAGAGATTCTTCCCCAAAACTGCCACTTAATGCATTATACAGCCACTTTGCAAGCAATGCAGCAAAAAGGATGACAGGAAAATGCAGCACGGCCGCGGGTCGGACACGGAGAGCCGTGTTCTGCAGAAATGAGTGTTTCCTTTCCACCCGCAACAACAGCAAGTACACAGGGGCTGTTTGGTGGCTTGCCATGTGGCTGTGGCTAAAAATGGCCGGGTCTAGTCAACGTCACGAAGGGAAATCTTGAGGGAACGCGAGATGACAGCACAGATTTTCTGCACATTTATGAATAAGCTGTTTTTGTTTTCCAAAATGATTAACACAATGATTAAATCTGATAATCCTGCTGTCCACATATGAGCCATAGTTCACTTCTCCAGCAAGTCTGCTCACCACTTCTAACATTGTTCAGGTTCCAACGCTTTGTCACGACCGGAGAAAAGCACATCGCTAGAGCATATGTCACAGTCTGCACTCAAGCTCTAGTTCATGCAGAACATGACTGTAAGAAACAGCCCAGATCTCAACTCTGGCTCAGATTCACATCATGGATGGAACATAGATACAAAACAGATGCAGTTCACCAACAAAATGCACAATACAAACAATAAAGAACTTCAGCAGAGATGAACAACACGGATGAAGAACATCGATGGACGAAGACCTTCCCTGCAGAATGCAAATGCTCTTTAGATGCATTGTGAACGGACACCTCAGCCTTTTGAGACACAGGATGGCAAAAAACTGAGTTTAAAACCCAGTATAAATATAAAAGTACTTCAGCTCAATTTTATTTGTATGTGTGCATTCAGGGTTGAGTAGAGAACTAGGAGTTTGAACAGGTTGTTGCTGCTTCATTCATCCAGGAAAACAAGGTTACTGTCAGTTTTTCTCCACAGCTAAACTATCCTGTCCTAAAACTGTCATCATACTGCTTTTCCCACTTTGTGACAATGATCTGAATATGAAACCACGCAGCACAATCTGCTCATAAAAATCGCTATGCTGAGCTATATGTGAGAAACGCCAAAGCTGCCAAACTGCAATTTTTCACTCACATGCTGCACAAAACCAGGTTATCTAACTGGTTAACAGTCTGTTTGGAAATGTGCAGCACTCAGACCCAAACTGCCAGACACGGCACCCCAAAACCAGCACTTAAAAGCAACGCTCAAAATAGCACACGGATGTTTTCCCACCATGAGCAAATGTATTGATGTGTATTAAATGCCACAGAACTGTTTGCTGGCTGCACCTCAGCCTTCATGAATATGTAAATGGACTTAATACATATGTAATTTTGCCCGTTTTGGTAGCAGTACTGCAGGACGTAGGAGGAATCGTGGAAATTCAGACCTAATAAGATTCACAAAAGCTGGTGACAACTGTGTAAGGTTAAATTCCGCCATTATTTAACATTTGGAAAAGTGGCTCGTAACTACCTGGGACGGGAAGCGGTAAATGGTTGGTGTTCACTAACTGCAAACAACATGTTTCCCCAGGCAAAACAGGAGAACACACACACACACACACACACACACACACACACACACAAACACTGCAGTTATTAACACACACATATTTCACCCCCGCGGTCCAACCAACCAAGAACCAGATCATTTATTCTCATCTTGTTTTCCTTTGATACTTCAAAATTCTTTTGTTCTGTCTGATTACAACATTAATTTTATTTATAATATGGAACAAATCAACCTTGCAATTCTCAGAGTTCTCTATTTTCACATACTTTTTTTTAAACAAAAATACTAAAAACAGTTCACCCTGCAGTGTTTGGTTTACAATGATCTTGGTAAAAGCAGAAGGAACCTAAATTATCAGCTGTCCCTCTCAAATACCGGCCAATACAACAACGGCCACATCTGCAGGTTCTTCCCATGTCTGTGTGGGTTTCCTCTCACACTCCAAACACACGTTTCAGATTAACTGGTCATACCGAACTGCCCGTAGCGTTCGAATGTGTGAGAGACTGTGGGTGGCCACTCTCCGATGGACCAGCATCCCATCCAGGGTGTCGTTTCGTGGCCCAGCACCCCGTGATTCCGGGGTTGTCGCTGGACCATGATAACGTGGTTAATGATAACAGACGGAAGGATGGATGACAACTATTCCCGAACATCAGAAGACACACTAGGTACCAATACTGAACACTAATTAAAACTAGCCAGCATTATCCCTGAAACTTAACAACCCTCCCAATGGGTCTTTTTACAGCTTCTAGGCCTGATATCAGCTCCTTAGCAATTCTGGATTTTTTAAATCTTTCAGTGTTCATCTCACTCCCTTGCTATCAGCGGTTTGGGTCCCATGCAGGAAGTGCAGGGCATAAGGCTAAGCGGTAAACACCCTGGATATAGAAAGTATGTACATCCCTCAATGTGTATAAATCACCCTGTGAAGTTATTCTATTAAGCTAATTCCCATCGTAAGGGAGATCAGACACCTAAGATTATTTACAATACAAAGGTTATTTCAAGACAAATATAAATTTTTTTTTTATTATATTTGGGCCAAAATTATGATTCCCTGCTTGCCGTTTAATGTTTTATTTTTACTCATTATTAATAACCACATGTCCACTGCAGGGTCACTGAGGGCCACAGTTTACCCAGGGAGCAGAGCGCTAGAGGGAAAATGCTGATAATTTGGTTTGCACATGTTTACAAAAGTTCAGAAGAGCACTTCCTGTGACTTTTATTGTGCAAAACTCGCAGAAACTATAATGTTAAACATCCTGTGTAGTGCTACTGTCAACAGATTTGAAGATGGATGATCTTCATTTCATTTTTAGTTTCAGGCTTTATTTGTGATACTGTAAGGACGTTCATGCTATTAAAGCTGTATTATACATGTATTATTTCAATTATCCAATTAATAGTTTATAGTTCATTAAACAGACAGTGTTTGGTGGATAGAGCAACCAATCTGCACCACAACCACCCAGATTCGAACCCACACCCTGGTTTCCTTCTAAGCAGCTTAGTGTAGAAAAATAACACTAAGACACTGTTGGACAAAGGCGTCCTATAAACAATGATATTTACAGTAACTACTAACCTCCACTGTTGTCCACCAAACACCAAGCACAACACGACAGCAAGGAAGACTGTGTGTGTGTGTGTGTGTGTGTGTGTGTGTGTGTGTGTAATGTCTGGACAGACAGGCATTATTCTGCCTGTGCTCCCTCTCTTCTCACTTCTCATACAGAAACACACAGGTGTGCGAGCAGCTCCCACCTGTACACACACTCACTTCCCAGAGTCCTGTGGAACAGCCATTTCTCTGCTCAAGCGGACGTGTTTTTTAGCGCTAAGGCTCACATTCTGGCTGAGAAAACGTGCACAAAGCACCGTGTTTTGCATCAGATTAATACCTCAGCTACACGTTTACTCACTCAGGGGTGCAGCTGAACAACCGAGGGGCGAGTTGTATTTTAACCGATCCCTCCCTGCTTTTCCCAACGGTCAAAGTGTCACACAGCTACATGTAAGATAACGTTTTGTGAGAGGGGGAAAAAACCAAAAAGAAGGACTTCTGTTCGCAACGTGTCAGGCGTTTCGGCAGGATAAAGAAGAAGAAAAAACCTCAGGATACCTCAACTCAGCAAGAAATGACAACAGGAGACTTGCAGATTTTTCGCACCATATGCCGCGCAGCGAGCAAGTCCGGACAGAGACTGTGGGGCCAGGAGCGGTGAGCGTGACTAACCACAAGCTCGGCGCGGACCCGGGAGCCCGCAGTTACAAGTACGTCGTGTCGGAGCCCCCACCCCCGTGCGCCCTGCCTCCAGATACAGCGAGATACATTCAAGGAAGGGAAACGCCGCCTGTAGTTATGCAGCAAATAACACCCAATATGACGATTCTACGCTGGAGAGGAACCAGCAGCTTGGTGACCATATTAGCACAGTTGCTCATCTTGGCTCCGCTCCTTGAGAAACGGCAGGAAAAGGTCACTCCGTGTTACTATTTATTCACAAGGTCGCTAACTGGGTCAGTCAGGCATCTACTGCTTACTGTGCAGGAATTCTGTCTTTCAGCCACTTTATTTTATTTGTGGTACTAAATACAAGCTCTTCCCTGCACACCATCTTCACTTCCCAGTATAAATAAGCACTGATTTCCTTTACCACGAGCACATTTTAAACAGTGGTTTACAGTTCCCAGGACCTGTGTTCTTCGCAAAACCTCGGTCACCCCAAAGCACTCAAACCATATTGTAGGAGACAAAGCGATACAAAAAATACAAATAAAATGGGAACCAATAAATAATGTGTTGAGCAGGAACAAGTGGCACTTCTCATGAAGGAAGTCAATGGCAGTGGCGGATCAATTGGACCCTTGTTGACATGGCCCCCGGCGGCAGAGCGCGCTCCTCGTCTGGACAAAAACAGAATCAGCTCCAAATTCAACCCTGAAGTAAAATCAATTCCAATTCATCTCTTTTGGACACATCCGAAGCACGTTCAGAATGCCTCCAGTCACTCGCACCGCACCTGCCCGCCTGCTAACATGTCCCATCTGCCCCCATACGGGTCACTGATATTGTAACCGCGGGGGGAGGGGTGGAATGCACACGGAACACAGGTTTCACGAGAACTGTGCCCCCGTTCTTCACCCTCATCACACGTTTTGTACGCACAGCCTCCGACTGCTGCAAAGGCGAACTCGGCAGCACGACAACCATCTCAAAAGAGCAGGAAAAATGTGTATAACCACAGCTCTGTGTGTGTGTGTGTGTGTGTGTGTGTGTGTGTGTGTGTGTGTGTGTGTGTGCGTGCGTGTTTCTGAAGTCCTCCATATTCATACCAAGTTCCACACCATCAAATAAAATTTAGTATAAAGACTGAAATGAGGGACTGGACCAACATAGCAAGATGCACAAAGAAAACATGCCTACATATATATAGCACATCCATCCACACAGCTGATGTTGTGTATGGAAGCTGTACTCAGCAAGGTCAAGAAATATATCTGAATGAAACATCTGCAAAACTCAAATAAATGCCAAAAGAAAAAACTTTCTGCCAAAGCTAGATACCTACTGGATGACTCAAAATATCAACAAAAACCCTTTATTGTACCTGAAAGCAGGAAAAAAAGACGAACGAACACTGTGATGTGGTGATTGATTTTTTTTGTTCGCTCATCCAAACAATTAAATAAATAAATAAATAAATAAATAAATAAATAAATAAATAAATAAAGGATGGATGAAAATCTTAAAATAGGGCATGACCCACCATCAAAGGACACAAACAATCGCTAAATGTCGAGCATCGTCTTTTTTCACCCGAATCTACTTGTAAACAAATCTCACGCAAATTCAGCACTATTTCAGTTTTATTATGACTGGATTTCAGGAATTTCCCCAAAATTTGTCGGCCTCGTGTGACTGAGCAATTTGTGAGGCCTGATTCCTGACAATGCTACACACATTCAGCTGCCCCAACCAAAATAGGAGATAAAACCTCATTTCCACCTTCTGTGTCCTCCTCTACTACCATTTTAGTTGACAAGAGCAAAGTGACGGCAGCAAAGGCTGAGAAGAGCAGATCATGGACTCGTACTTTTGACACAGAGCATTTAAATAACCACATACAGAAAACCTCCCGGTAGTAAATGGTCTTCACAATGGATGTCCACTCCCAGGCAACTTTCTCCAGCGTCTTCATCACATGAGGACCATTACAGCCCCACACCACTCCAGATAATGTTCTGCACTGTGTCAAATCAAAACACAAAGGGCTTAAAGTGACAAGCAGATTTAATCTCGCTCCCCGATGCCAGTGTTCCTGAGCTCATTCCCTCCGAGACCCTGCATCCTCCACACATGTAATTTCTTTCCCAACTCTACTACACCTCCTCTGGGCATAGTAAATATGCCACCGTAGTAAACACTACCTGGCCAAGTATATTTTCTTCTCCATCTGCCTCCGATTTATTTTTGCTCCTCACACAGAGACTCAAAGCTCACTGGCAGTTTCGGTGGTAAGGAGTTCCGTGAAGTCACGGCACATCTGACCTTCCCATCTTCACACTGTGAGGGGACCTCCACCGTCAAACTGTGAGCCTGGTGTCACCAAACATCTACTGTGTGAGACCGCTGGTTTACAACTCACCACAGGCTGGATGTGGGCAACACCGTGCTTCGACACGTCAGGCAATAAGAGAATAGAAGTGTCTCTTATTTACTTTCAATGTTTTATGCAGAGGTTTCATGTGTGAAGATAAAAATATAACTCAGCGCCACCTACACACAGGAGGAGTTCTTCTGGAGAAGCAGCTTCTGTTTTGGTACCGACAACAGTCGCTCATCTGTCTCGACCCAGCAACACAGGCACGGCAGTGATTTACCACACTGTTCCTCTGTTCCAGACTTCCTTTAACAGCAACTGACATCTGAAGGTGAACACAGCTGACAACAATCCTGCAACGTCAACACAATCAAAGACGCGCTTCCTTCAAGCAAACTTTCTTCCTCTGCGAGGACAGATGTTCGGAATTTCAATATGCATTTGACATTGTTAAAGTCACATGCATATTTCATCACGCAGGTACACCCTCCCGCAAACCCGAAAGCGAATACAGACGAAATGAAGAAACACACTAACACACAAACGTTCCAGTTACACACAGGACACCGATCTCACACACACAGACATCCAGAGAAAGTCCAGGTATAGTTTGAAATAAAGCATGTTGGATATATCGCTGTATGTAACAATACGGTATAAAAACTATGATGAAATATGAAACCATTATAAAATAAGGGGTAAAAAATCTTGAGGGACACCTGGAGACTTTCACGTTCATCTGCCAAACTGGAGCTCTCTTACTGGAGCAGGTGTCACTCACACCGAATGTAGTAGAACAGAAAGCTGAGCGCAAACGTGCAAACTGTCCCACAGCCCCCACCCAGGGCTGCTGTCGTGGGTGAAGCAACGAACGATGGTCTCGCTTCCAAACATCTCACAGTGTGACAAGGTGTTTGATGTTCAGAACACGAAGGTTATTACAACTCTAATATTTTTGGCATCTTTTTGGCGTGACGACACATCCTGATACAGATCAAACATAAAGGGTGAATCCATCAGTCTGCATAGAGGGTTAACGACACTCAGAGGGACAATTTGGATGGCAGTGCATCAAGCAAGAAAAGCCAGAACGTCATGTGCATCTTGAACGCCCTCAACACCCTGACCATTCTGAACACCCTGAACATCTGCAGCTGTCCTCTAGCGCATCCCGCTGCTCCACTGCCCAGTACGTGCACAGCGAAACCCCGATGCGCAAAACTCGCACATGTCCGTGTCCGCGGAACCTGGACGATCCGTCCTTTCATGTTTTCATCGGCGACAAAACCACGGGAAGCGCGAGCGCGCGCGGTCCCAGTGGAGAAGGACACAGTGTAAAAGGGGACCGCCCGCCCGCCCGCAGCCGAACCGCACTGGATTAACGGCGGTGAGGCGCTCCGATACACACACGGGTCCACGGCGGCGCGCGCTGTGTGCGGGAACGACGACATGCGAGGAATCTTAAATGAACATCAACACGTTCCCCGGCAGAGGCGCCGCACAACGATCCCTCCACCGCAGATTTCACATTAAAACGAGCCATAAACAACCTCACCCCCCTCCCCCTTTCCCCGCGAACCGCGGCGCTCCGCAGCGCGGACACCTGCTGGGCTCCGGCAAACACCCCCAACATCTGGTGCCGCTCCGCGTCCCCGCTGCAACCGCCCGCCGCCCCGCGCCCCTCTGCCCGTCCCCGCACAAGGTCGGCTCGCACTCACTTCCTCATCTGCTCCCGCATCGTCGCCGCGATCCCAGATCCTTCTGTTTATGCTTACTGTCGTTCTCCGCAACGAGTGTGGAGACGAAGCGCCGCCTCTGTGGCAAACCCGCGCGCGCAGGAGGAGAAAGGATCCGAACTGATCCGAGCGGAGCCGAGTCGATCCGATCCCACCCGAGCTGTGCTCGTCCCCCGATGAGAGCGGAGCGCCGCGCCAGACGAGGCGGAGCCACGAAGCCGCTCCCTTCCCCCAGCGCGCGCCCGCGGACGGCCTCGGCTGTGCGGGATACAGGCGGGCAGCGAGCGCTCGCTGTGTGAGGAGACGCGCGTCACACCCAGCTCTCGCGTGCCAACTGTATTCGGTGTGTGTGTGTGTGTGTGTGAGGGCGCGCGCGAGGCACCTGTGTCCCAGCGCTGTCCCCGTGGACCCCCCCCCCCATCGCCACACCGCCCGTTATGACACCGCGACACGCGTTATAGTTAGTCCAGCGTTTCATCATCACCGTTAAGACGTTCATTGTCCTTTTACTAACATATTCTGTACAGCACATTCTGGACACATGCGGGTCTTCGTCAACAGAACACACACGTACGCGAGATAAGCAGGACTGGAGTAAAGAATGGTGTGAATGTATGTATTAATGGGCTGGTGGTTAAAGACCTGATTGAGAAAGAAGGGGGGGGGGGTGGGAAAAGTGTGAGACAGAAGGGAGGAGGTGACAGGAGAGAGAGAGCGAGAGAGAGGGAGAGAGAGAGAGAGAGAGAGAGAGAGAGAGAGATGTACTGCATCACCACACCACTAGTCTCCAGATCACGCGCAGCACTGCGGTGTTGGGCAAACTGGCTTATCCCGCTTTCCTGCTGGTTTAGTCTCTCCCTGATGATCAAACCCTGTGCATTAATCCTTACAGTCTGTTCTTTGGACAAGATTCGGCTCGAGAGAAAGACCCCAAACTATATTTCTGACCTACTTAAATCACACCAGTAGATGTTACACCAAAAAGCTTATGCCTGAGCTTAAGCACTGCTTCTGTGTACCGAATCCCAGCACAAGTCAGCGACACACAATTCCAGCAGAATGCATGCGCTCCTTCCATCATCACACGTCTGCACATTAAGGAGGCCACCACAGCTTCAGCTACAGGACCTACAGGTTAGAAGTCAGTGTGTGTTAAGTGCATGTGGAAGCCTGTCAGTGTGGTCAGTGTTTGTCAGTTCCTTTGCATCCTGCTCTCTTTCACTCACTCTGCCAGGGTCTGCGTTGTTTCCTCGGGTCCTGATTTCACCTTCTCTGTTCTGGGCATAGAGAAGAAGATCTGTCACTCAACACACACACACACACACACACACACACACACTGTTTCTGCGTGTACGGCAAGATCTCTCAGTCACCACACACCTCATCTCTGAACAGGGACATCTATCTCTAACCACACATATACATTTGCTCACCAAGACATGGAGGTCTATCACTTCACCCACTCACACACATTGCTTCTGTGTTTGGAGCTCGAGACATGCAAATTAACACATTCGTGCGCAGACTCTTCTGCGCACAGGAAGGAACATCAGCGCAGGCAGAAACACAAGTGTACGTTCAGCAGGAGATGTCTCCCAATACACAAACAGCAGTCTTCTGCATCTGGTGCTCATCTCACTCACACACACACACACACACACACGTTATCAAGACACACATACGGACACAGCTGTCGGCTTTGTGCACACAAAGGAAAACTGCAAGCTCATCAAACACAAACTCTGGCCATCTTTAAGGCACACAGAGGCCTGTCCTCCACCACATGCCATCTCCTTCTCGACTCAACACACACGGTAGCTGTTTTATTAATTACTGTGAGCAGAAGCACACAGACCCTCTAAGTTAAATCAAGGCAAAACAAGGAAAAGGCTAACACCTCTGTGCCAGACTTGCTGTGAAAGATGCATTCGACAGCCTCAAGTCCTGGAGCACAGCGGAGCACCAGAAAAGCCAGCCAATTCAAGACACCGGGACGTCAAGCAGGACCTCAGGACTTTCTTTTGGACAACAGACTTCACAGCAGTGCTACAGTGTCCTCTTGGTCTATTAAATACCCAGCAGGATTTCCTGCTCCCTGCAGGCCTACAGGAATCTCAGCAGAATTCCCACTAAAACTGCGGCATCTCTGCCAGCGCCTGGGCACAGAGCTGCCGACACATTAAGCAGCATTTTAGAGTTCCCAGAAATGCTACAAGCCTTCAAGAAATTCAGCATAACCCCCAGTAAGATTGGAGAACATCTGCTTTAATGAATTCCTAATAGGACCACTAAGTCTGTGAAAGGACTGTTCACTGTCAAAAGAAAGTACAAATGGAGCTTGGGCACTACAGGTGAATAAATACATAAATGAAATACGACCAAATTGTTCTTTTTTATTCTAACTGGAAATCATTTCTATGTATGCCTTTATTATTATAATTATTACTCCTACAAACCCGACACCCTTCTCAGTGTCTTGTCACACTTCAGTTGTGTCAGTATCAGAGTTGACCATCTTCTGCACTGCAATATTCTGACACTGTGACTTGCCTCCTTACTCTGGTGCTTAACTGCCATCACTTCACATTTATTCTGCTTCCAATAGCATTTGAATGCTCTTATTGTCTAGTTTAATGCAGAGCACTTTGTGAACTTCAAAGTTAATGGCTTTCAATGGCGAGAGACACAGTTCATTCAACAAACAATTATGATGACATTTAAACCAGGAGGAACTTTCTACATCCAGGTTCAGATTAGTAACAACACTAAGCACAGAGCTCACAAGTTACGCCAGTGTACTAGTTAGCGCATATCGACTGGCCGTGTTTCTAATTTGACAACATGCTCCTACACAAGATCATTTGCAGTGCTGATGCAACTTGAAAATGAGCACAAGATCATGCCGTTACATGTCAGTGAAGGAGAATGAAGAGCAAATTTTGGCTGCAGGCTGCAAATTAGTGAAGCCAGTTCTTTTCATCGAGGTGTCGATTTAAATGTTTCATGTACATTTGAAGTATGTTGTTACATAGTTTTTACAGGTAAATGCTTTGTGATGCTTTCTAATCATTCCCTACTCCTCTCATCTGTTTGGTACTACATTTTAACACGTGAAAATGCTTTTGTGTACAAAGAAAATGCATCAATATCTGCCTGTCTCCCTGGCTCAAATCTGCTCTTTTTTTAGTAGAACTACATCACAGATCTTCTCACAACTCAGTTTCATCAGGTTTTCTCGTTTGACAGTTTGGCTGCACTGCAGGTTCTTATTTTGGTTCCTTCAAATTGTACAAGTTCCAGTTGAGTTAAGGGTTCAGAACGAGGAAACTACAGCCAAACCGACGCTCAGCAGTGAAGAATGATGTCTGCGCACAACTACAGTTGTGCAGCTGCAGTTAACTTCAAGTCAGCGAACTGTGGTAGGTTTTTAATTTAACCAGAGTTGTGCATCTCATTGTTTCAGCAGTGTTACAGTATGAACAAGGTATTTGATTTATATTATTCCCTTTATGTAAAAATGTTACAGAGATGTAGTAAATTATTCATTTCATGTAATACCAAGAGTTTATACTGGTGTAAAATTAGAGTTAATCTGTGTGAGATGCTCACTGCAGTACCAGGGTTGATGTGGGTAAGGTACTCACTTGATGTAATATGGCACGTTGTTGGGTGAGACGGAACGCTCAAACGGGCGTTGAACAGAAGCTGAAAAAAGGGGACAGAAGTGTGGATTTAGCAAAAGAAATTTCTCTCTTCTTCCCTCATCACTGTGCTGTACTCTGCACACCATCCTGCACTCGCCCACTCGCTCTCCTCTCCTGTCACGCGCTCCCTTCCCCGTAGGATCTGCCACCACCACCGAGGGGAACAAGTCCCGTTAGATTCCATCGTTTCTCTTCCTCACCTCTCTCCCTTGTATTAGAAAGTGGTTCTCAATCTGATAAGAATTATCATATTACCATTTTTTGAAATCATTTGCTGTGTTCCTCACATGCTACCGGAACAGCCTACACTTAGGAGACGATATGTGGGAAAGCAGGATTTCAGTTTGCACAAATTTATCAGCAGCACCACCCCCAGACCCCCTGTAAACCCTCCACATTTAGGCACTTTCCTACACTCTTCTCCACAATAACGAAAAGCAGCTTTGTTCCTCCTTTCATATAAAAAAAACATCACTTATACTTCATTACAGGTGAATGCGTCATTTCTTCAAAATGTTCCATTTCAGCATTCCGTAAAGCAGCCCGCAAAAGAGCTGCTTTTCCAGTTAGGGTCACAGCGATCTGGAGCCGTTCCCGAGCATCAGGAGCAGAATACCCTGGATGACATCCCAGCCCATTGTTACGCACTCATGCTTGAACATATTCAAACACAGAAGGCAACTATAGTTACCGATTCAACAGAGCAGATATTTGGATTGTGAGTGTGGGTACACAAACATGGGGACACCTTGAAAACTCCAGGTACTGAGCTGGGGCAGGACCTGCTTAGTCAGCACTGATTCACTGCTGCCACCATCGGCAGATAAAGAGCTTCAAAATGAAAGGCACACGGGCAACAGCCAAGACTATTAGCTCATCCTTAACCACTTCCAATGTGCTGCAAAGAAAATATGAGTTAGGGGCATGGAGGAGAAGTACGGAGTAGACTTACGAAGCAGAAAGCGTTGGGATTGGGGTCCGAAGTCGCGATGGGCTTCATTCAGCTGTCTGAGATGCTCCTCAATCGAAACCTGCAGTTAGAGTGAGAGCATCACGTGATCATGGAGAAGGTGGAGGCTAACAGATCCCAAAAGAAGCACATATGGGCACTGCTCGCCTCCAGGCCACACGTGTCCACTGACTCTACCCAACACACAGAAGGAAAAGACCCTCTGTATGTAGAGAGCTGCTGCAATCTGCTCAACATGACTTACTGCAACAACGTGACAGCAATGATAAGCCATGTTGTTTGAATGTTCCTGGTGTGAGGGAGGCAAACGATGTGTAAATGATGGAGTGGAGCCCTGCGCAAGTGACAGAGAGAGAGAGATGGTGTGTAAGCAATGCGGAGCTGATATGACATTGATAGATGGCCACCACATATGAGTGACAGAGGACGATGATGGGCGATGCACAAGGGTGGTGTGCGAATGGAGTCATCTGAGCAGCGGTGTCTGAGTAATGACCCGGATATCTGAGTAATGGAAGGTCTGGCTGGATGGTCCTTGACTACAGGACTGGGTGCTGTTAAATGTACACATTACCTTGGATATATCTCCCACCTCCTTCATTTTCCCTGAGTTTCTGCAGGTTTCCATGGAAACCTGATTAGGGTTATGGAGACAAGAGAGCTCAATTGTACCTTGAGGGCACTGCAATTGTCAGATGTGTAATTACTGTTACTTACTATTCAGCCAATTTAAACCTACCCAAAATACCAACATACCCCCAAACAAATGTGGCGTCCCGATACCTGACACAGAGAGGGTGTACACAGTGGCAATATAAGCGATGCTCACGTATGTAAAAGTGTATCAAATGCTGTTGGGTGTGTAGCAGCACTTAAGCAGTTTGTAAACATTGGAGAATATATAACCGGCAAACGTACGCGGGTATATAACAGTGCCGTGTGAATGGTCTATAGCAGAGCACATCCTATAGTAGAGACTAATGTGGAAGATAAAAAGAAACAATATCCAGCGTCCGAAACAGAAACTGACATGTCCGGCTATGTTGGTTTGTATATAACTGTCCCTGGTGCCTTTAAAAAACTGATATGGGCAAGTAAGAACCAGCACATTAAATATTAACTATTAAGTATTGCACGGCCAGCATAGAGCAAATTTCACAATTTGCTGACAACGTTAAGATAGAGAGATTAAAAAGTACTGCAACGATTTGGATCATTTTAAAGTTCTCTTACACATTTTGAAGCTTCTCCTCATTGCTTTGGACTCTCAAGCATTTCTAGAGGCAAAAGTGAAGATACTGAAAGGGCATTTGGGAATTTTTAAATCAAACAGTTATCAATTAAGTTTGTATCATCTTTATATGGTAATGAGCTTTTCTGACGACGATAGTTTTGGGCTTGAACGAAGGTGGACACACCCTGTGTAGATCACGTGTTACATCCTTATGTGTAGAAAAGAGTCATAAACATGACAGGTTCATATCTATGAGAAATAAGATTGGATGGGAAGATTACAATAGTGTTTTGCACACTGAAGTAATAATAATTTCACAAAACTACATACAGAAGAGCTGCCCATGTATTGGTCTGTTCCAACAACATGTAATAATTCGCTTTGAGGTGCCACAACCACAAACTACACACACACACACGCACTCGAGTCTTCAAACAATACTACATATGTATACTGTTGCCCTAAAACTTACTTCACTTTTTTGCCCAGAGGTCAACAAATTTAGTCCTCACAATCCATGAGATATTACCATACCCCGCACACATCTGTCAGTACACAGGAAAAAGCCTGGAGAGGAATGCTGGGAAAATATTAATCAAAATGTCATAAAAATGAGGTAATAAAACTCCCTGTGACTCAGTTACATCCATGAAAATTTACCCCAGTTGTAGGAGCGCAACTGAGCTTCTCCAAAATGTAAATCAAGAAATGATACCGACATCTAACGTGCCATTGCGCTGTACGGGAAAAAGATAAAAGATACAAGCGAGGAAAGCGCATTTGCTACTTTATGCGACAATTCTACTGTCAAACTCGTGTATTTTTACCATCTATTTTGTAAGCCTAGAAGTATATTTTTCAAGAATGAGGATCTATCATGAAAAAATTCTGCTAATTCTGGGAACTATAATCACAAAGTGACTTTTAATCAAGTATGTTGGCCATTTTTCAAACTACCTTTCAACCTTTATTAATTTCCACATTTCCTCATACTTTTTTGTGGAATGTAAATGTTCAGTGTTTGTTATTGTCTCCTGTGTTTCACCTTCATTTAACACTGATATTTTGTTTTTTTTGTGAGACATTAGTATTATTGCTGTTTACCATTTTGTTAAATTATATATTTAAAACATCCACTGCTATTGAACAGATGTAATTTTTATTCTCGTCACATCTCCCTCAATCATGTTTTATTTTTACTATTTTATAAATCAACCTAGATGACAATTTTCCTTTGTTGTTAATCTCAAGTCTCTTTGAAATGACATTCGCTGTCCCTGTATCTTCGTCATAACAACACGACCTGCCCCCCGTGTCTCGCTTTAATGGTGGCACTTGCAGGCCGCACACTGCATGCCCCTGTGTAACAGCATTACAGTGCTGCTGAGCCTGCATTCATTAACAAATGCTGCAGGTATCTCGCCGCCTTCGCCGCTTTCAGCCGTTTGAAACACGCGGCCATCTCACCGAAGCTTGGATTCTCTACCTCTGCTATATTTATGTCCGTCAGATTTACTTATGGGTAAAGTCGCAATATAGCAGGGAAAATAACTGTGTCATAACAACATTTTCAAATGGATCTTCCTAATACTCTCTTAAGCTCCCCTTTCCTTCACTGAAAATATTTCTGCTCCTTGGTGCTTAGAGGTACTTATGGTAGATATTCTTATCACCACATAATGATCAGTGGTGCGTTGTACTTTTTAAAATGTCGTTTAGTTCTCATTTCACTTAAACACAGAACTAATATCAGTCCAATTAAGTGAATTTATCCATTACCAGCGAACGGCTCTTCATGGTGACGGTTCACAGCTAAAATCATTGATAATGAATATAATCGAGTGTGAAAGTATCGTACGTGCCGTGGTGCTGCTTGTCCTGCAACCTTAATATTTTTAGCACAGTCTCAGTAATTCATTTGTCAGTATTAGTGTGTACCTGTCAGAGTCAGGGAGTACTGGACTGCGTCAGTGCGGACATTGCTGTCTCAGCACAAATATCCCACACTGTTTTTATATTCCAGCCCATGTCGATTTGGACTTGTATTGGTCGACACTTGTCAGCATAACTGGTTTTGTATTGGTTTCAGGGTGACAGCGGTGTACCTGCAGCAGCCTCCATCGAGTGTTAAGGTCCTCCAGCCTGTTCTGGTTGTACTCTGACAGCTGGATGTCCATTGGGCCGAAGATAGAGGCAAGGTCATTCACCCGAGTCACGTCCTCCTTGATGGGGGCAACCTCGGCTCGGAAGGCCTGTAAACGTGCAGAAACAAAGGATTTACTTTCGTCCTTTGCCAGCTTTCTGTTCCCATGGCTATTAAGGTGGCACAGACACAGAGCTGAAGTCTTAAGGTTGCCAGCTGAAGGCCAAAGATGAGTCCCTGCACTAGTAAAACATTCAGCCCAATTACTGAACATCACTGTTACTAACAGTCCTTAAAGTAACCATGAGTCCTCACGAACCATCTCAATTCACCAGGTCCTCTCCTATGCATACCTCTGCTTTCCCAATTATTTATTTATTCTCTCTTTCTCTTAATAAGCTATTTATCTACCTACTAAATTTATTTTTTTGTCATTCTATGCAAGTATGTTTGTATATGGGTAATGTATATAATGTATATTTATAATGTATATTTTTGTCTTGTTCTGCTAAGATTAAGTGAAGTTCCTTCTGAGATTAATTAGGTTTCATTCATTCATTCATTCACGTATAGCCATTATACATTTAATGATCTAACCACAAACTGAAAGTTGCTGCTGCAAAAAAACTTTCCCAGAGACTGACTGCGTCCCTTCCTGACATATCAGGATGCGGCTGTTAACGCTGCTTTTCACATGAGTGTCCAAGCAGAAATAAAAATCACAAACACTTGCCAAGCATCGTGTTTCTGGCGGTGGTGCTGCGCTTGAGCCTTGGAACGTTTCGGCACAGGGTCCTGGGTTCGGTCTGGGATTATTACCTGCACAGCGGCCACGATTCCTTGCCTGCTCCGTGTGTGGGGTTTGTACGTATGTGTGAAAACGGAGAAACCGTCGTGTCCGGTCAGCGTGCGATCAGCTCGCTCACCCCTCACTCACCGTCACTCTGTCAATGTGATCCTGCAGGGAGTCAATGAGCAGGTCACCCACTGGCTCCCAGGACTGCTTGACCATCTCTGCCTGCCGCAGCTTGAGGTCCAGCTGCTCTTCAGCCTCCTGCAACTCCAGCAGCCGCTCCAGGGCCCGGTCCAACCTCCGCTGCCAGTCTGCGGTGCGGCCACACAGTCGCTCCCAGCCCACGCGCACGTCCCCCACCTCTTTCCGCAGGACACGGCACATGTTCTGCGCCCGCTCCTCAGGACTGACCTCTGCAACACACACACACACACACACGTCTGTGACACACAAACACCCACATCTTATAGACCCGACATTCACTGAGACACAGGCAGGAATCCTCGGTCGCCGTGTGCCGCGGTGCACGATGGTGTTCGTTCCAGACAAGCACTTAATTAATCAGCTCTGATTGGAATTCTGATTGGATACAGCACACAGTTCAAATCACATTAGACCCCATGTGCTACTTGGGAACTCGCTATCCTGTTCCAATCAACTTAAATCAAATATTAAACATTAGACAAAACACTAAATATTATAAAACTATTCCAGGTGCATATTGGCTAATAAACTGTGTTCTGTCGATTAGTTTAATTAAAAATAGAACAGAAGATATCTTTATTTTATTTTGTTTAGGTTTATTATGTCTTTCATTGCTCAAGGGTTAAGAACAATTAAACAGTAATTGATTTAAACAAATCACATTAATTTTTATGGGTAAGATAAAATCATTTAGAAACATATTTTCCTATATTTTGGCCATTAGAATATAGTTACTGCTCAATTAACACTAATGTTGTTCAACATGAGTGGAAAATCAAAGCTGAGTGATGAAGAGCTCCATAGAGTGGAAAGCAGCGTGTCCTGTTGGGCGTGGAGGACCAGGGCCGTCCACTTCGCGAGGAGGGATACACACCCTCAACACGGCAGACGAACAGCACTCCGCTGAAAGGATGACAGCAGTAGGAAGGTGCATCTCACTGTAGCACTATATGTACACATGCAGCGCTGTGGAATTACAAACCGCGACGTGTGGTTTTGACAGTCTGTAAATCTACCGAGCTCAGTGGGCACATTATTGTTTCCTGTCTCTCGGTGAATTATGCTAAACAAATAACGCCAATGTTACGTGCGCGGGCACACATATCTCGAAAAGTTGCAAAGGACGTACATATTAAAAGCAGACACAAAAATGACGGTAACGATGGGGCAGCGAAGTGAGAGAGGGTGGAGCCTTCCCATCATTCCCTGCAACTTTGTGCGTTCTGGTTTCACTGATGTTTATTAGCTGTTTCATATGTTGGGCTGATATTTTTGAGGTCATTATTGTAGACTGCTGTTACTGGAGCTTCTGCTTTGTGTTACTAGTGGTGACATTTTCATGCAAAGTGTTTTCTTCCGTCTTCACCTCCACTTCATGGTGATTGGGGAGATGGGTGTGATGAATTTCACGCGTGATGGTAACTCGAGTGGTTTTCGTGGTAACCGAGGCTTTGGAGGGCCCGGAAGTGTTTTACCATTGTCTTCCTGTGTACATGTAACTTCTGCCTGAAGGCACAGCTCAGGCACTGCGCTGCTGCTTATGCAAGAGCACCTAATAAAAAAAACTGCAGATCTGCACATCGTCCAAGACAAGAAGCACACATATACATGTCTCCAACAACCTCCAGAATAGTCCTCCCTTGAAGACAGCGTCACATAGAACTGGCACAGCAGAACATTCATGTAACATCTGTCAACTAAACGACTGTCATAGCATTGCTGACTAACCTTCCATCACAGCACTGATAACGCCGCTCATACTCCTTATCTAGCACGCTCTATACATCTAAACTGGAAAAAGATCCATTCAGCAGGACTGACTAACACTGACTCATAGTCCCTTACTGATATCAGTGAAGTGCTCATTCTTCACAGCACTATTACTGGATTAAAATCTGCAGGGACTTCAATGTATTTCCTGGTGAAAAGCAGCTGTGACAGCCGCTGTCAACAGCTTTTGTACAGGCCTCATTCACACACTGACTAAAAACGCTGCTGTGTTTGATTCTCTGCATCGCACAGACATGTCCACATGACACAATCACACCGCATTACATCTACTTCCTATCAACATGTACAATTTCATCAGCTCTTCGTGGAAAGTCTCACCTCTGGGACTGAACTGACTGTGAACTGAGAGAAATTGGTGAATTCTGTCATATGAAGTATGTGCTGGTTGTGTCTGTATTAATGTGTACGGTACATGGGGTATGTGTGTGTATGTCCTGTATGTGTGTATCAGTGAATGTGAGTGCGATGCATATGGCCATACATTACATGTATACCGAGGTGTATATGTCTGTATTTGTAAGCATCATAAATGTTGTGTATGCGAGTGTGAGTTCTGTGTGGCCATATTTTACATAAAGAATTGTATGTGCGTGTTTGTATGTATGCTATCATGTACGTGCAGTGGTGAATGTGAACGCTGTTGTGCAAGTAGCAGGTATGTTGTCTGTGTGTGAGAGTGTGCATGTAGGGTACCTCTCTGCTCTGCCAGGGGCCTCTCCAGGCTCTCAGTCAGCTGCTCGGCCAGGAACGTGTTGGCCGCCTCTAGTGCGCCGGTCACTGTGGGCTCTTTGGCTTTCACCTCCCTCCTGAATGCCTGCAACACACCAACATGGAGGAGGCCCATGAACATAGGACACCTCAAACAAAAACACTGCGGGACATAAAAGTGGAAGTACAACTGCCAAACAGCCCTGCAAGACCAAAATACCTGCACAAGACCTCTTCCTGCACAAATAGACCTAAATATGGAGTATGTGGGATTCACAGGACATAAAACCTTCCTCTAACTCTTTCACCTACAAACATGTATGACAGCTTACCGATACCTGTTTCATAAGAAAGATCCAAACTGCGATGGGACACACAAGTGTTCTGTACAATCACACGCTTTCATGCTACCAGGAACAGAGAAGTGCAGACTGTCCCTGGGTGGGTCATTTTCAACAGGCTTGGCTAAAAGGTGCTGCAGCAATGGCTCATGTACGCATCCCGCTTCTCTCACTCTGTGCATGTCGAGTTGCTGTTGCACCGCGGGAACGTCCCCCCTGATGGGAGCCATCTCATCCAGCTCCTCATTCTTCAGCTGCAGCCAGGTGAGCAGCTCCTGCAGGGACAAGTGCAGACGCTTCCACTGACCCGTGCTGGCATCCAGGTGAGACCTGTTGAAGGAGGCATGGTCATTGCATCTGTACAGCTCAGGTAAGTTCAACCCTTCCCCCACAATCCAATACTGCCCGCTCTGCTGCGCAAGACACAGTCCTGAGGGTGAAGTCCGATTGACGTGAAGTGCCCTGTCCTACCCCTGTCCTTCTAGGAAAAATAAGCAGTCACTCTGCAAGGGTCACTGTTTTCAAAGCCTTGGTTTTTCCGGATAGCTCAAAGCCCACCTCTCACCTAACAAAAGTTAAAGCGGTGTGGGATATGAGGTGAGGTTGAGGGCTGCATGGGGTACAGTGTTTGGTAAGATACAGACTGTGAGCTGGCAGCTGAGAAGTATGTGAAATGTAGGATGTGAAGTAGTGTGTGGTAGAACCTGAGACTTGTGTGTCTACGACATGTGAGGAACAGGGTACAAGTGATGAACAGTGGTTATGACATACAGGTTGACTGGTATGTAAGGACTGAACATTATCATTTCCATATATAGTGTAAACCTGACCTGATGTTGAAGGACTTGCTGCGCAGGTTGTTCCAACGCTGGCCCATGTTGTCCAGCCGCCTGTGCAGCAGAGCTGCATCTTCAGAGCCCTCCAGCGACTTTAGGATGCGCTGGCCGTTCTCATCCAGCGTGTGGTAGACCTCGGCGTGGGCCTCGATCTCCGCCTGGAGGTCCTACGTTGCAAAGCACAGCATACGCTGTGAACAAACACCTCATTCCCACACAGAATGCCCTGAGAATCAGTTTGTTCCCGTCACTTCGAGTAGACCCTGGTCATACAGTATTCTTTTTTAATTCTAAATACTATATATAACTTAGTTACGCGAGGCAGCTCCAGCTGAATACCAGTGATTGATAAATTTTAACTACAGTTTAGAAATAGCTCACTGCATTAAACAATTCCAAGCGTATGAACTCTGCATCAAGGTTCAACTTTATTGTGTTTGTGCCTTAAGAGAAAGAAATGGAGTTCCTCTTGGACCACAGGGCACAATACACTAAACAAACAACGTGACAACAAGGGACAAGACAGACAAAATGAGGCTGTGGGTAGGATGGATAAATAAACAGATAAAATGAAGAATTGGTAAGTAGATAAATGAATATTATTTAGAGTAAGTAGGTGCAACAGATACCATTTAAGCCAATGTTGACTCTGGTTCCAACAGTGCATTAGTAATAATTAGAAATAATTAATGTCTGATCAGGCCCACGAAGAGTAACAAACACGTGTTTTGTGCCATTTGGAATATGTACAACACTTTTTGTAGGCTGACTGATGATTGGGCTTGGAACTCAGGTAGGTACAGCACACAAAAATGGTCTGACAGATAAAAGACTCCAATTATTATTTCTGTATATTGTATTTGGAATCGTGGTCAACGGTGCTGACAGCCATCGGCCTCTCACAAAAATACAATTGCAAGCATCATCAGGGAAGTATTAATAAATAAAGCTTTTGAAAAATATTGCTGTTTAAAGGGAATATATAAACATGCTCCTCTGAGACACTAATGTGTTAAGCTTATAGGAGACAAAAATCTTCACTGAAGGAAATGCTTCGCTACTAAACGGGGAAATATTACTGTTTTCCTGTCATTTCTATTTTTCAGCGAGGTTGATGAGTGCGCGCGTGCGCGCACGCACACACCCCCCCAAAACAACCACAACCAGAAAATTTATTTCAATATAGTTGCAGCACAGCATGTTCAGTCAATCTTTTTTAGCTGAATCATTTTATTCAGGTTTATCAGAGTGAAAATCAGCATGATTGCAACTGTAAAAAAATAAACAAATAAATAAATAACCATCTAGGTCAAACTTTGAGCTCAGCTGATTCACAGCTTATCTCTTCCTGACATGCACATCGTGTATGATTTTTGGCGATAAGCGCCGAATGCTTTGCTTTGCAGAAATACAGCGCATGTTTTTGTTAATACTGAAGGCACAACCTTAGTCGTGTAGATGATTCCCTGCAAGTTTTATTTCCAACTAGGTTTGAACAGAAGCACAGCGAGAGGAACTGCCGTGGCTTAACTGATGTGGGAATAGTACAACACGCATCTTATTGCAATTATACAATTAATTTGCCTATGTTGTGTAACAAATTATATTCCAATCCTTAGCCAGCTAAAGACTGTTTTAGATTTTGCAAATGTCTTCGCATTCAGTAATAATCTGTGAAACACTACTGCCGTCTGCAAATACGTGTCATTCATCAAGTCAAACGGTTTAATAAAAACTGATAAATCTGTATGGAGGGCGAGAAGAACAAACCTCCATCAACAGCAGATAGTGGGTGTAGGGGGTGGAAGTAATTAAGAAAACTAAGTTTTTATTAACCAGTATTTAACAGATACCTTTGTCCACAATAACATACTATATCAGGTTTCTACACCCACCTATTTATACAAGGATTTACCCATCTATTCAGCTGAGCAATTTTTACTTCTACCAGTTCAGGGTGGGGAGCTGAGCTCTGCAGCAATGGCTCCCACTAGCCTACCGTTAGCTCAAAGTTTAAATATAAAAATATATTTTAAACAAATCATTTAAGCAGTTAAACAACAGAAATGGCACATAGAGATACATTTCAACAATGACAAGCTGCTAATCTGACAAATAAGTTGTTTTGTTTTGCTGGCATGAAAGATTTCACAGTGAGATGTGGAATGTCACTTTATCACTTTGTCAGGGCCAGATACAAACTGCAGCGAAAAGACTCTTCACAAACCTCGGAAACACGGCCCACTTGATAATACCTGTCAAAAAGGGTGGCTCAGGCTACAGAGAGCTTCCAGGATGATTCTACTAAGCACAGGTTCACAAGCCATTACCCTCCTCTCAGTAAAATGATTCTTAATGATCGCACTTGACGATAAGTTGGACTTAACAGGTTCCGGAATGTGTGTAGGCCAATCTCCTCATTTAGTAAAATATGAATTCCGTTTTCTCCTACCATGACCAGAAGAAGTGAGATTTTAATTTGGAACATAATGACCTGGAGTGAATAATAGTGTCATCACATTCAATCAGTTTCTACAAGAATCAGAACTGTAGGTTGATTAGGTCGCAAGGCAAAATAAATCAAATGCTATTTTAATGTTGGAAAGGATGACTTCACGGTCTTCATGTTGTGAAAATGAGATCTTAATGTGCCCCAATCTGCCTCTGACGGTGCTACAGGTAGAGCTCCACCAAGACTCAAATAATAATTGTACCTGAAGTACCTGTGCACTTTTCTTGTCTAGGGGAACAATTAGCTTGATTATCTTTTCTTCCCTTGACAAAAGTAGGGGACACACCTACTGAGGGTACAAACTATACTGTACAGATAGATATGTAAAAACTTTAATCCTTCAGAACATGGCATAAAGCAAAAACACCGTTATATAACTGGGTAGATGGCTGTGAGTATCTTGTAGTACTAACTTAACTTTGGACAAAAGCATCAGCTAAATAAAGAATCATTTGTAATAAAACCTGTGTGGACGCATGTCAAAACCAAACCCCACATTATTTGACCATGACATTATTCCCAGATGAATGATTCTGCACTCACGTTTGCTCTTTCCATAGTGGTACAGCTGGCCGTCACACACATCACACAACTTCTGAAGTCAGGATCCGGCAGCAAGGCCCCAGTACATTGGCAGGAGGCTGTGATTTGTGTGACATGTTTTTGGGGTACCTTCGCCATTGCCTGCCCTACACTCCACCACAGTCACCAACAGATACAGCACAACTAAAACAGAAGTTTACAGCGGGACCTCACACTATTGGCTGCTGCCGGTTTTGTCTTATTTGTATTACTTAAAAATGTTTTGGATGTTATGTAACCTCTGCCAGTGGTTGAGGTGAAGCAGTATGTGAAATATATTACAAAAGCTGTAAGACAGTTGCTCCAATAGCCTTACTGTACCCATAACAACAATACCACCAAAGCATCCAGGCTGTGGTCACACACAGGGTCAACTGGGGGCTGCCCCCTCTGGGAAGAAGGGATAAGGGAAGAGATTGTGACAGTGCTGAAACCTGTCAGCCACATTTCACAGCTGCCTTTGGTCCAATAACCAGAACCAACAGTCTAAATTTGGATGAGCAAATTGTCCAGCAGCAGAAGGGAATTTGGGAATCCTGCATCTGCCTGTACCCTAAGCCAACTGTCCTAAAACAATACCCCACAATAAGACTTGGCAAGGAATTGGCACTGAAGAATTTTAATTTGCAAGTGTGTCCTACATCAGAGTCTTTTTGCAAAAAGACCTTAACATGCCCCATCGTGCCCTTTCCACTGCGACTCGGAAGGTAACAATAACTCTTCTCCTTCTGTGCGTCCTGCTATTACACAGTGAAAAGTCCAAGCAGAAGAAATTATAAGTGTTAGTTGAAACTGACCATTCAAAAAAATGTTCTCAAATGTATATTATATATATTCTGCCCAATTTTCACAACATGACAAGTACCATTCAATACATTTATACAGCACACAATCATGCAAAACTTTTAAATTAGCAAAGGCAGCAGGGAATATATCCTAATTTCAAACGCAATCAAATCATTAGGGACCCCCCGTTCATCTGAGGATTAAATATCTGAGAAAAGTAACATAGCTTGAAAAAAAAAAACCGAAAGGAAAACATGTAGACGCGCACGCACACACAGACAGACACACACCGAAAACAGCAAGAAGAAAGAGTGGGTGACCTCTGACCTTTATATGGTATATTTTTCTGCGTAACATGGCTGGCACAAAGTGCGACACACAGTTAGGGTTCTGGAAACATGGTTCTTCCTTCTGCACAACATCCAACTCTTATGCACCTCTCTCTCCAGATGTGTGGGCATAAGTACTTGTGTGTGTGTGTGTGTGTGTGTGTGTGTGTGAGAGACAGACACACAGATATTGCAGCGTGCACAAGGCGTGCTGGTGGAAACACATGGATGCATTGTTGGGTGCTGGGGTAGAGAGAACAGTGTGTGGGCACTGCTGGACAGAGGCACTAAGGACCTGCCGTGGCCCCTCTCTGAACAGACCCCTCTCTTCATCACGCACAGCAGATCCTTCTCCTTTGCCCGCTATTATCAAACGACTTTTCAGAGCTGACGCCAAGCGCACATTCCTTCCATACCAGCAAGGGCAGGCCGAGTTGTCAGAGCTACTGAGGATAAAGGGAATAATCAGCCTGGCCGTGGCTCAGGAAGTCAGTAAGTACAGCTGGACCCTTTGCTCTGGGTCTCCAACCCAGAGACGCAGAGGTATTCTAACCTGCGTTCACCAGATGTGTCCTCAAAACAATCACTACATTAATCCTCCTTCCACTAGCTCTCAGACGCTGTACAGTGGAATGAATCATTACTCTCGTACGTATTCTCACACGAAAAGCCATGTGTTGGCAGTATTGACCCCAGAATACGGCTAACCGTTCAACCAAATGTACACGTAACTTCATCCAATACATCTCACAGACCCGTCCACCCACTGGCAATGAATGCCTGTTTAATGCAGTGTGGTGGTCGTCCAAAGAAGCGTAGGGAGTCAGGCAGGGTACACACTGGACAGGACAATGAGGAAATCACACACACACACACAGAGGACAATTTAGAAACACTGATTCACCTGAAAAGCGTCTTTGAAGTGAGAAGAAAATAAAACACCCAGAGGGAACCAAGATAAACACAAGGAGAACAACAAACTCCATCCAGACTGAACTGGATTGAAACCCATGTCTGACTCCATAGGCCAGGAACCGCAGTCCACCAGCATCACCCACTGCACCACTGTGCTGCCCCACAACATTACAGTAATATTAGAGCGTTGATAAATTGCGCAATAACAGCTGTATGTTGAAGGAAAAAACTAAAAATTCTCTCCGCTCATAAAAAGGGTTCATTTTGCTTTGAGATGTGGGACGTACAGCAATCTGTACAAGTGATTGTGTGCTGGTTCTGAGATGAGCTGCAACAGTTATTCCCCGATGAAGGGGAATAGATCCAGCTCAAATCAGAGAGGCTATGCTGCACATTACAAAACAGCAGGGAACGTGGGGGGTAGAAGCAGAATTATAATGGGTTAAATTTAGCATCTTTTATGACTAAGCACATACTAAACATAACATCCAAAGGAAGCAACCTTTTCGTTGCTGGGTTTATTTGTAATGTATAATTTATTGGGAGGAATGAAAATCAGTTAATGAGAGGCTTCAGAAGAAGAGGGGAAATTAGCCTCCAGTTAAAATAATGTATTTTCTCTCTGATAAATTGGGGAAAAAAACAATAGAACAGCTTTGAACAATATTTTTTCTGGAGTCCAAAAACCTCCTTTTGAGGACAGCTGGACCTAAAGAGGAAATGCACTAAAATTTAGAGTTAACTAAACTCAGAGAGAGTTCATTGGTCCCACTGGAACTCTTTCAGAGTTGATTTAATTCTGCCAGTTTTACTGCAAGAGGCAATGACTAAATAACCAGGATGAATGGCATAGACTACAATGGCACGAAAAAGGATGAAAGGAACAATAGTACATCTTAGCTGGATCACAACAGTTACCTTTTTCTTTTAGTAAAACCTTAGAAATCTTAACAATACTGGAAAATTAAACTGTCGCATGCTGTACTGGTTTTAGACTTAAGTGAAGAAACAAGGTTTGGAGGTTTCAAAAATCTAAATAGATGAAACAATTGCAGATAACCAACTGTATGGAAACAGGAAGATAATTACGGAACAAAGCACTCTTGAAGATGTACAGGTAAGATTTATGTGCTTAAGGGTGGTATAAAATGACAGCTCAAGATTTTAAATACTTTAAGTACCTGGGACCCTCTCAACCATATATTGTTTACAGGCTTCAAAGCTAAATATCACATTACATACACAACTGCTGGCACAGCCTGATATTTGCTCTCACCAAGCGCCTTTGAGCCTGTTTGAACAGCATGCTGTACCGACACAGGAAAATGAGTGGTGTAACCACAGGTGACACAGCGCCTGTGGACTCACACTTGCAGCCTGAAGGCTGCTGGTTCCAACCCCTGCAGTACTCCTAGTGTGAAAGTTTCTTAACCAGAAATGCTGTATGAATGGTAACATGTAAGTTGTTGCGCTGTCTTTTTTGGCTAAAAGAATAATAATATTAATGGTACTTCTACTACTAATCCAGTTACCGCTGCTACTACTACGACAGTTGGCCCCTCTTCCCGCTCCTCACCTGCCACTGCCTCTGGAGATGCCGGGCTGTAGCTGGGTCTTCCAGCAGCCCCTCCTTGTAGGTGGCATCCTGCAAGACGTTGGCTGTGGTCTCTGCCTCTGCCAGCCAGTTGAGGAACTTCTCCAGGTCAAGGTAGAACTGCTGCAGGAGCCGAAGAGCTGCCTCCAGCGCCGCCTCCCTCTCACCAACTCTGTCCAGGTTTTCAGAGGTGAAGGAGGTTAGAGGTCATTTACAGCGTGCAGAAACATGAGGCACCTTACAGGTCAAACATCTACAGACAGTGTTTCAACCTACCCCCCTTTATTTCATTCCATAAGTTGTATGCAGAAAAGTATTTCAGCACTTTTTTTGTGCTACGAGGTACAGTATACATTCTGGGAAAGTTCCTGAAAACCACAGGAAGCTCCTAGAAGTAAAATCCATGAAAAAAAGGAAAAAGAAAGGAAAACCTGTCGGGGGGGGAATGAAAACGCAAACAAGCTATTTTGGAAGGAGGAATCCCAAACGAACCAGACTGGGTGTGTGGTCAGGGCTCTCAGCACAGCCACGTCAGGACGAGGCCATACGTGAAAGGAGGAGCACCTCCAAATATAGTATCTGAGCCCCAGCCTGTAAGGTGTTTAAGATTCAAGTGTGTGAGATAAACACAAATAAGTCTGACATCTTTATATTCCCCTCCGAAAACCTGGATCTATTTCAAGAGCATTCCTTCTTGTTATACAGCAATACCCTGGTTAGTGCTCCAGATGTGTTCTTGTGGAATGGAGCACTTTAAACAGCTCTATAAAAGGTCATTAATACAGTATATTGCATAAATGGAGCTGGAAAACTGCACATTCACAATATAATACAAAATAGATTAGTTATAGCTTTAATAAAAGCAAACACAGAGGCCAGTCTATCTCATGGCCACACAAATTTTCAAGGTAAACTATTACGATAAATGGCCCAAAGAGCTAAAATAAGACAGTGCTAAAGGAGATAGTGCTAATCCAGTTATTACTGTAGTCACCTCCCTACAGTGTTTGCATCTTTTCTTACCTATCTACTCTAAATCCTATCTGTCTTCATTTGTTTATCTATATCTATCCATTTGTTTATTTATCTAATTACCTGTTCAATTCATCTACATTGTAGTGTGTTGTCACGCTGTCTGCTTAGAGTACTGCACACCACGGTCCAGGAGAAACTACATTTCATTCTCTCTTGGATATCTGTTCGAGTGCAGAACGACAGTAAAGTGAACCTTGAATCCTGCTAAATGAACACTGACATCTGTGTTTTGCGGAAAGTCGCTGGGATCACCCCTATTGACCACCTCACCCCCTTTCTCACTGCCAGCTTACCAGCGTATCCCCACAGAGGCTGCGGGGAGATATTTCTAGATTTCACACTCCATCCACCCACATGTGGAGGCACCACGCAGTTTCTATAATGGGTCACATATGTTTTACTGCCCATGCAACCTAGCGCTATAACTGTTATCCCAAGCGATGTCTTCCTGATAGAGAGAGGAAACAGTTGCCAGCTATCATGTTCAGAATAAGTTCCATTAGGTATGGCGTGTTCCACACACGTACCACACGGCCCAAACACACTTGGGGGCCCACCTCACTGGCTTTATGATTTGGTCCGGCGGTGAACCACGTCATCTAACTCGCTGCCTCAGCCGGGGTCTTAGCAGTGCAACGAAGGCCGGGAATTGTGGAAAACCATGCCGTTGTATGTGGGCTGGAGGGCCACTCACTGCTTGTTGATGCGGGACCAAGCAGCATTGGCGCTGTCCGTCAGGAGCTTGACCTTGTGTGTGTCATCGGCGGCATACTGGACCAGCAGGTTGCGCGCCAGCTCGTTGGCTTCGTCCACCTGTCTCTGCCACTGCTGCAGTTCCTTCACAAAGTGCTGCAAGACACAGGAGGCCCCAGGGACCACAACACTACTGTATATTATTATTATTAATGTGCTGTCTGGACAATGCTTTTGTCAAGAACAACTTGCAATTTATGAGGTGGGTATTGTAGTGCAGCATTTCAGGCATTACCTCTCTCGGGGGTACCACAGGAAACTCCACAAGAGAACCAACAACTTTACAAGTCAGAGTCCTTACTCACTGCCCTATCTGATTCCATATACGTACACAAACACTCATACATGAGCACGCCACCTAACACACACCTGGAGAGCAGAAGTGAGCTGCCACTGTCTTGTATAGAGATGTGCAGGTTCTTTGCTGTTCAGTACAACCTTTATTTAGTGTCTTAATGCCACTTAAACTACTATAGCAGCATTTCTTCATCCATTCATCCATCCACCTTTGCTAACTGTTTATGCTGAGCAGGGTCCTGGGCGTCCAGAGTCTACCCGAGAAGCAAAGGGTGAAATTGCCTCTGAATGGTCTGTTGCAGGGTGACCTCAAACACACCCTTCCCCACTCACAAGCACACACTATAGGCAGTTTAGAGTGACCAAATAACCTGAAACACATATCTTTGGACTGTTGGAGGTCACCGGAGCACTCGGAGGAAACCCACACAGACACAGGGAGAACGTGCAAACCCTACACACACTGAGCTGGATTCAAACCTGCACCCAAAACAGCCCAGGTGCCGTGAGGCAGCAGCGCTACTCGCTGAGCCACCTCCTGAACTTCTTCATTCCACATATTTCACAGGTTGTGTTTATTTCAAAACTCAATTACCCTTCATTCTGTCAACTCACTAAGCCCCCTTCTCCCTATTGTTATAAATTTAATTCTGTTTGTTCATTACAGTGCTCCTCATATTCACTACTACACTCCTCTCCACAATCTGAGCACCTCATCAACTATTCAAACCTTCGCTTTCTCTGAGTCATTCAAACCCCTCCCCCCACCACTTGCACCGTTTATGTTAATGTGTCATTCTGCCTGATCAAGAGACACTTGTGAAATCATTACCCAGTAAGTCTCCACAAATACAACACTTCATTATAGTTTTGTGAAGGAAGCAATAGACATGAGGAGGCAGAGGGTCATGGGGAATGGGGGAGGGGGGTGAGTTCTAATACGATCTATAATCTGAAGACGTGAACCAGAAACAGTGAAGTTTGTAAGCTACTCTGCTATGACACAACAGCAGCATTTGCCGAGAGTATATCACAAAAGCCGAGTTGTTTGCCGAGTTCTGGTGCTTGGCTACAGGAAGTGGGAGAGTACTGACTGGCACGTGCCTCATCGTTTGGACCACTGGTGTCCTGGACAGTGTCCGTCATGGGATCCTACCTTCAGGTCAGCATTCTGGTTTTTAAGTGCATCCACAGTGTAAGATATCTCCTTCCAGGACTCCAGTTTTTCGCTGGCTCGTTTCAGCAGGGGGTCCACCTCCTGCTTTGCGTTTAGCCAGCGGCCCGAGTCCTTCAGCATGCGCTGCAGCTCCAGGCCACGACCCGTGAGACGGCTGTGCACCTCGTCCCACTGTGTCTGTAACCTGTCGACTGCAGAGCCACAGCGAGAGGCGGTCATAGGCAGGCAGGCAGGCAGACAGGCAGCTGCCCAGAAACACCGGCGAGGACAGGGAGCGAGTCAGACAGATGGAAGTACAGACACAAACAGATAGCGAGTCTCAACCAAAGGAGATGGACAGACAGAGACAAGAACAGGCGGAGATGGTAACAGTGATAGAGACAGAGGCACAGTCACCGAGGTCACGGAAAGGCAGTGGCAGAAACAGTCAGATGTACCACAGATATAGAATTTTTTTAAAAATACATTATAAAAGAAGTGAAAAAATTCAATCAAGTAAATGAAATTTCAACAAATGTTTTGACACGGAAAATTATATTTGCCTCTGACATTAATATCGTTCTGTTTATGAGATCATGGGTGTTGTTATTGCTTTGAGAGATCAAGAAAGTCCTCTGAGACCCGCTTCCTCTTTTAACTGGATAAACTATCATTTTATGTGGACTTACAAAGTTATTTTGTATTATATTATTACTTAATAAGCCAGCTTTTACATTCGGAACTTGGTCAGTTAGGGAAAGGTAAACATTGTGTTGGATGAGCTGTACACCGGAACCTGGTGTGACACAACTCTGTGATGCTTCCACCGTGTGTGTGTGACTTACTGCGGTCTGTGATGGTGGATCGAGCCTCCTGGTTGCTGGTTTTGTTCTTAAGGTTCTGAGCTGCAGTGATCTGGCTTTCTAGCTGAGGACGTTTCTGCTCCAGGTCTTGCAGGGTAGCCTGGGGTACAGAGCAGGGTGACAAACCGTACAGCATCTCACAGTACAAACACTTCAGGCAAGGCTCTATTCAGTTTATTCCCATTTGTTTAATCTCAAAACAACATTTGTTCAGTAGAAGCACAGAGGGAGCCACAGATGCAGCAATACAGAACAACACAGCACAAACACAGCTGTGCAGGGCGAACACAACAATGCAGGGCTGTGGGGCCCAGACAGACCCATCTTCACAGCAGCACACAGTCCCAAAAAAGAAAGGCACAGATTTATTTTTGCCAAATTACAAAACACCTATTTTAGAAGTGTTTTGCAAGAATTTTTAAAAAAACTGATTAGGACTTCAAATGATACATCTTTTGTAAACTCACATACTCCATTTTTACGAACAAGTCACAGTGCCGTGAAAAAGTATTTGCCCTCATTATAGGAAGCATTTGGCTGCACGTATTGCTAGTAAAGGTTGTGGAACCAGTTAAGGTTAAGGGGGCAGTTACTTTTTGACATGGGTGATATGGGTGTTGGATAACTTTGTTCCTTAAATAAATGAAGTATGTGGTGTGTGTTTACCTGGGTTCCCTTTGTCTATTACATTTTGTGCAAAGGTCTGAAACCATGCGATGTGGAAAAATGTGCAGCGATAGGAGGTATCAGGAAGGGGACAAATACTTTTCCACAGCACAGTAGTTCAGAATGTCGCATTTTTACAAACAAACATTTTTACAAAACACTATCACAGTGGCAGCTGCTCCATAAGGCTAGTGCCCTTAAAACTAAATTCACTGTTGGCACTGTGGAATTAGGAACTTTAAACTGATTTACACAAGTGTCCCGTATTTCCCTATATGTTTCCACCAATGTAAGTTCGACACCCTGCAATATCAAGATCTAAACTCATAGAAGCAATGTCCACGCTACTGTGGAGCAAAGACACACAGATGGTCTTGTGACACAAAGCTTTAACACCCATTGGGAGACCGAGAGACCTCGAAAGAGAGAGGAAATAAATATACCGATAACTGAATGACTGAATGAATGGAATGTACCAAATCAGAGGATAACAGGTACCCCCTCCCCCACTGGGTCATATACACAAGACCAAAATCATAAAATGGCTACACTTTGGACACCCCAGAAAGAACAGAGTTCAGCAGACCACTGGATCACACTGAAAAACACATAATAGAAAGAAATACTCTGACAGAGAGCCAGGAGCAACTGCTTGGGCCTCATGGAGAGCAGCTGTTACGGTCACAGCCGCCCTCTGTATTCCCACTGTCTGCAAATAGAGGCTAAAAACATTTCCCTTGCCTTTCTAATTCCTCTCACAAATGACCATGGAGAAGAGTTGTAATTGGGTTTAATGAAGGAGTTGTACAAGGAGATGCATTAAAACACACAACTGCTTTCCATGACTTGGTGGTGTTTAAAACTGAACCAACCAAAACAATGTATTTTTGTATACACTTATTTTAATAAAGAGTAACAAAGTAAAGACTAGCGATATATACTACCGAAAAGCTCACAACTGTAAGTACTAAATCAGGAAAAAAAAACCATGAAAAATAACCACACACTGTTCGATTCCTCATTTCTACTTCAAGTGCACATAAAATACCCCTCAATCACTGCAGAAGTGCACCGTAAATTCTATTGAACTGAATTGTTAGAGATAGAGTTTTGAAAGTCTGTTTGAGTCTCCTGGGAGAGGAAGAAATAATACTATATTTATTTTTGTGATGGATCACTGGTGCCAAAACATTCTAATGGCTTTAAAGAAAAAAGACAAAAACATTTCAACATAATATAACAAATGGAAATGGTACCTCAACCAGAAGACATCTTCACGTTAGAAAACAAAAAGATTCATCCTTTCCCCCCAACTGACACAGATATATCCTCACGCATTGCAACATATCTCTATGACATATCTACCTGGATGACTTACAAGTCAGTCTCTGAAAAACTGAAACCTTCTACCTGCCTGCTGGTTCTTGCCACTTTGTGCCACTGGACAACACACTCAGCTCATCCTCACTGTTGTTCAAAAGCCTGGGAGTAACAACTGACTTAAGTCTTTGCTTCTCCCAACACAAGGCAGCAGTGAAGTGCTCTTGCAGACATATCCAATCTGTAAGTTCCTCTTACCTTTGCCTACACAGCTCCTAGTCCAGTATATGATGATATCTTACCTGGACTAATGTAACGCCCCTGTCGGGTCTTCTAGCCTCTGCCATGAAACCTCTTCAGCTGATACAACATACTGTGGTATAAAGTGCAATATGTGCTCAACCTGCCCAAGTATTTCTATGTACCTCCCCTCCTCATCTCTCTCCACTAGCTTCGTACAACTGCCCACATGAAGTTGAAGACTCTGGTTTCTGCCTATGAGACAATCAAAGGACTATCACACCAATACCTGCAAGGCCTTGATCACTACCTACACACCAGCAAGCACTCTACGCATTTCCTTCACCTCCCTGTTTCTTCCTCTCCAAGACACCAGAACCTGAAGCCGAGCGCTTCTCAGTCTTGACCCCACTGTGATGAAGGAACCCTCTCTGTCACTCAGAACTGCTGGATCCTTTCCAGTATTCAATAGCAGTCTCAACGCTCAGATCCACTTCCCTCCTTATTGCCTTCCTAAGTTAGTCCTACATCATCTGTTACTTTTTTATTCACCAGTTTTTCTATAAATACATCACTTTTAAATGTAGCTACATGCAGTTTGAAAATGTGGATATTAAGCAAACAAGCTGTGCTTCAATAATTATATCTACATTATGTATGTAAGCCCTCTACCGTGGGACATCTGTTGTGGGATGGACTTTTTTGAGTTTGGAGGAAAGCATCTGCCAAATGCATAAATGTAAATGTTCAGGTGACATTTCACCATAAACACATGTACACATTGAGACTGTCATCTAGGTCATATTTAACTATATTTTTACCTTTTGTTTTATGATCATGTCATTGATCTCCTCTAGGTCTCCGACTGTGACTCTCTGAGTCTTGATCATATGATCAAGGAGTGAGAGCCAGTCACTGAGCTCCAGCCAGGCTTTGTTGAAGTGCACCAGGGCAGGTATCTCCAGCAGGAGGGAAGAGGGCATCTCACCCAGCGATGAACTTTTACCTGAAGTAGGCAAAATAAGGTGAGTTTCATTATATTTACTCACTCTACATAAGCGGTGAATAAACCTTAATACCCAGAAAAAATGTAACAATACGTTGACATTCCAGCAATTAGCACGAAGACACAGGAAACGTAGACAAACAAAAATAGATTTTTCCACATTCACACACATTGAGACTCAGTACATCAGCGAGAGTCAGAACACAAACACCACCAATACATTATGTACAGTACAGCACGCATTACTCATAGAGCCTAAAGTGAGAAGAATCGCTTCAAATTTGTTTTGAGATCGGAAACTCACCGGCAGTTTCACGGATTACAGCGGTACCATGCTGGGCTTTTGATTTCAGCTCCTTCAGCCGGTCTTGGATAGCTCTCCAATCTGCACCAAGGCCATCAAGCTTTCCCTGCAATGGAAGAGAGACTTCAGTAACATCAGTGTTTATGGAAGGTGCAGGCCAACAGGCAGACAAACAGAAACCCAGATACACACCCAGAGGCCAAACAAAAAATGAACATTTCTTCATATATTTACAGTATCATCTGTGTGATTGATTCCAAGATTAAGGGTTGAAGGTTTCAAATTAGTCAGACGACGCAGACAGCAAAGGCGTTGCTAACCTTCACCGCTTCACTTGAGGGCATGTCTTTGAATAGGAATTGACCCTTATTCAGCACCTCTTCCACGTCTGGTTTTTTGGCCTGGACAGCAGCTTCCGTCTCCTAAAGTGACACAGAAGCGAATAACACACAACCACCACCAATAACTGGTACCTGCAAACCTCATTATCAGTGCTAGTGACAACGCGAGCCTGAGGAGCAGCCTGCCAGGTACATTGGCAAAGTAATGCGGTAGGATTTCAGGTGTGAGGGGAGTTAGAGATTAGGCCCACAGGTTTATACTGAGATTGGGTGGCGGGCAGAGGAGAGACTGTGAAGTTGGTGATCGGAAGCCGTCGTAATTGCTGGGTTTTCAGTGTGGGGGTTACAGAAACTCCAGCTGTGACTGCAGATGTAGACACAGCGATTCAGATAATGATATAGATGTTGGGAGAAACTAGAAATCTCAGGAAAGGACCTAGAACTGTTAGTGCTGCTTTGGAGACAGGGAGTAACCTTGTGAGTGTAAGGATCAGGCATCAGCTCTGTGTGAGAATACTACGCGTGAGGACAAGTGAGACAGGAACCTTTATGTCCATTGCCACAGGGCTGGCAGCTTGACTGGAGAGCTGCAGCTGGTCTTTCGTACTGGAGGCCCACAGGGCGAGCTGAGAGAGCTGTAGCTGGTACTGAGAAAGGTCCTTCAGCAAATCCTCAATTTGCTTCTGCTTCTCAGGAAGATCCCTGGATACCTGGAGATGACCGAGTAAGAAGATACTAGAGAACAAAGTCCATGGGTCCACAGGTAGAGTGTCCAAACATCTGAGGCGCAAGCATGCAAATGAAAGTATAAACATGTACACCCAACTACATGCAAACATACATGTACCAGACACCTAGAAACAGGAAAAAGTGAGTGTATGATGAGCTTATAAGGTCTCCGTGTATTGGATTTGAATGTGTTTTTAATTGCACAGACACCTCTCCTGGCCAGACAAAACGGAGACACCAATGAGGTTAAAACTGTACAGGGAGGAGCAGGAAAAAGACATTGTAAACAAGTATGTCATGATTGCCAGCAAAACGCTGCTACATGATGTGATGCCATGTGATGTGATGTCTCTCCACCACAGCACTGCAGCCAGACCCCCACATGACCTTTTCTAAGCATCAAGTCAGAATGAATCATTTGTAAATACAGTACAAGTAACACTGAGTGAGATTCAGCATGGTGTTGGGTAGGGGGTCTCCTGCCACACCCAGGCAAGAACACACTAAACAAAAGATGCTATTAACTGACTTGTAGCATCAGTTTGCATCATTATACTGGCTGCATATGTAATCTTGATGGACGTTTCAATTTAACTACTTTGGCCACGAAGTTCTTCACTGCACTTGCCTTTACTAGTAATCCTGGCAGCCCACTGGCTGCTAATGAAAGCTGGGCAGCTACTTAAAACTCATTTCAATGTGTATCCTCTGGTTAGAAATTAGTGTGAAATATGCTCTGCTGCCTGTCTTATTAACTCCTCTTTAAAATTTAAATACAGGCAAATCCAAGCACACACTCTTTTTACTCATAGTAAAACTAATTAAGAAGCTTACAGTTTTTCTCGCAGCTCACCTATTTCAAACCTAAATGTAGCTTCACTACTCTTTCGAACTTTTCCTAGAGATATTCCTCTCCAAGTACACAAATAAAATGTTCAAAGTGTCTCAACAATTAATATCCTAATAGCATGACCTCCTTTCACTTTCACTCCACGCAGATGTTGTTTTTCCTCTATTATCCTCTTTGCCTAATTTATTCCTTCTATTACCCAGAATGTTTGGATGAGCTGAAAATTCTAGGTCCAGACTTTTCATTATACAGCATGACCTAACATAATACAAACAGCAAAATCTACTAGACATATTCATTTCATCATCAGTCCCCAGCTCTCAGGTGACTAACCCTTTCTGAATTTACACATATTCATTTGGCAAACACCAAAGCACAATAAAGCTCATAGTAAACAAAAGTGCAGCCCACAACAGACAGAAAGCTTAGACAGAAATATTCGATCAGTGATGACATGACAGCAGCTAATAACTCATCCATCCATCCACTGCCAATAATGACTTGGCCAACACATGGTCACAGTTGTCTGCAGCCTGTCCCATAAGTATGAGGAATGAGGTGGAGATCATTCTGGATGGAAAGTGACACCCAGACTCGCGCACTACTGGCAAATTGGAGACAGCTGTTCACTTGAAAAACATGCCATTGAATTTTGGGAGGAAACCAGAGCAAAAGGAGGAAACCCACAGAAACACAGGGAGAGGATTAGAACTCCACACGAGTGAGCCGCAGTCCAAACCCACATTGAAACCGATGCGCCAGCCAGCATCTAGTAATGTACACAGAAAATTATTTTGGTACGGCTGGGGAGGAGTGCAAACTGAAGTAGTGCCAAACAGCTTATTACAGCTCATAAGACAAAATTTAGGGACAAAATTTCTGTTTTGTGGCAACATGCCGGTCTGGACCCAGGCAGCTTTGTGCCACCTCATTGGCACCACAGTCACAGTAATTCCACAAACAAGGCAAGAGGAGCGTAACACCCAATAAAGTGATTGTTTCGCTGTAAAAGCTGGAGACAGCCGAGCTGGCTGACTTCACTGTTGCACTTGCTTTTCATCAGCCCTTCAGATGAGAATGAGTTTCCCAACTCATCTATTAAAGTTACCTACACAGGCCAGAGGCTACAAAGGGCCCCTTTGAGCAGATATATTTGTTTGTGACTTTGCCTTAGTGCTCTTTTTTGGTCTCAGCTTGACTTCATTCCATGTGATTCCACACTTCAAGTTACTCTACACCAAAGGGACTCGTGATATTTACTGAATAAATTTGTATCAAGCAAAGGAAAACCTCATGTGGGAGATCAACTCACAACCTTCTGGTTGCAAGCAAAATTGTACATAAATGGTCCAAACAGGTGTGTAAACAGGGTTGTGATTTGGTCTGTGTGTGTGTGTGTGTGTACAGAAGCACATGCTTGGGTGAGTGTGCATGTCTACGCTTGTGTGTGTTGGATAGGGTGCAGAAGGGGCACGTCAGTGTCAGCGGGTGTGTACCTTGTTCCAGCGGGTGTTGAGCAGCTTTAAGTTTCCATCCAGCTTCTGGAGTTTGGCGACAGGAAAGGAGGCGCTGCCCTGCATGCTGCCTCGCAAGCTGTCTGTCCTGCCTCGTAGCTCCTTGAGGGCGTTTTTCCATTTGGGCACTTCCTGCACTCGTGCCTGGACGTCACGGGGACACAGGGCCACAAAAACAGGAAAACCAGGTAGAACAAAAGAAAAAAGGAGCAAGACAAGACGTTACATGTAAGCCAGACATTTGGCAAAATATACATTTACTAAAAATCTGCATTTTCCAGTCAAACATTTTATCATTTACTGCATTATAATCCAATATTAAATACTATTAAACCAAAAGTAACCATGGTGCACATCTAAAAAAATCCATCCATTATCATTAACCGCTTATCCTGAGCAGGGTCACTGAGCTCTAGTCTAATAAACCAAGCAGCTCTGAATTTGTTTCATTATACTAAGTTCACCTGAATTTGTGTCAAGAAATGGCAAAAAAAAAAATTACAAAGTGTGTGTGTGTGTGTGTGTGTGTGTGTGAAAAGTCTTACTGAATTGTTATGCCAAATTCATAGCATGCAGTGTACCCTTCAAGTAGTTAAAGTCAAGAGACTAGCTGCTTTCAAGAGACTACAACATCCTGGAGAAGTTTTACAGGGTACTTTTTCTTTGAAAACTTGTACTCAGTATTTGAAGTGAAGTCCTGAACAGGAGGTCCCCTGTACTCCTGCGTTGTGTTTTCGGTATTCAGTGTGAGTGTAGGACTCTTTGGGAATTAATCAGCCAAAGTAAGAGGAGAGATGATGCCGCTGCTGCTGTTGCTGCTAAACATCAAGACTCTGGTGGCACAGATTAATATTCACATGGAAGTGAAGGGTAAAGATAGAACAGAATGGAAAATGTTTGCTGCTGACCCTGATGTTTGATGAGCTGCATACTTTATAGTGCAAAAGAACATGCTCAGCACTGGTCAGCTACAAAGATAATGCCACAACACGAATGACTTAAGCATAACTTCTTCCCTTTGAAAACCACCTGGGACTTCCATGCAGGGAAGGATATAACAGGTGCGTACAGTAATAACGCGATTAGCATTCTTGAGAAATGGAACAGAATAAAACAGTGTTATAAGAGGTTATTAATCTATACCTATTAAGCTCAGTCTCCATTTGTTTATCTGTTTGCCTGTTTATGCACAGATTTGTTTTTTAACACACAGCTGTGAAATTTGGCACACTGTTACTTCTGGCCCTAAGCAAGGCTTCTGTGTAGTCGAGTTCATTAAACTTGTTAAGAGGCTACTTACTATTATGAACATTACAATTTTTGTCCCTGACAAATACTGAAGAAGCAACACATAATATAATAATATATGTAGTAATATCACATGTAGAGCATACGTATGTGATGCTGAGGGATTTCCTAGCCCCACTCCCTCTCTCTTTCTCTCTCTCTCACACACACACACACACACACACACACACACACACACACAGGGCTAACAAGCGCTTACGTACTAAATGCAACCACTTCAATGGTAAAACAGTATGGTGAGTATATTTGGTATTATTCTTTACTTTTCCATGACTACATTTTCTGACATGGGTTGTGCCTAGTAACTCACCTAGTAGTACTCTATATTACCAAGACAGAGTTTGAAAGTGTGCATTCGCAACACAACACAAATTACATTAGATTTACTTTAGTCATTGCAAATACAATCTTCCCTTCACACAATAAATAACATAGAAAAGTCTTTTATCTATATAAAATTGTTTCAACATACTTTTTGAAACGTAAAAAATGGTAAATCATTACGATAAATTACTCAAAGAGCAAAAATAAATGAGCAAAAGAGGGTAGGGAGGTAGTGCTACATAGGAGGTAGTGCTAACTGAGGTATTATTGTTCAAGGGTTTTAGCTCAGACTGGCCCGTATCACGTCACTGGTGCTGCGGTATTAGTTGGCACGGTGTTAGATGACACCTAAACCAGATGCTCTGTATATGGTGAGCTGAATGTTTCTTTTGCCAGGAGGTCATACGTGAAATGGTTGTTTGTGAGTTTGGATGCCAGTAATTCCACCTTGGGCCCTTCAGAACACAGAGAAAACATGTCTGTTTCTTATTTATGTAATTTGTGATTACATGCTTGCCTGCTTACGCTTCTTGTCAGGAAATATCAAAGGAAGAGAGTTTGCATTCCTGTCAGCCGCTGGCTATTTGTCACGCTTTACAGCCCAGCGCAGCAGAGCTCATGTCTACTAGAGGCGCCAAGCAAATGTCACTCCAGGCAAATGGCAAATCGCAGGTGCCCACAATGCCCCTGGGATGTGCTTATGCAGCGGTCTGCAGAGGTACCCCAGCCTTCGGAAGCCCTTAGCATCCCCAGCGGAAAGATGGCAATTATGTTGTGCGGCTGTAGAATTCCCAGTCTCAATCAGTGGACGACGGAGCACAGACTCGAAAGCCCAAGTCATGCTGTGATCTATAGCACTCAGCAGGCATGAAACCAGGGCCACTGGGGAGCCGAGCTTTAAACCAGTTTTAATGGTGTACAGCGCGGCGCTTTCCCGCTGCTTCTGCGGGAAGCTTGTGAAGTCAACAGAGCACTCCGGGATGTTTATACGGTGGGGGATCCTCAGTGGCTCAGCATCGGCCAACACCGGTGCCTTAGAGCCCCACAGCTACGGGTCCATTCAGACTTCAGAGTTTTCATGCGCTGCCCATAATCAAAAATATTTCCACCCATATTCTTACTAAAAAGATGTGAGGGCATGTGGATTGGAGGGTCCAGTGATGGACTGGCATTCTGTCCAGGGTTCACCCTGCCTTACAGCCAGTGCTTCTCAGGGTAGGGACTGAATCACCATAACCTTCACTGCATAAGGGAATGTGGAAAATGGACGAAAATTAATGTGTGGTTGAATTTGTATTTCTTTTCTTGCTCATTGTTTGCCTGGAAATCTGCCCAATATTACAATGGCTGTTTCCAATAGATGCACCTGCCTCCACAAAGCTGACAGCCTACACATCTGAGCACCATGAAAATGACTGAGGGCTGGATTTACCTGCACTTTATCCAACAAAGAGCTCAGCTGCTCCTGATCTCCAGGCTGAGGGACCGTGGAGATGATGCTCTCTGTTCCATCCAGCCAAGCCGAGAAGTCAGCCAGGTCTTCCTGCAGCTCAGACAGAGCATGCTGCACATCTGCTGACCTGATGGAGATGCGAGGAGCCTTGATGGAGTGGTGTACATACAGGTTGTATACATCGCGCACACACAATACGCAATGTAGGCCTACATAGATGTAAACAGGGAATATCTGAGGTACCAAAACCAAACATTTTTAAACTGTATGGTTTACAAGTTTGAGCTGGAAATGAGCTGCCATGTCTTTCCATTTGTAAGATGCTTTGCTTTCACTCTTCTGTCCAATTCTTCCTTTATCGCCCAGGTACACCCAAACTTTTGACCAGCCCTGAATATGTGCGCTGCATATTACATGTAAGGCATACATTATATAAGTACATCTGGGACAAATATTTTTTATCTGTTTATGTTTAGTTTCACTTTTCTCCACAATGTTAGACTTTTTAAATAAAATTTTGTTGGGCTTATTTGTGCATAACAGCTCTTAGTTGGCCAGAGAGCTGAGCGCAACTGCGAGTCCTCGGCCAATCGTACGGCATCATGCAAGATGGTGCCAAATGGAGCAGCAACACAACCTCCACCGCTGGCAACCAGCAACTTGCAGGCAACTGACAGGTCAATGAAGCTGCTTTATGGTGTGGACTGCCAAGACATCCCAGCCAACTGAAACCCTGCCTCCCTCTGCAGAATGACGCCAATTTGTTTGGCTGCCAGGGAAGAACCAGCCTGCGCCTAAGAAGAGCGACTGAACTGACTGAGTCACTCGAGGGCCTTTTGGGTGCATCTTCGGCACAATGCTGTGCTACTCACACTAAACATATTCCCCATGCAGTGCGCATAAAAAGCCACTACTTACAGGATCCTTGCAGAATACACAAACACACACAAAAGCATACGTGATATCCACATCTCTTCTGCCCAGTGCGCATACCTCCTCCTCCTCTGTGCAAACTGGCGGCACACACCCTCCCAGCGTGTGTTCATGGAACTCAGCTGCTCCTTCAGGAGAATGGCCTCCCCCGGGCTGCTCTGCTGCACAATATCCTGCCCAGTGGTGTTGAGGAGCGCCACCACACCTTCCTGAGTCCCCATGGCATCCTGGAGCTCCTAAACAATGATACGAGAAAGGCCACGTCAAGGGCAATGTCACACGAGAACAAAGTCACACCGAAGCACTCATATCACTGGAAATCTCACAAGCCACAAATATAACTGTTCTTACACATTGCAAATGTGGAAGCATTTTTAAAGAATTAGGAATGCAATAACTCAAATCCTTGCAATAATAAAAGACAGCATCGTTTCATACCTACTTAATGCTCTTCATAACTCTCTCATTTCAATATGTCTACTTGTTTTTATTGTACTGTTTATAACTTTCTTTCACTTTTGATTTTCTTGAGTGCCAGATGACCTGGAATATATGCATGTCTGCTAGCAATCACAGTGATGCATCTTAAGTAAGGTGCTTTATCAGTTTTGTTTCTGAGGTTTCAGAATGGTGGGATGTTCAGAAGTGCACCTCTGTCCCCATTAGCAGGTGAGGTTAATTTCTGTGCATAATGACAAGGCTCCGCGTGCCACTAAGAGATGTGAGGTGGAGTTCAAATACATTCAGCAAGTTTTAGCCAAAAAAATTAATTTAATCCATCAGATATGCAAATAAAGGTTTTAAATAATCCCCCTCGAGGCAATTTACGAAGCTTTTTAACTGTACTCCAGAAAACATGATCCTCATTTTCATAGTAACAATACAAAGGTGGTTACAAAAATCTCTCTGAATAAGGAGTGTTATCCAACACCTTTTAGCTGCAATCACAGGCCTTGGTTTACAGATGTCTGCTTAAGCCCTAGAGAAAAGCGCAGAACATCGTTCATTAGCATTTCAAGGAGGTAGCAGGTGTCGTGGTATGGCCAGGCAGTGGAGCTCGCTTCAAAAATAAGCCGCTGTGTGCACAAAGGGACCCTCCCATCTTCACATCAAACCGGGCGTCTTTGTCCTGAGACCCTCTGATCACCGCCCTGTGCCGACGGAGGCAGCCTGTCGAGCTCTCCCACCTCACCACACAGATGCAGGGAGCGCTGGGATGACAGCCGCGCTAAACAGAGCAGACACAGAGCAGCTGGCTGCACGCGTGTGCCACCACTGTGAGGCGCCACCCCCATCAGCACAGTGGACAGGTAGCAGACGACCCCACGCACATCTGAGATCCAGCCAGTTTGAACCGCACGCAGGCCGGGCTGCTGCTCAGGTCATCGAGGGACAAAACAGATGTTCGTGATCCATTGATCAGAGAAGGTCAAAAGTCAGGCCACCAGTGCTGAGCAAATTATCAACCATTCACACTGTTTCAGCAACCACAGGTCGCAGGGCTTTCCTTCAACCGAGCTTCAAGACACAAACAACTGTCTGACACTGAAGGCACGCTGTTTAAAGAAGGTGCACCTAAATTCTAATAATGATAGCAGCTCAGCTTTCTGCTGTTTGGGAACATCATATGAAACAATAAAATAAACACTAAAAGCATTTCATCCGACCTGTTCTGCACAATACAGTCAGAAAATAATATTCTGTTATAATTATTTTCAAGCTGTTTTTTAAACCACCAAAACACCTGACTGCTTTTCCAAATGCCATTTGTGGCTCAGCTCATTCTTCCTTTCAGAAGTTTAATTTTGCTGCTGGTTTCACATGACAAACTTGCACAGCTGATTTTGTCTCCCTCGACTGCCAGTCTTGTACAGCGAAACCTGCAGTGGCCGGGAAGGGGTGGACTCAGCAGTGAAGGAGAGTAAAAACACAGGCGCGCATAACATAATCTGAGAGTTCAGCTGTCGGCAGAGAGATCCGGGGCCTGGCCGGGCATCAGAAATGAAGCACGGTTACAATAAGCTATTATCCTCTTTAAATCATATCCTGGTTCTCTAGGCTCAAACGTGGATCTGCACAGGATGTCTCATCTGTTCTGAATAAGAACACATAAGTGGGACGTGCTGTAGAACTAAGGCTGCCTGCTGAGAGTGATTACATTCATTTAAAGCCCTTTACTTCATTCTCATTCTCTTACTGCAGGGACTGGTCCAGGAGAATGGGGGAGTATGAATGCAGGAGGGGGTGGTCATAAATTCTAAGGAAGCTCGCTTCATATGTATTGTAATCCCATCTGCTATAATAGCTTTCAACGGCCTGGGGAAAAATGACCCGCTAATCTGACACTCCCAGTCGCCGGGAGATGCCGTTGCTCCAGCTCCTGGCATGGGGTTGCCATGGAGATGGAAGGAGTCATCCTGCTGGGAGCATCCTATATCTCCAGACTTATCTCCCCCCCAGACACACACAAAAACTGCAGGCAGCCACAGGCGAGGCGTCACGTGACTCACATAACCGAACAGACGGCACATGCTCTCAGGACAGCGGCAGAACATGCCACTTATTCCACATTAAGTCATCGGTTTTAGAGAGAATGATAACATTTGTGATGAATGGGCTTGTGACTGTTTCAGCCACTGCTCTGCTAATATGTCACTGAAGAAAAGGGAGCACATAGACAAGCATCTCCCTCATGTGTTACCACCATGAAACACCATCTCAACTATTAGGGCAAAATGCTAAGCCCTTCTGACTCAGCAAACTTCAACTAGTTAATTCGTCAAGACAGGTCAAGCCATGTACTGAGTATCTCAGACGTAATCTTTGTGGATTTGCGAAGGAAATCTGTCGTATCCTCAAGTTTGCAGGGCTGGAGTGGAAATGTTATTTGAAAAATAAGCTGCAGAGCGTGAATTACAACGGCAGCAAAACTAGCGCGGAGCAACGCTGCACATCCTATCATATACCCGAGGTGCAAAATGTGGACTGACAGGGAATGCAAAGCACAGATCTCACCATCAAACAGCACACAGGCACATAAGCAAATATCTCAATGTCACACACCAGATAAAGCCAGATCTCCCTGCCACATATCACATAACTGTAGATCTCCCTATCTCACCCACCCAAACAGAGACATTCCGATCATACAAAGCATAACAGTTACATATACTATTTAACTTAAGTCTGGAGTGTATTACCATATCACTGCTGCGTTCCTTCCCAAACAACTAGATAGGGGTGATTAAACGTGCCTAAAAAGCTGGTTTTGCAGGGCTTAAGTGGCGAGTCCGCAGAGAGCACAGAAAAGCAAACTGTGCCATGGTCAATTAGAGCCTTTCTGATGCAGCCCTGCGTCCGACAGCAGCCACACTACAGCTCCAGCGGCCTGAACCCGCACTTTAACCATCACACCCCGATCTGCAGATTAGAACCGCGTCACGATCACATATCCCACTGTCATGCTCATGTATTCAAACCAAAGCGGCATCCAGAAATATGTACACGTTCACATGCACACTGGGAAAAGTGCGCGCACACACACACACGCACAACGCGCACAGGAGAGAGGGAGCCCAATGAGCTGTATCGGCAAATCTATTTATATTCTCCTGCCCCTGCAGCCACTTTTCTGCTCTCAGTCAATTATCCATCCATTGAAGTAAACTTTCTAAGGCCAACACTGAAGCATACATTACATCCTTAGTAGGAGCAGACTAGGTGCTGGGGAATCAGAAGGGCTGAGAGAGCAGGCTCAAGCAGAGGTTCTCTGTCAGCAACGGCACAGGAATGACCCGTGAAGAGGCGGTGACTTTACAACGCCCTCCAGTTCACTGCTGGGGCGGGACCAGGCAGGTTTCTCTAACCTTCAGGTGCTCTTTAGCGCGGACAGGGTCGTGCTCCGCTTGTGCCAGCGTCCGCTCTGCATTGCTTAGCCACTCAGTCATGGCCTTCAGGTCTTTGTTGAAGTTATGTAACTTTTCCTGGGACAGCTTGAAACGACTGAGGGAAGAGCAGAGTGAGAAACGCAGGAAGGGCACATTTTTGGAAAGGACAGAACAAGTGCGGGACAAAACAGACAGATAATGGCAAACACTAAAGTGTATTTGAGTCAGTGTGAAGATGAAGAAAGGTCGTAAGATGCAGCTGAATCTACTCTGCAGTATAAAGGCAATGCTGAGAGGACTTGAGTTAATAGATTACCTCATACAAGTGGTTTTTGGTTTCCTATTATTCTGGAATTTAGCCCACTAGTCGGAGCAAAGCACAATTTCATGGACTAACATTTCCTATTCAACACCGGTCATTCTTATCTCCATCCCAACAGCACACGCGCACGTGAGACCCAATGCTGCCCAGGAGGACACATACGCAAGGCGGTCACGGTGCAGCTTGTTGACCTTCTCCCAGTTGTTGCTGAGCTGAAGCAGAGTGTCCTGGATGAGCTGAGTTTCTCCTGGAGAGGTGTGGCTAAGAACCTCCACCTTCCTGCCCTGAGCCTTCTCCACTGGGGACACCAGCTTCTCCAGGCTCACCTTGGCATCCTGCAGAAACACAAACACAATTCATCAGACACCCAGCAGCACATCGATTCCGCCAAGAGTCCCTGTAATGCAGCCGCCTAATCCACCCGCGCACTCATTGAAACATCTGTTCCACTAACACCTCCAGTAACTGATACGGCTAATCCATTGGCACTCTGTTGGCATTGCACCTGTATTGTTCTTGTTTAATTTGCTGCCAGATTCTCACTAAGGTGTTCTGTTGTACCCAGGCCCTCAAAGTTCACTTCCTTCCAACTCGTTCTTCTTCGAACCATTAGTTTGGCTGGTTTGAATGCCACTCGTTCCTTGTCCCTGACATTGATACCAAATCCCCAACGGAACTTAAACCGAGTGTGACCTTTCAAATCCTGAAAATCTATTCATTCACTTCAACATCCCAAAACATCACTGCTCAAGTCACACGTATGCAAGTATTTTTAAAAATTAACACTTTACCCAAAGGCCCATGATGCAACCTTTACCTCAACTAAATAAAATTGACTGTTTTCCTAGGACAGCTGAGATTTACACATCACGCAGCCCACAAACAAACACACAGAAATGAAGAAAATTAACACTAAGACCAACTGAAAGGAAAATATTGTCAATCACTTTTTTTTTAAATGAAAGACTTTTACATCCACCCAGCTGATACAGAAAAATATCTCTCTCTCTCACACACAAACACACACACACACCCACCTGAAGACACTTTTCCTGCTTGGGCAGCTCATAGAAGACTCCAGCCCAGTACTCTGGGGAGTTGAGGAGGAACTCTGTTTTGGCGATGGACTGCAGGAGGTCCTGCAGATCAGACAAGTATGCTGGGGCCTCCTGAACACAACAACAACTACACTCAGTCAGGGCAAAAAAAAACAAATAAACCTAAACCTTAACTAAAACTATCACTTAGGCTCCTCCAATATAAACAATTCCAAGTACTGTGTATCTTTGACCCAAACCCTACATAGAGCTCTAGATCTCAGTAAGTAAAAACTATTCGCAACTGAATCGAAAATCAAAAAGCAACTTCAGTTCTAGCATAAACACTAGTCCTACAGCCCTTAACCAAAATACAAAAAAAAAGGTTTTAAGGGTGTTACTTATTTTCCCTACTCACAAAATCCCCCTCCTCTCCAACACCACATTTCACACAGCACTGTCAATCATCTACTCACGTTACCCCATTTTTAACTGACCACCACCATCTCACTAATGACTTTAACAACTTCTCCCCCCAGCATTTCACCCTGCTGTCCTTCCAACCTTATTGCACCAATGTCTCTACCTTTCCTGCATTCACAAGTCTCAGCTTAATATGTAGACCACTGGACTGCAGATTATTAATATCCTGTGGGAATCTTTTATAGAGAAAAACAGACACATATTCATTAACTCTGGCGGTACAGTGAGATGGTATAATAATGGTAATGTTCACAACCCCATTTTTGTTGCTATCCTTCTGTAAGGCAAAATAAGGCAGAAAGCATATAATCTTTTAGTGATAAAAAATAAATACAAAGGGAAATTTCATTTAATAATTGCTCTTAATATCAGAAATGGATGCCTTGTACGATCAAAAGGGAGAATAGAGGTAATACAGTACATACGTGATGTGGAATGATGACATGACTTAGAGCTAGAAACACAGGTCTTTGTTATTTTGGGTCAGGAAACGGATTCAGGGAAAAGGACTGAGATGGAGAGCAGGTCAACTTACCCTATTAGCCACACCTTGAACAACCCATCGCCTAACCCATTAACCCAACTGGGAGAAAACCTCCAACTCTGCTCTCTGCTGCTCAGACCCCCGCATGTTTCGCCTTCATACCAGCACCTAACCTTCCACAGAACAGCATTACAGTTTCTATCACTGCACTGGGGTCCCATTTGAGAAGCACAGAGCATTTTATTTGTGCAGGTGGATTTTTTATTAAATACCACTGGCATGTCTATGGTTTAACTTTTAAATAGCTGGACAGGGAAAAGGTCAAAGTGTGTAATGCTGGACAATGTCTGAAGCAACGTGCTTGGTGTTAAGGTTCAGCAGCAGGTCTGTTGAGCATTTCTCAGCCACCAATCAAAGCACATGAAGGTTTTCTACTGCAGTAGAAACCAGCTGTAATGTGTTTCACATTCTCAAAACAGCCTACAATAACAGGTTTATATGTGTGTGGCCCCTAACAAACCACTAACTTATTATACTATATGCCAATTAATCATTGAACGTGTGTGAAGTCTTTTATTTTTCCTGCTTATTATGTTTTGCATGTTAAATATCACACCGCTACGCATTTTTTATCTTAGTGTGGCAGGGCTCAGACATTTAGAAGTGGTATTTTACAGTTTAATTTATGACATTTATAATATACTCTCCAGATAAAAATTTGAGTCAAGCACTTCTTGTTGGGTTTTATGCACACGTACTGCAGGTACTGTGAGAAACATTTTTGCACGTAAAGAATTCATTATGTTGTCATTAAGTTTTCACATTTTCTTGTAATTTCTGCTGTTTATAAGGATTTATATCTCAGACATATTCATAAACTACAAAAAAGAGAGAAGCTCTGTTTTATTTATAGAAATAAATAGTACTTTCAGTGCTTAGTGCTTATTCTTTTTTAAATATGGCCCAAAGTGCACAGATATAGGATGATTGACAGCATGTGCTGCAAGCAGGGGTTTAAAATAAATCACACAAAAACCAAACAAACAGAAAATCACACTTCAGGAAAAGAGCAGGCTTAAACACTGAACAATGGCAGGGGGGAATTAATGATGCAACAGAAACCAACATCTCCTCCTGCTCCAAGGTTGCATGAGAAGTGACGGCTGATCCCTTGCTCACACTGTTTGGTTAGCTACTCCCTTGAGATCTCCTTGTCTCACTCTCATGGTTAGTTGCATTGGGATAGTGGCGGTATCTGCACGGCAGGGTGGGGGTGAGGGGGGGGGGGGCCAGGGGCTGGGAGCGAGGGGGGGGAACTCACACTTGTTATGGAACGCCGGTAGGGAACAAACGCGCTCTCGACCTCTCGCCAGCGTTTGTTGAGCTGGGCGAGGCGAGGATCCACGAGCTGCGCAGCTCCCCCATCTGACAGCACCTTGGCCTGAACCTGCAGGTCACCCAGCTCCACACTCTTCCGCTGCAGCTCCGAGTCAATCTCCTAGTGAACAGAACCATCCACAATCACAGAGGGTGTGATCAGGCATGCGGGCGCACGGGGGCGGTGCTGTCACACTGGGGACAGGGGGTGGACGGGGAGGGCATCCAGACACTCACACAGAGAAACACAGAGTAAGGCTATGAACACAGGCACTCTGGAAGGGGTCACCTTCCACTCGGTCTGGCCGACAGGTCTAGAAGGGTCTTACAGATTTCCTCCGTCTTGACTAGGATGAAAAAACCTAGTCACCACACAGAGTCCGAAGGAGGAAGGGAGAAATCTTTCAAACAGTGAGACAGAGAAACCAGCCACCACCGAGTGATCGAACTGAGAAACCTTTTCATTCGGTCATATAGGGCAAATGAAGAAAGTACAATCCCTTCAAGGACTCAAAATATGAACTTTATTATCTCCGCAAGTGTCATTAGTCGTTCTTCCACAAATGGTCCGTTCAGGTGTTCGTCGGCTGAGATGTGAGATGCTATCTGAGAAGGACTCTTCATCGTGCAGTTCAAAAGCAGCACTACGTGTCGAGCTTACAGAAGTGGTCTTTCCTAAGCGTGTGCCGAAACGTGTCACCGAGCAGCTCCTCTCAGACGACAGGGAGGGTCCTTTTTTTGTGGAAGAGGAGGTAGCGGCTCTGCGAAACTCTACGGGCACCAGAGTGGTCCTCTAGGGCCGGCTGCCCGCCTTCCTCTCGGCAACTCAGGACACAAAAGAAGCGATGGAATGAGTGGAGACACAGACAGGGTGTTGTGTGTGGACACAAGAAAGGCGGTGTGCTCGGACACGTGCAGGAGTGTTGTGGGTGCGACTGACACTCAGACGCAGGGAGTGAAAATCCGTTTAGCGAAAGGTCATTGTGATTATCTGTAACAGAGACACGTAGTGGAATTAAACTCTCTCTAGGCTCATCTCTGGACCGAGCCTACGACTAGTCTACTACTAACCTACTGACAGCCAGCTGAGTTCTTGGCTGCTACTAACCTACAAATAGCTTATTACTAGCGTACTACTGGCCTACTACGACCACACACAGACTCACAGCTGCTTTCTGTTACTGACATCTACCAGTCTGTTCTCTGCACGGCTGAACATCAGCATGGTTTTACATCTGTATGTTCTTTACATGCAAAGTTATGTTACTCGGTGCTGCAACTTCCACTGTGCATCGACATGCACAGAAGTGTGATGCGTGAGAATGTCATTTGTGTGTGACATACTTACCTGGGAAGGAACACTGTTACCTTGTCCAGCACCAGCCAGCCTGCTGGCTGTAAATCTGCCTTCCCAAGTTGGGCTTCTAGTCCAAAGTACAATGTCCTCTGCCCCCCGTGATGCCAGGAGGACGTTGTCGTGTGTACATCACGCAGAAGTCTGGGTTTGTGCACTAGCAACAGCACTTGTTTGTGGTGATGATTTACAGCACGTGCCTTTGTTTAGTACATGTTGACATGTATGTACAGTATGCATTTGTGTGTTTGTCTCTCTGGCCTTATTTGTATCAACGTGTGTGTGTGTGTGGCTCTCTGACATGAAGCCTAAAAGATGGCTTCAGAAGACTGTCTCTGAAGGACCTACCTTTACCCTCTGCTCCTGTGGTGGGTCAGGTAGCTCAGCTACACTCCTCTCAATGTCGTCGAGCCACTGCAGCAGGTCATCGGACTTCCTGCGGTACTGGTACCACTGCGGTGCAATCGCCAGGGCCTTCTTCTTCCTCAGCGACCTCAGATCCTGCAAGAGCAACACGCCACTGAGAGCCACAGGCCAAATATCTTCTTCTGTGCTTATCTTTTCCACCTGTCATTGCACTATAATTGGGCTTCATTTCTGATAATATTTGTGTGATCGACTGCTTTGGAGAGAGCGCACGTGTCTGTGTGTGTGTGCGCGTGCGTGCGCAGCAGTACCTTCACTGTGTTATACTTGGTGTTGAGCTGGTCGTGTTTGATGCGGATCTCCTTCCTCTTTTTCTCATCAGGAACTCTCTTCTGCAGGTTCTCCCCCTTCTCCAACAGCTCTTTCACAGCCCCTTCCTCACAGTCCTGGAGTGAGATGGCAAGCAACGTCACCCACTCAGCTCACACCCAATACACCTTACACTCAAACCCCACCCAGTATGTTGGTAAGATACAATTGTACCTCATCCTGCTGGAAGTCCTCTTCTTTCAGTTTCTCCCCTTGCTGCACCTCCTCATCCAATAGCCTTAACCATATAAGCGCTTCACTATGGTACTGCTCCACTTCCCGCTCCGAGGCTGCGGCCTGCAATTACACACAGACAGACATACAACTGGAAAGAAATTACTGTACACAGCGGTATCTGGTAAGCACAGGCATAGTTATCACCCACATCACACACTTACTGTACCACAGAGTACCGTATCTGGTGTCTGTGGCCATTGCCAATCCTCACACACGCTTCAAATATTCAGAATATCCTACTGGCAGCACACGTAAATACATGGAATGCACACGTACACTCCAGCGCTGAAAGATCTGACGATGACAGAGCGATGATAATGCAATTTCACTAGAGCACAATCAAAATACGGTTAGACTGTGGTTTGACCACCATTTCATCAGATCTCAGCTAAAGTGAAATTAGAGTGCCGTTTCTTTCAAGTACGGTTATTGTACGATTATAGATTGATTTCCCAAGATATTAAAAGGAATTCATTTAGGCATTCATTAAATGGCAGTTAAATTGTCATTTTAATGGAGTGTGGTTTAGATTTGGTTTCAATAGGGTGTGATTAAAAACGGTTTCGGTTGAGAGTAATTGGAGTGCAGCTTCTCAAAGTGTGATTAGGATGCAGTTTCACTGGAATGTAGCTGAAGTTCAGCTTCCCCGAATTATGGTTTTCCCAGAGAGAACAGGCGGTTCGCAGAATGAAAGATTACACTGCGACTGGATTATAGTTCCACAAGCATTTTAACACACGTTCTGTGGCAAGAAGGAACACGGCTACAGCTTAAATTCTGCTTTACCAGAATTTACTGTAACTTGAGCCAGAACATGTGAAAAGGTACTGGGATTAGCTCAAAATATAGAATCTCAAAAATAATGGCGGAACATCCTGGTGAACATTCAATAGAGCCAAACCCCTAAACTAGTTAATAAACAGAGGTGCAGTGGCCCAGCAGGTAGCACTGGTGCCTTGAAGCTCTGTGTGGAGTTTGCACGTTCCCCCCAGGCTTGCGTGGGTTTCCTCCCTTAGTTTCAGGTGAACCGGCGACTCTAAAATTGCCAGCATAGTGTGTGAGTGAAGTAATGTGTGTGAAAGTGTCATTGTTCTGCTGTGCTGAGGACTGAGTGATTGTAGCAAATTTAGTGCAGTGTGTCTAACACTGTATGCCATCTTGGACACATTGCTTCGGAGAAAATTGTCTGCTAAATTAAAATGGAGAACTTTAGGCTGCACAGTGATATAACATAAAAATGTGAGTGCCATGACCATTACTAATACAGCAATTCTTTATCTGAATCTAGTTCATCCCTAATTCATCGAACAATCAATTTTTCGGATACCGATTTCCCATTATTTAAATGAGGAAAATAAATAAATAATGTGCTCCCAGCCCATCGGAAAACACCTATATAACTATGAAGCCATGAGCTGAGCAGGATAAACACTGTAAACACCAGTTAACATGTAATGTTGTCATGGATGTGCATGTTTATACTGCGATACAGTGTGTACAGTACAGCACATTTCACGTGTTAGTCACTGCGTTACACATGGCAGGTGAGAGGTTCGCAGCTCTGCTTCAGTTTTATGACACGTTGAATAAAGGGACTAAAGACGTGCCAAAGTAACCCGCCGCCTCGGCCTCTGTTTGACACAACACCTGCCATTTAAATAAATAGGTTTATTAAAAAAATTAAATGTGCACTAAATATTGTGGTGAACTTGTTCAAAGTGAAATGGGTGGAAACAGCTGATAACACCATACAGCGTGTCTGGCTTCCGATAAATTCGTAACAGTCAAACAATAGAGTTTATCACTATACATACAGTATTATTTTATTACAGCACACTGTATGCTACTGGTCAGGGTTTATTAGTAGATTTTATTTATTTATTTAGATTTTTATTTGTGTTTTCACTTTTTTAATTATGGATCAGCTTTGAATAAAAATTCATTAGAGTACAGGTTTCCATTCAAATACCAATATATAGGTATTAATAAGAGCCATTATAGCAAAACTTGGATATAGAGAGTTTGGATACCAAGAAAATGCTGTACTTCCCAAAACAGGTAAATGCAGAAAGATGGAACAAAACATTCTGTCCAAGGTCTGAGCGAGATTTAAACATTGTGCAACCAGATTACCATAAGGCTGTTCTGTCATCAGACAGAGATCTCTAAGCGCATGTGCTACCTGGCTGGTCTTGATGCGCCGTGAGACAGCTTCAAAGCGCTGGTTGAGCTGCTCCAGTTTGGGCTCAACCAAAGTGCAGCAGTGATCCCCCTGGTTCTTCATCATGTCCTGAGCTTGGGCTTGCACCGCCTCCACCTTCGTATGCATGTCTTCCAGCTCTGTGCGCAGGCCCTGGATGGGAGGAAACTTGGAAATTCAACCCTGTACCACCGAGAGTGATGAGACGGGCAACTTAGGCAAAGCACTTTTCCCACAAAATGGACTCCTGTAGAACTCAGGGGGGTCGAATCCACAGCAAGTATTTCCATATCTTACATATAGGATATACCTAAACTAGGTCAGGGTCGCTTCATGAAATATTCATGACAAACTCGCTGGAGCAGTTTTACATATGGCCCAATTCTCACTTTCATTCTTAGCAAGAAGAGCAGAACTCCAAAAACTTTTTAATTATCAGCAAAATACTGCTACCTATAATGTTCAAACTAAAAAAGTAAACATTTAGAATAAACATGTTTCTGTCAGGTCAACGCTTACTGCCACTGTGAGCTAGATGCCACAGCTAAGTAATTGGTTCTGTAAATAACCTTTTTAGCAACAGTTAAAGATACAGTTATGCATGCTGAATGCTAAAGAGAATGTGCATCTCACACACACACACACACACACACACACACACACACATAAAACTGCAAATGATTTCTCTCTCTTGTAAAGTTTAATCTACCAACCAGTTCAACAATTAGCACTGAGGGTTACAGGTAAGGAAACCCTGGAGCGCCTGTCAGAGTCAGTGTGCAAAGATGGGTGTGTAGACGGTGTCAAACTCTGGAATTAATTAGCTAAAACATGACATTCACATCAGTGAATTACATCTAATTAGATTTTAGTCCACAAACTAAAAACACCAAAATCCATTAGAGCACAGTTGGAAGGGAAAAGTGTGGCACAGAGTAATTGTTTTAATCAGTATGTTGAAGTGATAGACACCTTAAAGCAATTATTGAAAATGTGAAAATATCATTATTGTATAAACACCACAGAGAGTAACACACACCCTGTGCACATTAATTACACATTAAATACATTATTAAAATGATGGCCACTTGGCTGAGTAACTAACAGCACTAAAATAAAATAAAATAATGATAATAATATAATGCAGTAGTAATACTAGCAGCAGTAAATTACTATCAACCTTGAGCATGTGCTCCTTGGGTCCCTGGGCTTCTGACTCGTCCAGCATGATCTCAGCTCTGTATATCCAGGTGGTGATCTGGGCGATGTTCTGGTCCAACGTTCCTACCTGCGTCTGGTAGTCCTGAGAGGCAAAAAAGGAAACTCATGGGGAGAAGCTGCTGTACGGGCCCACCTGTCCCAGCGCCCCATCCATCACAGCAGCTCTGTATCACTGACTTTCAATCCTGCACACGTCCCAGCAAGCTGTATATGCCTGCACAATAATACTGATTATAACAACAGCAAGAACATATTTACTGGACCTTAACACCCCCCCCCCCCCACGCTGAAATTTCAGCATGAAGATGTTACTGCAGCTATTATTATATCCATGGATCCACTCATTATCATTAACCGCTTTATCGCTGGCCAGGTTCACAACAGTCTGAAATAGGAGAAAATGACTGGACACCAGGCTATGAAGCTACACCCCTTAGAAGGGCCAGTTAACTTGAAATGCACTAAAGCTACACTTAAGGCACCGACACCGTTTTTGCGTGCACAGTGCACTGTGCACAGTGTCAGTGCCTTAAGTGTAGCTTTAGTGCGATGGTCCACTGCTGTGGCTCGTAGGAAGAATGATGAAACTAAATTACTCCATCTGCAGGATTTCAGGTTCACTGCAACCAGAATGAAGAGAGACCATCAGTGGACATCATCTGTTTGCGTCACAGTAGCTCTTAGTATTGCACAGGGAATGAAATAAATACATTCTAATAACGCTAACACTAAAAAAAAACAAATAACACTATTTGAGGTTCAGTTCAAATGTGGTTCTGTGTGCTGTTTGGATGTTCTCCCCATGTCTGCATGGGTTTCCTCCAGGTGCTCCAGTTTCTCACCACTGTCCAAAGACATGCATTTCAAGTTAACTGGCCCTCCTAAGGGGTGTAGCTTCATAGCCTGATGTCCAGTCATTTTCTCCTATTTCAGACTGTTGTGACCCTGGCCAGCGATAAAGCGGTTAATGATAATGAGTGGATCAATTAATATAATAATAGCTGCAGTAATAAAATATTCATAATGTATGTTAATACAAAATGTACATACTTTCAGACTTGTACTGGAGAAAGCCAACCCATACTCGGAGCATATCGGACTGATGTTAGCAAGAGAGTTGAAAAGACTCACCAAGAGAAGGCGGAGCCACTCTTCGCTACGGGACGTCACTGCGATCCAGTTGCATTTAAGTAGGCTGACCTTGTCATCCACTAGACTCTCCTGGCCACGAAGCACCGCCTTCAGGGCATCGGCCAGCTCAGCCACACCCTGCAGCTGCTGCTCGTGCTGCTCTGTCTCCTGCTGCTTGGCCTGCAAGTGAGAATAAGATGGAAGCAAGAAACACAAGGCTGACCGTGTGTGTGTGTGTGTGGGGGGGGGGGGGGGGGGGGGGTTCAGAGAGCTAATGCATTGTCCANGGGGGGGGGGGGGGGGGGGGGGGGGGGGGGGGGGGTTTGTGATTGTACTATCTATAGGGAACACACAGCTTGGTGAGACAGTTAACTTGCACCTGAGAGAAGGTGACAGAAATGCCACAAAGCCAGTACCTTAGCCCAGGCCACTTCAGTGTCCAGGTTCTCCGGCATGCCGTCCACATCAGACCTGCGCGTCAGCTCAGCGTCCGTCACAGCCAGCCATTCCGTCAGGCTGTTCACCTCCTTACGTAGCTTCCGTGACAACTTCAGGCTCTTCTCCAGCTCCTGTTTCCTCTCTGTTACCTGCACACAGAGGGCCCACTGAGAGTTACACACAGCCTGCGACCGCAGACTGATGCCTTCGACAACAGCCAGGTTTTAATTCTTACAGTGGAGCTGGGGCAAGACAACACTGCCACCTGGTGGAGATATCAGGGCCAGAGTGATGAGCAGCCTGTCAACCAGCTCTCTGAAGCCACATCAACTCCTGAGCATTAGACATTAACAATAACGTAGTATCGATTTAAAAAAAAAAATCCATCCATTTTTCTTGTGTCTGTACCGTGATTCATACAGCAGAATAACCATTTATGTGGAAAGAAAAAAACATAAGGTGAAAAGATTATTTCCACTTAAAATGTAAAGTTATTATTGACTTTAATTAATAAGGATATTTATGCTTGGCAGTTATTCTTTATTAGTGTTGCTGCACTGTGAAACAGCATCCGAAATGTCTGCTCTTCTAAACTAATTGCCTTTTAAATTATGACGCCATAACTGGCTTCTGCTGCCATTTATAGTGACATTATTAGGGAGTGAATGATTAGAGAGCCAATGACTATAGAAACGCATAAACAAGCTGGGCTGCTGAGTCAGAGCAATAATAAGGGTGAAGCGTGGCTCCGAACCACTGACCTGGGCTCCCAGCTCATTATAGAGAAGCTTGAGGGCAGTTAGACGATCATCCAGCTCCTTGGGGTTCTCCGTCTGCTGTCGCTGGACGATCTGTCGACCCGTCTTAATTACCGTCTCCACCTCGGCCTTCACTTCACTCAGGCTCTTGTAAAATTTCTATTGGGGGAGAGTGTGGCCATGAGCAGCAGTTCCCCACATCACTCAGTCACTCCATCAACTGCACAGATGCACATTTATACACGCGGGTCAGCAGGATGCAAAGTTTTTGTACATGGACCTTTGGAGAGAAGCATCAGCTAAATCAGTCAATAATACACAACACTCTATCGTAAAGTCACCTCAACCAGTACCTCCTTCTCTCACACAGTCACATGATCACTATTGTACACAGTTTCCCTGACTTGCTGTTTATAAGCTGCACCTTCCACTTCTCACCATCCCTGATGAATTACACTCATCTCAGCCCCTTGTAGACAATACATGCTCCTCACTCACTTACGAACCTCACCCTCATAAATCATACCTCGTCCAGCCACCTTTTTTATAAACTGACTCACGTTCATAAAGTACAAAAAGTCACCTCTCATCTAAACAACTCAAACACACAGCGAAGCAAAAACTCTGGCACTGGCACCCAGTGTACAAGACAGCAGGTGCAGATGTTGCCTACAGATAAAACCTATGTGGTTAAAGTCAGACGGATTCTGGTTCCGCACCTGAATGACAGGGTATTTACCCTGAAATGCTCTTGTAAGAATACCACAGTATATAAATGACTCAAATACTGTAAGTTGCTTTGGACAAGGGTGTCGGGTGAGCTACCGATAATAAAAGGACTCCAGCCGCACAGGCTGTAAAAGAAGCCGAAATCCTTTACATTTCCTTAAAAGTGTAGCATATTTCCATTTTTACCTCGGTTACAGTGGTGAATTCCAGACAGACTCGGGTATCAGGTGTCATTACTTGTGCCGCTACTTAAAGACCCATGCGTGTTTAACCCTGAAGCTTACATTCGTGATGCCATGTGAGAATACCCACCATGCACTGGTCCAACTGAGACTGCACCACGTCTTGCTCCACGCTGCGGATGCCCAGCACTCCGAGCTCAGCCTTCACCTCGTTCAGGATGCGCTCGCACACCCGCAAGCGCTCGTCGAAGTTGGCTGGTTTTTGAAACAGTCGGAACTTCTTGAGCACCTCCTGAAGTTTTTTCTACAATAAAGGTGGCGGAAGGTTTGAAGGGCTTTTCTCCCCAACACTGCAGCCAATATCACTTCTCTCACCTGCCACACACTCCACATCCCAGTACAGACAACCACCTCCAATGCCAGGTATAGCTGTGGCCTTTACCTCTGTGACACCCACATCTCACCTGTGTGATGTCTATCTGGGAGAGCACCCTGTCAGACACATCTTTGTTTTCATTCTTCTTTCTCATCTCTGCCAGACTCTGCTCATGACTGTTCAGCTCTATCTGGATTTTCTGTAAAACACATACACAATTTGTCCCATTATTGGCTTAAGCTTATGCAGCGGTCTATGAAATAGCAAGCAAGTGACAGTGTGTGTATCAGAGGAAGCGTGTGACATTATCCGAATCACTGCACATTAGTCAAGTCCTGCAGCGATCGAGCAACAATGGAGCGTGTGTTTCTGACGTGCAATAGATGGCATTCCTGTTCGGTGAGGAGCGTGTGCCCCCCACGTGTACGCTAGCATTGGAAAAATCCTTTCCAGTGTATCTGGTATGACCGGACTCAGTGCAAAGAAGGACCCCTCGGGCTCCTCTACCCCTGTTCCACAGGGGGGCGCCTGGTTCACATGGGAGGGCCTGTGCATTTGTGGCACGACGGATTGCTGTTAATTTGTGATCATTTCTCAACGGCTCTCAACTTCAGGACTCATTACATCATCCAGCCATCATCTCCTCTAATCAGCACCTTCTGTCGCGATTTGTTTCTTTTAACCATAAGATGCCATGATATAATTGGTGACAAATGCATGGCAGGGAATGCTAGGTGGATGAAATGCTCTGTGTCATGTTTTATAATGAATTCATGCCTTGTTTGTGTTGTGAGAGTGATGAACCGACCCCCAGGGGGCCGCAAACACAAATCTCTCTCTGTCCTTAATTGTGCCCTGCACTTGAAGGCCAAAAGCTGGCTTTGGTAAATAAGCTCATTTCGGCACGGAGTGCTGACAATGAGTAATGGCTCCTTCCGACAAAGAACCGCCCTCACAACACAATTTCAATTACAGAGCTGCACGCTTCTCGCCCCCCCCAGCAGAGTTGTCGAGCCCAGGCTGGCTGGGAGACATAGATGCCTGCTGAGCCACCAAGTTCTCATACACACTGACCCCTCTATTGCTCCCTAAGCCATTCCAGCAGAAAGGTGCAGCAGGACCTTTGAAAGGTTTCCCATCGTCCAAACATAGACTGGATAACCTATGTGAAATGAGTATGAGCTGCTGTCCCGCAGCCCTCTTCTTTTGTTGCCCTGACCTTCCCTAACCCTATTGTTTTCCCATGTCCACCTGGGCCTCCTGGGGAATCTGGCCTGCGTCGATGTGGTCAGCAATGTAGGCGGACAGGTGGCGGTCCGTAGCGAGCAGTGACTCCTGGATGAGACGCAGAGTTTTGTCGTTCTCCTGTGCCGACTGCATGTTCTTCTCCAGGTCTCTCCTCCTCTGTGCAGCCTGCAACAAAAGTGAGGGAACACCCACGGTGTCACACAGGGAACCATCGTGCACCTGCAGGTGACAAAACCGTAAGGAAGTCGCGGCACAGCAAGACAGCAACAAAAACCACACAGTGTCACAGCACACTGCTTGGCCATGTGCCATCACAACACTGCGAGAAATATCCCATGTCAGAGTACAAAACTGTCACTTGCATGTCAGCACAACACAAGAAAGCCATACATGTGACAATACTGTCATACTGTCAGCTATATACTATAGAAGAACTCAGGTCTTTGCAAGACCTCCGCAGTGTTGTGGCTCCCCTGGACTCCACTAGAGCTGACTGCCACTAGCAGCATGTCACCCCCGAGCTCTGAGCCCACAGTTACATCACCGTCCCTCCACAGAGAGCAAGCGGACAGGTTCACCAGTAATCCACACGATAATCTGCTATTTATATACCTGGCCAACTGCAACGGTCTGTTGTATTTAATTGTACAGAGGGAACATGCCATAACCGAGTTTCCCCTGCTGGATAGTGTGTCCTGCAAAAGCAGACCAGTATTCAAATATTTTTAAGAGCAATATTTGAATGGACCTCACAAGTATTGATTTGTCTTTAGGACACGAGCATCCAAAACTTTTCCAGGTAACCTTATTCGTGTGGAAGGACAACCACGCCATTACATAGTCCCACATTTGAACTAAGTGCAGGAAGGAGGTATTTTCCTATACATTTCATATGTGAGAGACTCCAAGCACCAGGCAACCCACACCCCTCCTCACCTGCTGCATCAGCTCCTCCCGTCGTGTGTTAAATGCGTCCAGCTTTTGGTTGATGAGCTCATCCAGAACACCTCCATCCACCAGGGTCTGGGCCAGTTCACGGATTTGGTTCCAATTGTCCTCTGGGTGGCGCAGCAGGTTCTCCAAAGACTGGACAGAGAGTGATGGTTGACCAATATGTCAAGGGAAGGCTTTTGGTCTCACACAGTTTGGCAATATCCTATTGTGAGAAATCTAACCAAGGCAAAGTGTCAGTATGGGACACAGAAGAGTGAGAATAAGTCAACATGGTGGTACAAATACAAGGTGTACAGGTACACACTGGCTCCTCATATTACAAACACAACTGCAATCTGTTGAATTTGTTCAGTTTGTAACTCCAAAGTCACTTTTCCCTCTAGGGAGCAGTCAATAAATGGTTAATAATACAGACGTCCATCAGATTATTTGCAGGTTAGTTCCTGTAAGAACCTTTAGCTATCAGATAAAAAAAAGTTTTGTTATGAACGTCACACTACATTGAAATGAAGATGATTGAAAATAAAGACATGCTGTCCGCAGAAACTCTTTTTCTATGTTGTTGAATGATTCATCTCATAAGCATGTTGAATGTTAATCGTGCTGTTACTGACCACCGACAAACACAAACGTCACACACGAGCAGGAGAACACTGGAAGCAATTTGAATTAATCCAGTCTCCTGCCCTCATTTTGTTCAGGTGCGCTTTTCTGACATCTGCTACTTGAGCTCCACCACAACAGTTTGAGGAAAAAAGTACCGGTCAAGAAAATTAAATTAAATTTAAAATGAATTGGAAAATGTTTGCATCTTTGAAAATGTGTAACTTGGCCATTGACAAAATGAGGGGCTAGTATATCAGTCAACGGGAGACAATACAGGTGCACGGCAGGGGTGTGTATAGGAATACACCACAGTCACTATAGTGGTGCAACTTTGGTGTCTTCATGGTGACGCACAGGGCCACGCCATGTTGGCGTGGGACTACAACATGCTATGTACAGAAGAACAATTTTAATAAAGAACTGCGGCAAGTTCAGCTGCAAAGGTCAAAATTCAGCAGATTCAACACAGGTACAGGGGTAGAGACTCACATCCAACCCTTCAGACATCTCCTCAGCTCCTCCCTGAATGTTCTCAGTCTCCTTCAGCTTCTTCTCCAGCTGGTCCAGCCAGCCGTTTTCTAGTCCCAGGTAGGATAGCAGCTCACACCAGCATGCCCAGACCTCCTGCAGTTTGGGAGGAGAGAAAGGAGACTTTATTGTCAAATGTGCAAAGAACAAAAACATCCGTAAAAACTAAGACATATAAGTGTTCCACAGTTTTATCTGCTATATTTATTAGAAATCATAAGTGAAGGACAGTTGTGTTGAGGACTTGGATGCCTCTACAGTGTATTTAAAATCACTAGTTGAAGTGGGCCGGTACTCAGCCACATGCAGTAGCGGCACTTCTGTTTTGCTCTTTGGCTTGGGTGTGAACACCTCTCTTAAGCTCCTGATACTCTTTTCTGCCCCCCAGAGATTCTCTGGCTGAGATGCTCTGCCAGCAAAAGACGGTGGTTGGTAGTAATTGGCCGTTATTCATAATAGCCCTCATAGCTTCATTTCCTTTCCTAGGATGCACCAAGTTAAAGTGCAAGTTGGCTCACATGCCACTTTCCTACTGTGTGTTTGAAGTTTGTGTCCCCTTTGGTAGGGAAATATACAGCATGCTCATCAGAAATACATCCTAATATATTTTGTTTGGTGCAGAAATTCAAAATGTAATCTGTCAATACAAACTTTTTATACTTTTTCATAGTTTGCTAATGCGAACTCATATGCACATCAACATGCCGCTAAGGGAGCACCAGCACTTATTTTTCCCCGCTTCAATCACTAGTAAAAGGTTCAGGTTACCTCTAAGGTTTTGCATTTCCCATCAAGTCGGCTGCAGAGTCGCTGGTAGTTTGTTGTTAGGACGTGGAGTTCAGCCTTCAAGGCCTCATGGGCAGTCGGCGGGGCTTTGGCGATGAAACTGTTGACCGAGTCTGTCAGCAGTTTGACCTTCACCTCTTTCTGATGAACCTCCTCTTGGGCTCTCTGAGAAGCAGAGAGAAAGGCCTGCTGACTCACAGATGACTCAGACGTCACATTATACAGTTGTTGCACAAATATGAAACCTTTTGAAAATGCAATGTTAACTGTGGCAAGTCAGACATTCAGGTGTCAATGGGTGCAAGAAAAAAAAATGAACACGATTGCTGTTATGCTGCAACCCTGACCAGGATAAAGCAGTTAAGGGAAATGGGTGGATGGATAGATGGAAATCTCCTTCAGAGGACGCACTTTTGTTATATATGCGTTCTTGACACCGACTACTGTGTGACCGTTCAGCATCACTATTCAACATGATTGGGTAGCAAACTCAACAGCTGTACTTTTTAAACCGTCTTATTTCATAGAGATAATTTCAGCCCTAGGGGGCTGCAGCAGGAATGACACATGCATACTCAATAACACGATTAATCTAAACACATTACAGAAAATCTGTTCTGGTGTTGACTTCATGTATAACAAACTGGGCAGCTGAGGCTATACTTTGTTGGGTGTGGAATATTACATCCATGTCTCTAGCAGTCTGCAGATATTTGGTCCAGACCGGATTGGTGAGACAGGTCAGGAGAGACAGGTCAAAAGGCAGTAAAATACAGACCTTCAGCTCATCCACGGCTTTGCACAGCTCCTCTGGAGTTTTGTACTGGAAGTCCCGTTCCAGAAAGTCTTCTTCCGCCTGTGTGATCCACTCCTGCATCTCGGACAGGTCCTTCCGCAGACTCACTGTCTTGTCCAGGCCTCCCTTCAGGGCAGACTTCTTTGCGTAGGCCTGGAGGACATACCATACATACCACCATTAGTGTTTTCTCACCTTAAGACCGCCAGATTGGCACTTATTGCATTACTTAAATTAACATGAAGAAAGCAATGAAGATAAAGGACCTGCTTGCAAATGTTCTCCCACTGGGCATTGAGTTCAGCAATCTCTTTCTGCAACTTGCTTGCGAAGGCTGGCTCCGCTTCCTTCGTCAGGGTGTGGCCAACTTCGTTGATGCCATTCAGGCTTGGCTGGATGGTGTGGATGTCATTCACCAGGGCCTGAGATGAGGCGGGAACGACATTGACATCCTCAGTGAAGGGCAGAGTAGGGAAATTGGCAAACCGCTCCATCCAAGAGTGAGGTTATTAAGAGGGACATGAGACATTTAGTTGTGTTTGAACCCCATGCCCTGCTGCAGCTGGTCCCTCTAGCTGAGCCACTTTTACCGTGCACTGCTCCAGCTGCTTCTCCAGTGCCTCCGAGTCACCTAAGGCTGGCCACTCTTCATTCAGGAACACATCCACCTCCACCATCCACTTTCGCAGTGTCTTTGTGTCATTCTGGAGAGCAAATGGCAGGGAACAGGAGCAGGGGACCAGTCAATATTTCCAAACCAGGCCGACCTCTTACATCAAACATCTGTATTCCTCAGATTCCAGTCAACACACTGATGTCATCTGGCCACCCTGCTTTATCTGCGCTCCACCTGACCTTTACCTGTACTGCACCACACAGATAGGAATATACTCTGCAGCACAGAGATAAGGGAAACAATTGAGGGGATCGAAGGACAGGGCAAAAAAAAAAAAAAACAGCTTGTCAACTTTGTTATAAACCAAATCAAGATGTAGCAGAATTTATTTTTATAAACTTTTTTAATACAATAAACGCTCAGGAAAACATTAGGGTTCTTTTAGGCACATTTTTAATTTACAATTTACGGTGGGGGGGGGGGGGGGGTTTGAAAANTTTCTTTTTTTTTTTTTTTTTACCCGGGGCGCTTTGGGGGGGGGGGGGGGGGGGGGGCTTTGAAAGTCACAAGTTGTTTTAATCCCCTCTGTGAGTAGTTCCACACGTCATCTTTAATTTACAAAGTAGTTTGCTTACACTCTGAGCACACGCCATCCCCGGCTTCTCCCTCGCTCTTCCTCTCTGGAATTATTAAAGCTTAGCAAATTACATTCCTTGAGTGTATGAAATTGATACTCTCTGGCTTTTAATCAAGGACTTTTAAACTCCATTTGCACAAAGTATCTGACCTCCTCTTTCTTACCTGCACATCCATTTTGCCTTAAAGACCTCGATAACCCTTCCAGATTCCCACTTTTCCATTTCAGTGTTCCTACAGACACTTTGCTCCCGTTGCTTCTCGCATAATATCCAATCTGGCCCCTTCACCACCACCCACTTCACACATCTCATCCACACCTTGTTGTTTCCTGCTTGAACTACTGCTGCTGCCTGATCACTGCTCTGTCAGCCTGAGCCAGGAAATCTCTCTGTGCCATTCAGAGTGGTGATGCCAATCTGTTACTCATCCTTGCCTGCTTTGGCCACTCCGCACCTCTCTTCTCACTTCTAGCTGGCTCTCAGTCACAGAGGGCACCCATTCCAGAAACCTAGACTTGGCTTTGCTCTCTGAGCTTCTCCTTTCAGACCTTGTTTAAAATTTTATACTCTTTGCTTTCCAGTAAAGGTATGGCTCCCCCCCTCCTTTTCATTGGCCCAGATCTGGGTTACCTGCTTCTCCATTCACACTATTTTTATGGTAGAGCTTCTAAAATCAGCTAGCTCTTTCATCTCTACTCTAAAACCTAACCCTTATAATCCAACCCTCAATCCATAGTTGTACCCACTGGCTAAAACCTAACAAAAGCTCTGAGCTAGTTTCATAAAGAAATTACAACAATTATCTTCATTGAGACTACATTAGTTACTAAGATTAAATGTTAAGTCTTGGTATTATCAACTTAAACACATATACACTAATGTCTGCAGATATTTTATAACATTGCTAATAGTGAACTTACTGTATGTGGACAAACTGTGCCAAATACTAGGCAAGACAGTAACATTCTTTCATGTACCGCTTGCTGCTGCTGCTTTCAAAAAGACTGAATGCATTTTTTTGCCAATACTCTACTCCAAATTGCAGTTAACCTCAACTGCAATATAACAGCAGCTGTATTGCTAGGGTAATGTTGCTGTGCTTATACAGAAACCATGCAATTGGTACAGTTTAGTCCATTAATTATATGATATATTGTCAGTTCCTTTTATTTTGTAGCTGTTCCAAGTGGCTCTGAATGACAGGTAAATGTAAAAAAAAAAAAAAAAAAAAAAAAAAATGCTTCTCAAAAATGTGAAGCCTATAAAGCCAACAAAGCGAATGACGTTTTTTCTGCTTGTTTTATCTTACTTGCTGCTTTGCCATTGTCAACTGGACGTGCTTACATTATTTACCATATCTCTGTCGTACTCCCAGGTATTCTGCAGAAAGGAACATGCTGTCTATACAGAATTTTCCACTTGTTCATGTCTCCAGGCAGACAGACACAGAGGGCCACAGTACCTGGAACTGCTGCAGCTTGCCCATGAGGTCCTGCAGTTTCTGGATCTGCTCTGCCAGCTGTCCAGACAGCTTCCTCCATCGCACCAAGATGGCGTCCAGTTCCAAGCGGTACTTCTGGCTGATCTCATGGGGAGCCTTTTGGCACACCTGCTCCACGGTAACGGTCAGGTAGTCCAGACTGCTCTGGTGCTCCTGCAGGGACACCTGGAGAGCCTGTAGACAGACGCACACACATCAGAGGAGGACAAGGGTATTTGAAGGCCTCTCTGTTGGCATATCAGAAACTCACAGGCTTCACAGAGACGGACTGCATTTGACCGCTCACAAAACACAAACACCCAGATTCAACTAGATCCTCACACATGGACACATTTGCCAGATCACAGATATGCAGCTCCAACAGAAAGCCTTGAAGTTTGGTGCTCACAGCCCATTTGGAGGCTCACACACAGACAAACAGACCTTGAGCTCTTTGAATCTCTGCTCCATGATCGGATATTCGGTGACAGCGGCAGAAGGGATGGACAGTTTGGCCTCACATTGCTGCAGCCAAACAAGCAGCGTTGTGGTTGTCTCCTTGTAGCGGACTGGGGGCAGGCTCTCCTGGACTGTAAAAAGAAATGTGGAGAGAAGGATCGAGAGGGGAACGAGGAGGGTGGGGTAAAACAGAAAAATGTCTGTGTAAACTAAGCACACCAGGGCTCTTTAAACAACAGAAAATAAATCTTTCCCAAAAACCAGCTGCACGCAAGGCAGGCTGTCAAAAAACGGAAAATTATTTAAATAAATCTGTATATATAATGGCAGCTAAGGAATAGATGTTATTATCCTAAGGAAGAGAAATGAAAAGGTCAGCATCTTGAATTTGACACATGTCAGCAGCCATATGAATGAGTTATCAAAGACACAGTGCTGACCATGTCTCCTCACAGCAATGGGGCATCAGGGAGTGTAGTAGTTAAGGACACAAATTTGTAGCCTAAAGGCTGCCAGCAGAGCCCTTGCTCTAAGATACCTCATCTGAATTGCTGGTGTAAAGCATGAAGCAATTTAAAAGGCAGGATTTCCCAAAGTCCCCTAGAGTGTGTTTTAGAAACCTAGTGAGAAAACTGTCCTCTACCACTAGACACGCACAACACCAGAGCTGTCATATTTCCAAAAGAACCCCTTTCTCCGAGAAACAAAACAAAATTAATGCCGGGTAAAGAGAAATTGAAACGCCACATGCATTTTTAGCAGGAGCAACACAGTAAGCACTTCATCACATGGCATGAGAAGAATAAAGCCCAGTGTTACTGCAGTTAGGTGGGAAAATGAAGGACAAAACCACCTCAATCACAGCTCCCTCACCTAAAATGGGAAATATTGTATTTCGATGAGAACAGTCCCATTTGGGAAGCTTCCAATTACTGTTTTGCATGTTTTATATTAATTGCTTTTCACAAGGGCCATTTACTTTGAAGCGCAGAACAAAACGCACTGGGAAATTCTTTCGCCATCTCTGGCTCCATTTCTGTATGTGCAGATTTCTGCTCTGAGGTTTTCACTGATGATGTAGTTATGATATTATAATATAGGTATCCAAATGTAATTCATTCCTGAAATTCCAGAAATGATTCCTGAAATTCATTCCTGCTCGGATAGGTAATTTTCGAATACTGGGATCGCCTATATCACATTATTTATCTCTTAAACGCCTATATAACGGTCCACCAGTGATTACTGCATAATACAAAAATGTTTAAAACACCAATTACCTAATTTTTTAAATACTTAAACTAATGAGTGGGCATGTTCGTGTGTAGTACACAGTGATACTGTACGGTATCGGATAAGAAATTTTATGATCTACTTTTAAATTGCAACAAAAATGCACTTTAATATAAACAAACAAATGTACAAAGCACCACAATCTGCCAGGAGAACAGCTGGGATATGACTGCAGTGCACTCTTTCCTTGCACACTTCTAGCTGTATTTGGAAATCCCAGGGAAGTTTCACGCCAAGAACTCCAGGGCCAGAGTTTCTGCTTTGGGGTAGTTTCCACTTTTAACTTGACCAGTTGTCCCAAGGGTGAGTAATGAACAAAAGGAGGGATCTGCTGAGCACATGGTTTTTATTGTGAATAACTTTATAACTCTGCACTTTCTGCCAAATGCGTACATAGTATCAATCAAGTAACACACCTAAAATGGCTGACAGATGCTTCTCTGAAATTGTTTTCACTTCCCATAATACTCCACTCTCAATAATTTGAAGTTGCTAACATTCTGCATCCACTCCCTCAGACTCACATGCAACTTAAAAGTATTTGCTAACACAAAACTTTTTCAGATACACATTCATGGAGGCTGCCCACTATTATAAGTGCCTACATTGTCAGCTATTTTCAACTTGTCATTAATGAAATCAGCACTTATCATTTGACAATTAAAGTCACAAAAACCAATGGTCTTCTCTTAATTGTCTGAAAAACTTGAAGTGTATCTTACCTTAGCTGCACATAAGACTAAGTGAAGGTCATGCTGTAGCTGGCTACTGTTCTTACCCCATGAAGGCGCCAAAGAAAGGCTCCTCTCACACCACAACCAACTTGCAATCACCTCACATGGAGTAAGACAACACACAGGCAAACCCTGCTCTCACATGTCAGCCACACCAAGCACAATGCCCTACCAACCCCCTCCTCTCAATGAGGGATATATAAAGACTTCAAACTTCACTCCTCATTACCATCAACATCTCAATGCCCCCGGCTCTACCGTGGTGCAAATCAGATCGAAAACAAGTATAAATGCAGAGACTATCAATCACTAGAAACACACATGCACCACAAGCAAAGAAATAGTGCTTAAAAAAACTGGAATATGTTTACATGAACACAAACTAGTCTACCTGGGAAACAAGTACAAATTAATAAATACAATCAATGACCCCACAGTGACTAAATAATACAGCCAACCCTCGATTTATGTACCTAATTGGTTCCTGAAAAGGCCATGTTGTCTGAAAATACATCAATTGAGAAAACCATTTTCATTATTTCTTATGGAGAAAATTATAAAACATTCCAGCCCAATCTAAAACCTCAATTTTTCAAATTTCAATAGAACACTGCAAAAAGCTTATACAAATGAGAAACAACACTTTGTGCACACTATCTTAGCAGTGTTTAAAAGGACTCGCCACTGCAACATAATGGAAACAAATAAAATTGTTTTAATTACAACCAAGCGTACATGCAGGTTTCTTGCACAAACAAAACCCCTAAAACTTTATTATTGCAGTCAGTCATAATTTACATCCTCACCATATTCATCCATGAAGAAAAGCACTAAAGATTACTATATACACCTATGTAGAAGAGCATTAAATATTCCCCCATGTAGTGCAGTATGAAATAAATACCTGAAAATAAATTCCATATACATGAAGTGAGCAGGGATTTTCCTTTCATTTTTTGGCCATAGTTTCTTGTGTCAAGCAGATCGGTACGTAAATTGAGAAATGGTATTAAAGAAAGTGTTCTAGTGAAAAGGCATTGTGTGACTGCCTATAAATTGATTGATGACCATAACTGAATATGAGACCTTTCAATGGAAGACGTGAACACGGAGATCCCAAGACTCAGTTGATTTCTGAATTAACCATACAGCTGAATCTCATGATACTGGATACAGCTGGCATTTCTCCTCAGGCTATGGTCTGGGGACAGTCTAGAAAAACAGAGTAACTCACACCATGCATTAATGTCTCATTGAGGAGAGCAAAAAGAACACATGTCCTCAAAGGCTGTGACCCTGTTTAAGCTAAACAAAGAACCTGAGCAGTTTAATCTTTTAATAGACCTAATCCTGGTCACACTAACTTGGCCTCTTCAGCTTCAAATGCTCTATGCTAACTTGATCGTGATCCAGGTGATCATCATACGTACAGGGTACGTAACTTTGGCCAATTCATACAGAAGGACACACACTGGAGCAATTCAGTTTACCTCAAGGGTGCTGCTCCAAGATACCTCAAAGGAAACATCATGGCAGCCTTGCTTTTTCAGGCAATTTTCTCCTATATGCTTTATGGCATAGAAACCCTGGTGGACCACCCCAGTTACTCACCCAGTTGTAGCAGTTTCAGGCGTGCCTGGAGTTCCTCCAGCACCCGGTGGTAGTGATCCGTCAGTGCCTGGATGTCAGCGTCGAAAAACTTGGGAGCATCCTCCTTCTCCTGCAGCTCTTTCACCTGTTCTTTCAGTTGCTTCACCTGGGGCTGCAGAACTGAGAAACGGGTCACCTCATCCTTCAAAGCCCAAGATACACAGAGGAAAGGAGAGAGAGATAGAAAAAGAGAAGGGCAAGTGAGCACACAACTAAAATATGCATACTTCCTCTGCAAAGGGAGAAAACAAAACCCACAGTGATAAACTAATTACAGTTTTAGAAGAATATTTGAATCAGTGTAGACTCCAAATGTCTCAGGAAGTAATGAGATGTGGAGTCCACTCTGATGAGAATACCAGAAAGCAAGGAGCATCCAATGGAGAGACCAAACACAAATCCCTAATACCGAGAGCTGTCTGACCATAACAACAGACCTCCAGTCCCAATTAACAGACTCTCAATCTTTCGAGGCCTGACATACAGCTAAAATCTGTCTTATTCTTCCTAAACACTATTGTTTAGTTAATTGGTCCACAGGGATGGAATTATCAATGCTGCACCCACGGTCGCCTAATCATGGGCAACAAGAAAAAAGAAAGCAATGGCAGTGCTGATGTGTCAGCTTATCACAACGTGGGACTTTCATCAGCGCCGTTTAATTAGCTTCATTCCCTTTATTTGATTAGAGTTTATGGACCGACACATGAGAGCCTCTGGCTGGACTATAACACTTTTTTATTAACTGTTTTCAGCAAGCAACTGGAAACAGTTAAACAGCTGCTAGGTAAAAAGGTAGTTTTATTTTGGAGGTTGGAGGGTATGCACTTGTAAATGAAAGGTTGTCAGTTTACATCCTGGGAGAGGCCCTGCTTTAGAACCTTTCTGGATGATACAATACTTCATCTGAATTAGTCTGGGGAGTAAATATGTAGCACTATACATAGGTATAGCTGTGAACTGTCCAAGATAAATGCTTCAGAAAAGTAACAAAAGAACAACAATAACACAATCAGCTGTTTTTTATTGGCTGAGATCTTGGCCTGGCGGGGTAGTATAAAGCAAAGGTGGTTTCCAGGTACTGTTCCAGGAGAACAGAACTCATACCCTCTTATCCTCTACTATCTCCTGGAGCCTCAACTTTTCACTGAAAACTTGGTTTGCCAAGACACTGAAATGCCTTTACTGTTTATATACTTTTTAGATCAACTGTGTGCATTTTCTTGGAGTGGTTATGAGTGGTTATGAGTTCTACAACGCCTAAAATCTTTCCATAAAAAAGACCGTAGCAGCTTTGTACAAGCGATTATGTCACGCGCACCAAATCTACATTGAATTGCTTATGGCTTCAGAGTTTCTGCTAGATTTTACAGGCCTTGTAGGTGCAGTCTCTGCTCTTCTAACTCTGAGCAAACCCTACGTGCTCAAGGACCTCATGAACAGTGTTTGATATAAGCGCAATATTATAACAGCGCAACACTGAGAAACACACAGTGAAGTATAGTGTAGTACAGTGTAAAACACTGTCTCACAGATGGTACAATAATACTGAGAGACAGCTAGTATAACACAGACACAGAGACAGCTTCTGTAACATGAAACTTAGAAATACAACAGGCTGACAATCAGTTTAACATAACATGGAGAGACACACTGTATACAGCAAAACACTGACAGACAGACACTGATTATCGCAACCCTGACAGACATACAGACTGACACTGAGCACAACACAACACTGACGCACTGGCTGAGGGGCGTCTACCTTGCAGCGCTCCAGCTGAACCCGCAGTGGCTCCAGCTCAGACGCGGGTGGCTGCTGGCCCTTCAACCAGTTCTCAGCAGTTACTACGGCCTGCTCCAGCTGCTGGAACTGGTTGTAGAAGGCCAGCACCTTAGTCTGGTAGGCCAGCCATGAGAGCCTCTCGTCCAGCAAGGCACAAAACTCCACCCAGCGGCTGTTGAGCTGCTCCGCAGCCTGCTGGATATCGTCCGCCTTCAGGCCCTCTATGGAGAATAATTCAGAGTAACTGCAATGGTCCCCTGAATAACGTAACACTGAGTAACTAGACCAGGCTTCTGTAGGGTAAGAGTGGAAAAAGTAAATGCTGTTATGCCCCTTACTGACATGTTGCCATGCAAGTTGCTCATTATCAGCAAACTAGTAAGAACAAAATTTTGAATTTTGCTGTAAATAAAAGACTCTACAAGATAATTTTGATGTTTACTATATATTTAATGAAAGAAAGGGACATAAATTATGAATTAACGGTAGGAAAGCAGTGGGAGCCAACTTACAGGGTAAATTAGTGCGCCCTGGGTAACAAAACGTAGCTATAAAGGCTGTTATGAATAATGTCCATGTACTATGGAAGTGTTTTGCTGGGAGAGCAATTCAGCTGGACAACCTGGGTGAACAGGGGCATGCGAAAAGTACTGGTACACAGGCAAAAGTCCCATTACTTCAAAGAAAAAAGTGTGGAAGTGCTGTCTAAATCAAGTCTTTGATAGATGCCACACTGAGTAACTACCCAAGGCCTCTGTAAGAGGTAACACTGCAAAACTAGACTAGACCTCTGTTAGGCAAGATGCAACTGGAAGAGCTCCACACGGTAAGTACAGCACAGGATATAACACAGAGCACTAGACCAAGTTCTTTTTAGAAATAAAAAAGAAAAATCTTCTATCAGATGCTGAAAATGTGAAAAAGGTGGCTTAGGGGACACCAAAGGACACAGGTGCTGTTATGGGGACAACGGCAGCGACAGAGACAAGGGTAACCATGGCAACAGTCAGAGGACAGGCACACGGGTTGCCATGGGTACAGGGAGGAGGTATGTTTACCACTGGCCAGCTGATCCACCAGGGCCTGAGCTGAACGACTGGCTTCCAGCAGCTTCCTCATCTTCTCTGGCTTCTCCCGCTCTATTGCCTGGCAGAGAGGGAAAGGAGGAGGGACAGAAAGGAGCGCTGTGTAATGCTAGGCGTGTTTTTTGAGATTAGCCAGTTGAGTAATTGATTATTTAATTGATTGTGCCTAATTCACTGCACTTTATTTTCCACTGTATTGAATGGTGAAAGCTGTTTTGAATACAACAATCTTCAAAATATAATGGTAGACTTGAGCAACTGTCTGCATGTCTGGTCGGTGCCACAATTATGTAGTGGTATAGCAGCAGTTTAATGGCACATGGCTGAATGTAAAGAACAGAAAGCAGACATTTAAATGGATGAGTATATTTGTGGGAAAGGATGTAGAGTTGTGCCAGTCTGGGTCCTGTGGGGAGGGGGGGGTTACCAGCACTTTCTCCTGCAGTTCCGACACACTGCCCTCTTTGCGTGACACTGAGAATTCCGGGCTCTGGAGGATGGCCTCGGACCGTGTCATGAAGCTGTGCAACTCAGTGAAATCCACGTCAAACCTTGAGGGGCAATGGAGGAATGCTGTCGTTGAAGGCTTAACCCACCATTCACCTCCCTCTCAGGTTCACAACACACCTCCGCACCCCTGTCACACACAGGCCTGCTCCAGAAACCCTCCAGGCATTATGCAGTGACGGCCTTGAGTACATACAAGGTGCATTTAAAGCAATAAAAACTGCAGCAAAAGATCTAACAAAATTAACACTAGAGACGTTTATATAACTTTGAAGTCTAAAACGACATCACACTACACATATGCAGCATCAAACTGTAACTCAACTATCATGTCAGCATGGAAAAACAGAAGCGAGTCAGACCTGAGCTCCAACATGGCAGAGAGGATACAAGTTCTATTTGTTTCACTCTTTATCTACCAAATTCATTTATTTCCCTCCTGCTTCCCAATGCTCAGTCAGATCTCTCATCTCTTTACAGTTGGCATCATGACATTTCCCAGTGCTGCTGACCGCAGCTGGTCCAGTCAGAGCCCACCTGTGGCACACCCACCTCTTCCGCAGCTCAGAATCCACCACGATCTGCCTCTTCTTTTGAGGGGGGGGAGGAGGTGCCTCCTCCTTTGTGTGCGTCACTGCAGCCTGCCCCCGTGTGGTCACCTTAGTCACCGTTGACAGTACGGTGGTTTTTGTTACTTCTGTCTGTGACGTGGCAGCAGTCATGGAAATCTGAGGAGAACACAAATACAAGTAGTGTGGACACTACATGCAACAAAATGAAAAGCAGCCAAGACACAGGCTTTCAACCTGTTTGCCAGGAATTTAACAAGTTCTCGTGCCGGTTAAACACAGCCGCTTCAGTGAGACTGTACCACCAGCATACACATGCTTGTGTGTGCTGCATGTTGGTCCCCACTATATAACTAATAACTGAACTGGTCCTGAGAGTTACACTGGACACTCTGGAGGAAGTGATACGGAGGACTCTAAATATACGCCTAGTCATTGCTGACAACCTGGCTGAACAGTTGAGCACCTTTAGCAACAAGCTGGTCCAGTTGTGCTGTTCCAAGGTGCACAACCTGAGGTCATTTCTACCAATAGCCATCAGGATCTATAATGAGTCCCCGCACTGTCTGGCTGGTACTGATCTTTCACTCTTGGAGTGGTATTGCACTACTACCACTACTTTTATTTATTTGTGCACGTTCTACATATATTTTATTTGCACACAATCTGTCACTCAGTGTGTGCTGACTGAAAAGTTTTGAGACTCACTGTACTAAATGTATATCGTGTTTTTGTGGCTACAAGATGTTGACGATCGAGATCAAGGCCTCTTGACTGTACATCTGTAGTAGGCCCATACCTGCTTTTTACTAGCAGGCACAAAACAGAAAGTGCTCTTTAGCAGTGTTTTACCTGGGAGCTGTTCTTCTCCAATGCCTGGACCAAGCTGTCCCAACGCTGAGCTATGTTCTCCAGCCGTGCTTCTAGCTTGTGGGCAAGCTCTTTGTTCTTGACGCTGGACAGCAGGTCTTGGCTGAGGGAGCACAGCCTGTCCATTGCCTGCTTCTTCATCTCCAGCTCTGCCTTGATAAGCTAAAAGGCAAGAAATGCTGTGAAGTTTCCACAGTGTGCCTGCAGCAAAATAAGCAAATGTGTCTAGTGTACTACATGCGTGGCAAGCACCCCCTAAGCCAAACGCCCGCTCCCTGACCAAAGACTGGACTTGAATGAAGGTTTGTTAAAGGAACCAAGTAAATGTGGCCCTTTCACACTGATGGATACTCTTTAAAAGAGGTGATTTTGGGGCTAGATTAGAGCTGCTGCCTCTTCTGAGTCTGTGTTGCACCATTAATTTCTGCTTGGATGAAATCCAAAAGGACTTTTCTTACTTTTGTAATTGATCCAAAGGCCTTTTTCTTTTTCATGCTATTTATTTAATATATTGTTGCTGATTTTTATTTAATATGGACCCAGTGCAACACTGAGGCCCACACATCCACCCTCTGTGAGCTCACGCCTTATTACTTTGACACTCCCCATTTATGCCACTTCATCGGTTCACTGTCATCAGATTAATTTATCACTGTATGTGACTGTTACATCTTGGAAACTCAAGTACAGCATCCCTGTGAAGTAATTTTTTAAAAATCCCAAATTCTCCCATTCAGTGCACAATTCCTAAAAAGTAACAGCACAACCTCTATTCAAGAATCTTCTTAAGACTCTCTGCAGCTGTGCTCCGACTCCACGGGTTTGTGCAGCCTGCCTGAATATCACAAGACCTCTGAAAAGTCCCTCACTGGGCATAAATTCACGATGATAGTTCAGCTGAGCCCACCCACTGTTGCTCACCGCAATCTTTCTCAGGCCAGCCACCGTCTCGCTCTGGTCTTTGAAGCTGCTACACTGGATTGTGTGCACAAGATCCTCCTTCTCACTAAGCCAGGAGTCAAACAGACACTGAGAGACAGAGAAAGGGGAAGACAAGTGTTTTCTTTAGACCGCCAAGAGTATGGAAATGAGTATCAAAAGGTTAATGAGACTGAGGGCACATTTCAACATGAACAAAAAAACACATTTAACAGACGCAGAAGCGTTACATTTTTTAGTAAAGGTATTTTTCATTCGATAAGGCAAACAGAAGAGTGAAAAAGAGCAAAATATAAAAGATAAATGGTGAATAGGATATCCTGAATCTATCATGTAGCAGAGAGTAAAAATGAAACTGATTTTTTCTTCATACATGATAACGCTGAGATGATATTTACAGAGATTTGTTTCTATTATTGGGCTGCTCTAACTTCTTTTTTTCCCATTGTCATACGTGCAGGTGTTAAAAATATTAAGTCTTGGCAATGTAAGGTATAAAAGAAGAACTAAATTTCGATGTGCAGCTGAAAGGAAATGTCAGAATTTAACTTCATCTGGCCCTTTACCAATGTTATGCAGAGAGGATGTAATCTACATCAGGCTACACTCCTTAACCTGATTTTTTTAAGACTTGGTGTGCATCCAAGAGTAGTTTTTATTAACGGCCGAAATGATTTCTGGTTATGATAAGAGGAACAGTTTCCATTCCAAGTGAAAGGGATCAATGCTCTTGTCAAAAAAATACTGCAAATGCAGATCTTCCCTAACCGCTGCAGCTTAATGACCAGCGACTGCAGGCTGGCGACTGTCCTGTGTTTACTTACCATTGTGAGGGGAGTTGATCACATGACAACACCATTTCAAAGTGAAATTAATATTTTGAAATTACAGTAACATTAAGTGGACCTAAACAAAATTTCAAAGATTACACTCTGGACTCATATTTTTAATCTCATTTTCTAGCATCTTTGAATTTAAATTGCAAGTCAGACAACTGTAACTAAGTTTACATGTCAAGTATTTCATAACTATAGACTGGTTTCAAGCATTCCTTTTTATTAATTTGCATGAAAAAGCAGTAGGGTTTCAACTGGGAATACATTCGTTCATTTGATCATCTATCACTGGTTGTCCTTATGGAGGCTCTTGGCCTGGCAGTCCAGAGCCTATCCTAAAAGCTCAGGGTAAATACTGGCCCACAGGGACAGTTTAGGGTCAGCAGTTCATGGATTCATAACAATTCTGAAACACGTTTTCTTGACTGTGGAAGGAATCCAGAGCACCTGGAGGAAGCTCACATATACATGAGGAGAACATGTAAACTCGACTGGGGGGGGGGGGGGNAGCATTTCTTCACACACATTATGTCTGTTTTTTTGGGAGTCTGCATGGGGATTGCAGCAGGGTGGTGGGGGGGGGGGGGGGGGGGGGGGGGGGGCAGTGCACACCCACAGGCCAGGCACTGGGAGGCATCAGCACTGCCCACTGATATCAACCAATATTATATAAGGTACCATAAACGGTACCACTATACTTAAACAGCTGGGAAATGGCAATATATAGTTAATTTAGTTTAAATTTGCTGAACTAACACATTGCACACTAAAAATAAACACCAGGGTTGCAAAATGAAATTTAAAAAACAAAAATATTGGTGTCACACTAGAGAATCCCTCCTACCCCCCACCCCAGATTACTTGCTGCAGATGGCACCACAGTATTTAATGGAATGATGGAGGATAGGAGTCATCACACTGTCAAAAGCTCCTGTTTGTAGTTTTTTTAGGGTGTGTTGCATTATTTATTTTGTGACTTATGGAAAAACACTCCAAGTCAGCAATGCACATATGTGAGCTGCACCACCTGCACAGAGGCAAATATTATTGGAAGGTCATGCGGTTTCAGTCAAAGTCATGAATTTAAATGAAAAAGCATCATGAGGGATGTCAGTGCAGTGAAACATTAGTGACCAGGATCCAAAAATGGAATAGTGATAAAGGTTCACCGTCACTGACCACACAGGACAGAAAACAAGCGGAGTGTGGAGTCTCACAGGGTTCAGAGATGGGACCAATACTCTTCCACAGAAAAGCTCGTGTAGAGGAACAAGATCAAATTTCTATTGCATGGATGATACACAGTTTTATTTATTGATTCGACCAAACAACACGACGACTGAAACGGCCATGGCGAACCTAGACAGTAACAAACGGACAAATGGAACTGGTAAGTAGCACTTGGCCAGATTTTTGTGCTCATAGGCCTTCTCACTCCAAAATGTGCAGAGAGAAGGATAAACTCCAGATAAATACGTTACATTTTATTCTCTGGCTCTTCTGTGCACCGAGAATAACATTCCTGGTAATACGGACGTTGATGACACTGAGACTTTGGCGAAAAGGGGAAGCTAAAAAAAGAAATGTTCTTAAGAAATGGCTAAAAATTCTTGAATTATGTTAATAAAACATAACTTTGAAGTTTTACATGCATTACCTTTCAGTCTCATAGACTTTATATTTTAATTCATTTTACGTTAATTTTCCCCCAAATGTTGAAAAATGGTCCTGGGAAATTCAGCACTGGGGCAGAAAGTGACGTAGTGGGTAGAGCAACTGCCTCTAAACTTGAAGATCCCAAGCTCAAACCCCCATTTCTACAGTAGATCTAGTGAGCAAAGTACTCACCCTACACTTGTTCAGTGAAAAAACACCCAGCTATACAAATGGGTAAATAGATGTATCACTCGCTATTTGAATATTCACTGCAACAACAAAAAACTGTACCTAAGTTTCACCATGCAAATTGAAAACCTGCTGAAATGTTTAAGTCCTACAAAAGTGCAGGCAAGAGAAGTACTATTAATGTGAAAGTAGTGCTTTAAGAGAGTAAGTGAATGCAATTCCAGAGCAGGGTCTGCTGGCCATCTTGGGTGTGGTACTTAACTCAACAAAGGGGAGACAGCAGAGCAAAAGTGGTAAAAGTTACATGGATGGTTTTTCTGATATACGAGTGTATTTGACAGAAAGTGCAGAGTTATAAAGTTTTTCACCATAAACACTATGTGCTCAGTGGATCCCTGCTTCAGATCATTACTCACTCTTGGGAGAACTGACGAAGTTCGAAATGGGAATTACCACAGAGCAGTAACTCTGGTCCTGGGATTTCTGACAGCAAGTAGAAGCCAGGAGAGGTAACAAGAGTGAACTTCAGGTGTATCTCACCTGTTCTCCTAACAGGATCGTGTATCATGCTCACTTGGTTTAAACGTTCTGTGCATCATCACTATCATCTTCTCCACATTATTGACTGAAAATATCTTCTAAGAAAGTGGAAAAGGCTGTGCAGAAATCCTCGGTGGATTGTTATATACTGTAGGTTTTTCAGAGTGTTTTAGTGATATTTGTCAAAATTGGTTGGGGGTTTGTGATGGACTGGGAGCACATCTTTATTTTCCCTTTAAAAATACTGAAATATAGGCTCCCACTATCTGACACATTTTCAGAAATGGAACAGAATCAGATAACGATGGCTGTCTGTAACTGGTATTGGCTTAACACAGTAAATTGTTTTGTCAGCTAAATTAATAAATGTAGATCTGAAGTCCAGCTGGTTGAATAAAATAAGGTAAATAGTACCTTCCTGGTAACACATTAACTTGAAGGGTTTAAATTTTATTTTTTTTAATAAACCTGGAACTTCAAGCATAATTTTTTTTGACAGGGATGTGTCTTTGATTACTCATGTTAATTCTCCATGTACAATATGCTATCCTACAAATCAAAAATGTTGCAAAAATAGGACAATTCCATTTTGTTCAAGATGCAGAAAAATAGGAGCCTACTGTAGGCCTGACAACATTTTTGCAATGTCTTACTCTCTGGGAGTCCACCCAGCACTCCTGCCCTGTTATGAATTCAGATTGATGCAGCAAGACAACAGGTACCACACTATATTAACCTACTGCACAAATTCATGCATTGCGTGCCAGCAAAGTTCAGGACAGATTTTCAAGTTTACATAAAGACGCTGAAGATTTTTAGCTCCTCTATATGTATCATAATAGCTTATTAGTATGTACAAGACTATGTTCTTTAGTTACATGGTGCACTTTTTAGAAATTTCTAGAATAAACAAACAATTTTGGCTTTACAACAATTTGTTAGAGGGCCCCTAAACTTTGGAACAGTCTACCTAACCGTGTGGTAAGGCTCTTGGTCCATGTTGCTGTATAGCTGGCATAATGTGTAGAAATCAGGATCTATCAGTCATTCCGCACTTGAGCAAACACAGCATGTCCACGTTAAAGCTTTCAAGCCATGTGCCAGATCAGCTGAAGCTCACCTGCGAACCACACAGAGGCAGTCTGGACAATCACCTGACACTTTAGACACTCCTTTCAACATGGTAATATTTTCCCTACATGTGTAGCTGTCAGAATGCCAGGAGAGGTGGGCAGCAAGAAACCCTTCCAGGTTGTTTTCTTCTACAGCTTCCGGAGTGTCATCTCCTCCTTCTACTGCTTTCCAGCTTTTTCACACACTTATTTTTTCTGTTATTATTAATAGCACTTGTTTCATGTCATTCAGTATTTTAGTGCAATCTATGCAAAACGCCGCGAAAGGAAACCTGAAATCTAAACCTGAACCAAACTGAACTGATAAGTCTTCCCACAATTCTTTACCGGTTCAGTGAAATGGGCAGCTCAACTGTAGAAAGAGTGATGAAATAAGTGATAGAATTACTAAGTGCCGGGCTACAGTTCTACAGCAATCAGTAGACTTTGATCACAAAGTAACAAAAAAAGATCAGAAAAAACAACCGCAAAGAGCAACAATTTGTTGGTAAGAACTTGCTTGAATTGTTATGCTACTTGCATCTTGATGCTGATGCACTGGAGACTTAGACATGACTAATGTGCCCCCAAGTACCTTGAAAACCACCGCAGTGCTTGATGGAAATGAACACAGGTGAAATACAAAAACTTGGAAAAAACTGTGGAAAAAACTTTGAGGTAGCAGAAAAACTAGCTAATTTTGGAAGTGAATGAAGGAAGAAAAATTACTTCTATTAAGAAAAATGCCAATTCAATTCACCTGCAGAATTTCATAAGCATACAGTAGAGGCATGCATGCATTAAAATGACTGAGATCATCACTATTTGGAAGGTACACACACTAATGCATATATTGGCATAATTATTTTTCAGAATAGCACAAGAACTCATTGGGCCACATTCTGTTAACACAGTGTACGAGAGGCACTGAACTCGGCAACAAAACCCCATCAACTCCATCCACCTGGGACTGTCAAGAAGTGCCTCAAGGAGAATTAAAGAGGTAATGAACGCAAAGCAACAGACGCAGAGGGACTTTACAATAAACACAAGGATGTACATAAACTGCAATCTAATTTATTTTAAAAATTAACTAATTAAACTGTCCTTTGTGAGCACAGAATGCAACATCTCATCACAAAAAGACCAGCTGTGGGGCAGCGTCAGTTACAATTACTTTTAGCATTAATTCACAAAAAGCCAATTAAACTTAATATTAACTCTCTTATTACTGCTGTAATCATGCTACCGTAAACATAGAGAATATTGCTGACACGTGCTGCACATTTTGGCCATACAGCTTATTTATTCTGTCTCTAAAACAGTGTTCTGAGAAGCGCTTTAAGGCAGCAGGGCAGAATAGGAGTTAATTACTTGAAGCAGCCACGAGGGCCGTGCCTAATTCAATCCACCGAGCAGCTCGATTTACAAGCAGAATAAGCTGCATAACTTATCTGGGTCTTCAGTGTGTGAAAAACCTCCCAGTCTTTGGCCACCTTCACAATGTCAGTTACGACTGGAGACTTTAACCAGGCCACAGAGGTCACCTTTCACACTGAGAAAGACAACTGTCTGAACAGTGATACAAAACATGTCTGAAAATGCCACCGTTTCAAAATCATCTCTGGAATAATCCAAATAAACAGACACAGAACGTGAGCGTAATATTTTGCCTGAGAGAGGCTTATGTAAAACTTTCACACTTTTTCCAAGTGGGTTTTTGTCCCAAGCAATTAAAAAAATAAAATATTTATTCCTATCAAACCCAACCATGACCCTTAGTATCACCACCCTTTTATTTTACGGAGAAGGCTGTCTCACAACGTTACAAATTTAAACTTCTAAATACTGCAAATTTGGAAATGTCTTTCATCAATGCAATACAATTCAGACTAACTTGACTGATAAAAAAAATGTTTTTAGCTTTAAAAAATCAATTCTGTTCAAATTAAAATGCCTGCAGTCAGGAGAACTGCACTTGCACATCAAACTTAAAGACTGTTGATACACTGAGCGTCAGCAGTGACATTGAATAAAACAAACTAAAGGACAATGCCTTGTCTGAAAAACACTGCAGAAAAGATACAAGGTAATTTAGAAGGTCATTTCATATTAAAAGCAAAAGGAACCGCATAATAAAAATAACACTAGAAGCTTGCCGAATACTTCCAAGGGGGGGGGGGTTACTTTTCTGCATGCTCTAATATGACCACTTAAAATATCTAGTACGAAGCTTAAGAGAAGGACAGTTTTGTGCCGTGACCCTTTGCAAATCAGTAAATGATAAAAATATCCTTGTGTACACAGCACAAGGCAATGAGACATGGATATACACTTTATGTGCAAATTATGGGTGGAAACAAATAATGAACATGTTAATAATGAAAAATATAAATGAACATTTTATATAAAAATGTATGTTCTGGAAAAGTTAACTAGTTTACCAGACATATTAAACAATGTATGAATTAGGAAGTAAATGCTTTTTTTTTTTTTTTAGATTTGTGATCTAAAACAGCCCGATATGTTTTAAAAATAAGAGGAACTGAGACAAAGACCTCATTTTGGACAAATGCAACTGTACATGCCTGCATTCAGCATATCAGGCAGAGAGATAAAGCTCCAGCCATCTCCCATGCAGGGGTGACGGACTTTCTTAACGGAGGCTGTGCGCTCTGCTGGGTCACCACCATTTCAGTATACATAGAGCACAGCAGCTATTATGCTGCACTAGCACAGCTTATGGATACTGGACATGTTGCTGCAGAAATCAACCTAAGAAAAGGGTAAGCTTCCTTCAAAAGACGTAAAAAATACCTTTCTGGGAAAAATTTAACAGAAATTCCCTTGGTAACTCAGTCTTACCTCATGAATCCTTTATAATGAAAGCGCAACAGAATACTATTAGGGCAAACCTTTAAGGCCTGGGCTCCACATAAATTTCCTCAAACAAAATAATACTTCTGAGTTCAGTTCCTGTGTAGCATATACTGTACAGAAAGGTACCAAGAGTGAATCTACCAGCATCGGATGAAATTGTTCATGAAATATGACTACCACTTAAGGTTAAAAAAAAAAAACGTTATGGCCACAGTCAGCAAAAATATTCTGAAGCTTAAAACATATGGATTCCTATGGATATGTTCCTGCAAGGAATATATATATAAGAATATATCCAAGAATGCCAGTGTAGTCTCAGGCACTCAGAGCCTGAGAAGCTGTGAGTATATGTATTGTCTTCAGCAAGACTTTTTAAAAAATGCTCTCTATCATCACAGTATAAGGCATTTATATTTAGCAATTAAGATTAGAAATGTAAAACACTGAGGGACTTACACAACAACAGGTGAAATGAAAAAAGTTACACAATCAGCGGTGTGTTAGACTTTCATGAACTATAATGTCCTGTGCCAACCATTGAGCTGCTCAAAGAGAAATGTACCAGTGGCTCGATAATATAAAATATTTATTTTTGTTTTAAAGTTCAGACTTCACGTGGAGCAGCAAGCTTTTAGGTACAATGATAAGACGGTGCTTTCATTTAATGTTAGCCTTTGTTGAGCTCAGCTGCTTTCTGGTGGCAAAAACAATTACAGAGGTTATAGTAGTGGCACAGTAATATGACCCATGCTTGATATACAGTGAATGATCTCTGCTGTACAACACAGAGCTGATCAACTATCTGCAGACATCCCCGCATTTATATTGTCTAGCTTCTATTATAGCATATTGAAGAAACCCCCGTCTAATTATTTGACTGAATAGGTAATTCAATTACTAATAGCTGTTCATAATCAGTAAATTACCTTTCATTTGTGATGTACCTACATTAGAAAGCACAACCAAGAGAGCAGAATTACTGGAAGATCTGTAGGATATACGGTATATAAACGTGATAGCCTTCGAGATTTTCATTTCCCATTTAACCAGTCCTAAATAAACACATTTTGTACATTTTAGTGCTTTTATATAAAGTAAAACACATTTCCGTTAAGAAATTTGTAATGGCACATGGAAGATTAAAATATGATGGATACATATTTTTTGTATATTAAAGCCAATAACATTTCCTGAATCCACCCACTCTAAATGAATCATGCACAGCACAGCCAGCTACCCAGGTATTACATTTCTTAAATAATTTTCAGGGGCTGCCCTCTACGGCAGACAAATGGTGCATGCATTGACCTGGGAGGATAAGACCTGCTCACCTTGTTAAACGGTAGCACACCCATCTGCTCTTTAATACACCTGGTCCCTAGAGAGGTACTCGGGTTGCTGTACCTGCAGAAGAAGCAGTGCCTCCAACCAGCTCCTCCATGATTTAGTCAGGCTGCTACACGTGCAGAAGGGGGACCCACCTGTTCCTCTGTGAAGTGTTGCCACTTGAGGAGGATCTCTTGGAGCAGAACCCAGCGGTCCTCTGTCCACCTGCAGATTGCTGCCCACCTCTCCCCCAGTTGCTGCAGGAACAACACATACATGTTGGTTTTGCAACTGTATGCATCCAAGAACCTGGCCCGACCCTCCCTCTGCTGCTGTGGATGCAGGTAGGCATTGTCATGCTGAGCAAAAGCAAAGAGGGTTAACTTGTCACAAAATAAATATTGCCAAAATAAGCACATTTTCTTTAAGCAGAAAAATACAGTTGTAGCAAAGCCAAGCATCCATAGGGCCCTCGTGCCCTTTTTGGAATCACATTCCCCACAGACTGTACCTTATCATTTTCTCAAACACATTGCAATTATTTAAATTATTTAAATCTTGTTTCACCTGGGACATTGTAATTGTATTTTTTAAAACTACTGTACATTTCACTGACGGTACATTCAGTGAACGTAATTAAGATAAATACTCCTTTTGTACCAACAGCAGCACAATGTAAAAATGTTCATATCTCAGCAAAAGCAAGAATTAAACAAAAGGACAGAAAAGAAAAGAACAAGGAAATATTTTTCATCTGTTAACCGTCTCTGTAGCAGTTTGAATATGTTCCTGTGGCCGTCTGGGATGAGGAGCTCTGGATAGATGGGAGCCTTTTAGCCTGTTGCCTGACTCTCCCAATGATAAACTATTATTACGACACCTTAATCACCGTCATAAAAAACCGTAAACCAGGTGGCACAGTTATTTATGTCCGATATCTAAAATAATGCCTTGCAATAGCCGATTATTAAGTAGTTATAAAAGAGACCGTTATGAGAATATGACCTATAATGCACTTGAAACTGTTCATTTAGGAAATGTACTGCACCTTTTTGTAAGTCATCGCATTACTCATCAGCGCACAGTGTTGCATAAGTTTCTTACAACTGCTACTTTCACACTTGCCTTCACACTGCCGCCCAAATGTTAACATCCCATTAGTACCATATTGTGAAACAACTCATTACATTTTCCCTTTCTTTTACTTAAGACATCATACTAACAACCTTAATGCATAAATCATGACAAACCTTCTACACCATCAATGAGGTGATTATATCTTTGCTGCACGGCTCCAGTGCAGATGTCACAGCATTACTAAAGCATGCAACATTAGTTACCATATTTCAACACAATTCTCTAACTACTGTCGTCTAAATGCTCTGAATTCAAATGTAAATTACCTGTTTGTTCCCTTTGTGTCGACATTACTTTCAATGACATGCACATTTTAGATTTTAAAAAAAGACTAATAAATGCACAAAGATGTTTAGTGCAAAAAAGAACTGAAAATTAATTTAGAGAATAGTAAACAGGAAAAAAGTAAAAAAATATAGTTAGCAACTGGTCTGACAACTTATAGCATTTTATTTCAAATGAATTCCATCATTCCATAACATCTCATACTGGCAATGAATTCTGTTTTCCAGATTTTTCTCCCGTAATATTCTCATGGGATTCAGTTGCCAGAAAAGCCCCTGTGATGCCTGGCTAGACGTCTCAGAGACAGACGGCGAGCCCTTGCTGAGCTCAGTTGGAGCGACGGCCTTCTTCGCAAACTCTACTGCAACTCCAGTGCACACAGCAGCGGACAGGAGGGGTCACCCATTTGGAGGCTTCTCTCTTATATGCCTCGGCTGCCTGCAGGTGTAATAAGCTTCACCCACCATTCAGGACTGAAATCCCTCACATTCTCCAGGAAATAGACTCAAAACCCACCACTTCAGACCACGCTGAAGGCTTCCCACTTGTGCTCTACTACTTAAACTTAAGCACTTTGTTTATGCTCTTGTATATTTTAAATCCCCTTAAGATATTTCATGCAGAACTAAATGACTGCTACGCTGCCATAAATCTACAGTACAAACTGAGTCTCTGTCTGCAGAGATGACTTTTGTTTGTTCTTAATGTACTGAGTGTACTTTTATCTGACAAACCTGGAGGTCACATGAGATGCAACTGTCTGCTGAATGAAAATATGTAACTGTAGCCACTGGTCTGCAGGGCATATTTGTGATGTAGCCAGTGAGAACATGACCGGATCAAACACTCTGCTCTGTGAGAGAGGTTTCTACCGCTTACGTCCTGATCACAAATATCGAGTGACAGAGGGAATGATGCTACAGTGGGAGACTCAGAAATAGGGCCTTTACTCCCTCAGGGAGCTCCTTACCATAATATCAGATAGGCAGTATGGCCAGTAAACTTGGTTCTTGCCCTTGATGGGCTGATCCAATTGTGGACTGAGTCACTGCTTTAGCATTTCTGAAATGTCTACAATCACCCAGCCATAACAGTCAGAGAGAGCAGCAAATATCCCTCCATATTTGCAAAAAAAAAAAAACTAATCTCAGCTCATTTTGTAGAAATCCAATATTCAGAACAAGCATTCAAAGCACACAGGAGATAGGAGCCCTTGAATTGTGTTCCTTTGCTTCTTTTGTGGGAACATCTCATTAAACTTACAGGGGAAAAAAACAACTCCTCTTGCTTACTGAATCTAATTCAGAGGAGAAATACACTGTGTCCCATTAATGTATCAGAAAAACTCAGCTACCCTTTATCATTCTGCCACCGACACCGCGCGCGCGCGCGCGTGTGTGTGTGTGTGTGTGTGTGTGTGTGTGTGTGTTCATGAAAGCACACGACTGAGCTTGCTGTAGCGACATCGCCGTGTTTCTTTCTGCCTGATTACACTATCAAATGCCATATATAATACAATTATTTACAGCTATTGTTTTCCCCCAATATTTACCTACAGTAATTTTAGTCCATTTCCATGTAGTTAATTGTGTAAAAAAATGTGTTTGTGATCCAGCTTTTGTTGTTGCCACTTGGCTGACACTCCATTTATTACTATTATTATTATTATTATTATGTTACTTAGCCCATACTAATTTACCATCTGTCCTATGATGCTACATTTTTACACCTGGAGCCATTCAGTCGAAACGCTGAGCACAGGAGAACTACAGCAGCGCCCCTGAGGGACATAATTCAGAAACCTTCCGGTAAGTCCTATTAATTGCCTCTTTTCTACTGTGTATGTGCAGTCTGGCAATGTCCGCACAACTGCTACTCACAAAAATCAAACTGAAATATTCACTCTGACAGAAAACGAATGGAAATCGGCTGGCAACTGTTGGCAGCTGACCTTCCAATGACAAGTATTCTGTGCAAACACAAATTGTTCCCAAACATTCAGCAGGTTCCCAGAGTTTCGCTCCTATATTATCAGAATAAATTACACAGAATTTGATGGAAAATTGTTCGCAGTACTTGGCAAGACTTACTGGTTCACTCCTACCCAAATTCCCCTGTAAGAGATCTGTAAAAGACATCTTGACTGAAGAATTTCTACCCATTTGAAGATAACTCAAAGGGCATTTTCACAGCACACCAATCTGCTGCAGCAATGAACCTGCCAAATACAGTCAAGCTGCTGAAGAAAGAACACAAATATGTTCTTCGCTGCCATTTCCTCAGCTGCTTCAGCTGAACTGCACACACATCCACTGCTACGGCCCAGCCTCGTGTTTAACTGTAACCACCAGTAAGTAGCAACTATAAAATATTTATGCTCATTAATGATCACTGTGTTCGGTAGACACTGATAATTTTATTGTATACATGACATTAAACATGCAAAACAATTAGATATGACGATGTTAATTTTCACTTAAAAAATTAAAAACGCATACATTGTATGTATGATCGTGTGATTATGCCTTTTTGTTTTAAATATATGCATCTATCAGAAACTAGAGTGTATATATGGGTGCGATGGCCTATTCTCGTTTTGCACGAAGGCCGGCGAAAGAATTCACAGTACAGCTTCATTGCCCTTTGAAAATATCACATTTAACAGTTCCATAAAACTCCTCTCAAAACACAATTTCCGAATACGGTTTTACACCCCAGTTAAATATTGCTTAGCAGCATCATTTGGTGCTCATGTTATTGCCCCCAATCAGCTGTCAGCTGATTTACAGCAGACTGGGCTGGTAGCTGGTGATCTCTAATGTGGACTCAGGCTTCTTGTGCCAGAGAGTTTAGGAGACCACAAGTTCAATGATTTTCTGTCAGTGTGTTTACTGTGTACAGTAAAAAGTCAGGAGGCCACTTTCAAGATGTTTTCAGCAATACTGTCTCATCATTGCATAAGTGAAAAACATCACTACATTAAACTTCGTGAGCATGTAACTCAAACCTATCTGGTCATTACAATTCTACACCAACTTATTGCACTCATCAAATATCCATTATATACACGTCTATATGGAGAGCACGTTTCTGACCTGCAGTTTCTCCTCCAAGGCTGCGGTGGCAGTGTCCCCACTGTTTTCATCCACCACAACCACCATGTGGGTCAGGGAATTCACGCGCACCTGCTCCTGCTCCAGATCTTCTTGGAGCAGCTGCAATGTCAGGAGAGAGACCCTTTTAGAGGGTGTGAATGTGGAGTTAAGCACACATGCAGCGAGAAAAGGAGGACTGAAAGCCACAGGCAGACAGCAGGCGATACCCTACTTTGTGTTCCTCCACTTGATGCTTTATATCCACCAGATCAGGGCCGAGTGGCTGTGCCCCTATCCGAGTGATCCTCTCCTCCGTGAGCTCCAGCCAGTCAGTGAGCTGCTTCAGCTGCTGGTTCTGCAAGTCCATTAGCACCTCGTGCAGTCTGTGACAAGTGGGGGGGGGGAGGGGTGACAATGACCAAACGTCTTTGAAATACCCACCTACAGGGACGTCAGAGCTTGGCTGACAGGACCAGTCGGACACACTACTGCTGTTCCGTTCGCGCCGATTCTGAAGTAAACTGTATTCGGCCATTTATGGGCAGCACCTGTGGGCTCGCAGGCTTTGGTGGGTGCCAATACCTGCTCTGCCGCTCCATGCTGGCCACCCGCAGGTGCTCCCAGCGGGAGTTGAGCAGGTTCATTTGCTCCCGGATCTCGCTCTCCTCTTCCTCAGAAAGACGGCCGTCCAGCAGCAGCGCACTCCCTGCCTGCAGCACCCTTCCCACGTTGCCCTGGTGAGACGTCAGCTCCACCATGTAGCCCTGCACACATGCCAGACCGCATGTACTGTTATGCAAAGCAGTTCAACATACATTCAGGTACCAGGAAAAAAAAGTGAGAGTACACCTGGGCACCTGCGAAATACCTGTATGGGATAAATTGGACAGAAGAATAAAGGCAAAGCAATATACAGCTGCCCCGCATCTCTTGTTAACTTGTTATCCGAATGACTGGTGAACAAAAATTAGTCTCCAGCAAGTGTACTCACACCTTTAACTGGTAAGAAACTCTTCACACACTCAGACATCGGAAACCGGTCAATAGATATGCAGCATGAGAGACTGATGACCAGTACAAGTGTACATTTGAATTTGGAAACAACTTGATGGTTAACTGTAATAATTTAAAAACAACGTAAAGTGTATGATTTATTGTAGTCACATACTGGTTATATTAAACATAAATAAAAGCCAATTTGTTTGGTTATCTTCTCAGCATAGTTTTTGCAGCAAATACTTGAACTCGCACATCAAAACCAGACTTCCATCTGCTAAAGGACATGTTGAGTCTTACCTTGATCCTGAGTTGTAACTTTTAGTTCAACAAATGTAGCCAGACACACAACTAATAAATGAATTTTGTAAACTGCAGCAGCTGAAATGTAACAGAATCATCTGTCGTATCACTATTCCAAAAATGTTGCATAAATTAGAATTGAAGAACCTCTAATTTAGAACAAGAACTGATTTACTGAAGGCTTGTGGGCATTAAATTTATGTGGGATGGCAGAGCACATGGCATCTGGAAAAGAAAAAATATCGCAACCATCTGTCATATTATGGTAGTTTTGTGGTTCCTTTAAAATATGCTCTGCTTTTCTCATTTTTGTCCCTCAGGACAAACAATGCCCATGTATATGGTGACAAGAGAAAACTGCCCTCTCACCTCAAAAAAGCTCAGGTTATTTTCTTATTAAATGTCAGCAACTTTCCACTGCGTGGATTATCACACACTTGCACACTCTTAGCCAGCTAATATCAGATTTTATTTCTGAGTGCAATGCTTCCTTGTCATTTCCTTGTTCAGAAGTCTAACTATTTAAGGAAAGGCCAGAATTAACAGCATTTTATTACTATGGTATTATTTACCAGGTTAATTTACAATTTAACTAAGGTAAATGCAGCTATATTTAAAAAAAAAACATTTAATATTTGGTTTGATATTATTTTGCTCATATAAATTAATAAATGGCTCTAACTATTTACCACAGGTTTTGTGATACACTTTTCATGGCAAACAACTACAGCCTATAATTTTATGCTGTGAGGTGACTATTTAGCAACAGAACTGTATAACAAGCAGTATGTCTGTTCACACAAATACAGTCTCCTCTTTTTTCTACACTATAAAACAGATGGCCGTGTTATGTGCTCTGTGTGTATCGACGTTAAGGATACGCTGTACAAAATAAAAATAAACAAGCTATGAAATGAGTCATATCATGAAGCATAAACATAAACAAAGCTCTGTATGTTATGACTATTCATCTCCATTTGTCAGACCCAGTATATATGTTCATTTACCACCCAATAAGGTTGATTGTGTGAATTTAAGCTACTGTGATGATTATTAAACCTATAGGCAAATATTCCAAGCCTAAGCAGCTTAAGCCAAAGTATACATCACTAATACAAATATATAATTGCTGATGGAGGACGGAAGAGTCCTGAATAGAGAAAGACAAAGTAGTGCAATAATCTTGCAATCCCGAAGATAAATGATGCCAGCAATCTTCACTGATGAGTTAAGTTGTCTTGGTGGTACCGTTCATAACTTTTATAACAAAATTTTAAGTGAATCTTGGGAAATTTACTTAGTTCTGTATTAGATACTTTTTTTCTTTTCGGAAGCACTGCTTTTGCTACTGAAGACGCATTTATCAATGCTCAGCAAGTCGCATCCTTAAAAGTTTATTAAAAAATTTGTAGTTTTTACTCATGCACAAATCAAAATTAATATTGGCTCATTTCCACACGTTGCAAAATGTACACTTTTCCCGTTCTTTGCAAATCTATAATAGTATATGATTTCTAAGTGATGGTTGGTATAATTAAATTTCATGGTTTAATGTATCCAAGAGGATGTTAAAGGGTAAAATGAAATGAGACAAAGAGGGCTCTTCAGTCGAGTCTCGCATATATATAGTAACTGCACGTCTCCAGTTTCCCTAGTATATGGAAAAACAAAGGACCAAATATGCCTAGAGCAATCAATCACGTCCTTTAACACATCTGCTTTAATGCAGAGCGCTGAGCTTCTCCCACTGCAGCTCCGCGATGCAAATCAGCCAATTCCTTGGCCCTAAGCCCATTAAAGCACTGCACATCATAAATACCCCCTTTTGTATTTATCACGTGTTTTAGTGATCTTTCTCCACAGAGGAAGATTTCTGAGCAAGATATAATCTTACAATTAAAGCCAAAATCCAACTGGGAAAAGCACTGCATAGGCAGGGTCAACTTCAAAGCACTGATTATAGTCACTGACTGCTCTGAAACTGCTTTAGTATAAGAAGTCACCCTGAAATATAAAGAAAAAAATATAGTGTTGCCCTGTGACCCCGGGGGAAACATTTCAATTTCTTATCCTCGCCTATTAGAGGGTTTCTAGACAAGTGGGGGGGTGGATTTGAAGAGAAGAAAAACAGTGCTCAGTTATTCTGACCCACACCTGTACGGTGAAGCTACTGCTCCCTGTAGTCTTACTTCTATTATTACTACAATTGTCGCTGTTGTTATGATTGTTATAAAGGGCCACTTAAAATGCTTTTTCACAAAGCAATTTACAATTTTGGTCATTTGTACAGTGACATCACAACAATGACCCTCTCCAAAGACCTGAATCAGCAGCCTTCCGGTGACAAGATCACCCTGAAGTTAACAGAGCTCCAGAAATGCGACCAATCGATCAACTGATCGATCGACCGATCAACTCAGCGCAACTAAGTTTGTTATTTTACTGCGTGGCATGCAGCCATATCATACTTTCTATAAATCAGCTTTTATTGGCTTTTCTATGAATATCTAGACAATCAAATAAGCGTTAATTGATTATGTGATGTGATTGGTTGGACAACGATTGAAAGGCCACGAAAGAAATATTTTTCTATAAAGTACGGTACGGCTTTATGCCATGCAGCAGAACAACATATGTTTAGTTACACTGACTTACATTTAGCTTCATTCCTTTGGCTCTTTAGCTCATTGTATTGAGGTCTGTGCCAGCAGTCCACCCCCAAGAGCACTACATATGGTGGAGAATGCAGACTTTCCCCCAGCGCTATCCTCATTTAAAACTCATACCATTTGGCACAAGCACAAGAACAATAAATTTTGAAAAGAATCTACTCTCTCTGACATTTGTGGTGCGGCCAGTAGCGGACCAGAAGGAGCCACAGGAATATGAAGTTCCACTAACAAGGAATAAAACAAAGGGCGTTTGGATGAAATTGACCCTGCTGCGTTGAGCACAGCCTCTTCTTCCACAGCCCTGGCCTACTTCCTGCGTTTATACATCTGTCTACACAATCGCTGCTCCGTTGCCCAAAGTCACGACAGCCAACTGAGAACAAGAATGCTCTCTTTTCTCTTCAACAGCATATACATTGTATTAGTTGAAACGTACATTAGTTATTGAAGCAGGACACCCTAATGTCCTTGAGGACTGTAATCCACTTACAGCCCAAATATTAAGATATATGGGAACATTGTAATACAGCCACAGGCTATTTTTGTATTATCAGGACTAAGACAAAAGAGGGATTCTGAGCCGTGCTTTATCACGCTTTATTGATACCCTGCCAGACACAACAAGCAAAACAAGTCAGCTTTCTGAGCAGCATAATAAATGGAGTGTAGTATACTATACTGCAATGTTTGAATAGCAGGCTTTTGTTGTTCTAATTGCAATATTGTGTTCTATACAACTTACCATGTCACGCTGCTCCAGCCCTTCATAGCTACTGATTCAGCACAGACATGCTGCACTAGACAACTGTGCAATATGTCTGTATGAACATGCAGTATGAAGACCACCAACGTAGACACACCTGTCACTAAAAAGAGGCCACACTGCAAGTAATAGTTTCCAGCAGGAAACGTAACAATTTAACATTTTGAGTAGCTGAGCAATAAAAATGCTCTGATAACTGTCGAAGATAATTAAACAAAAAGTTCAAGAGGCTCTAATGAAAGTGATTAATCTGACAAAACGCTGACACAGTGAAAAACCAAACTGCAGCTCAGATCATTTATTTCAGTGTAAAAGCTAATATGTGGATAACGTCAACATCAGTGACACAGGCTGTCAAATTCCAACTTTAAACAATAAACAGAGACACACACGTAGTGTACATTTATGCACACTGTGTATATGAACGCGAAACAGAGAGGCACCCAACAAAAACTATACATTAGAAAAATAAGCCATAAATTTACTCTCACCAATACACCATTTAAGAGAGAGATGAAAGAGGTTTATAAAAATGTTCAGCAGCTTAAGTTTACCAACTCCATCGTATATTGAAGTTAGGAGCCAAATGAAGTGCGCAAATGACATGTTTCGACATACATGCATATATAATTCAGCTCTGTCAACTAGGACAAATAAATGGCAAAAAAAAACATTGCACGCTGCAATGTATCTTCATTTACTTGTCCTGCTCACAGTTCTGCTAAAGACAAAATTAAAGAATGAATTTGAATATCTATTAAATGTTTGATTTGGAGCTTTAAAGCATGAACTGGACCTTTAGAAAGCAGAAGCCATTTACTGTATAAAACTGCAGATAAGTTCAACAGTCCTTCAAAAATATTCATAATTTTTAATATGCATATTTTTTGCTAGGTGGTATGTATTACACCCAAAAAAAAGTTGGGCTCGTAACACGATATTACATAAAATAACATGAATGAATGAATTTGTTTTTGTTGAGTGTTATTCCTATGTCAGATGTTAGGGGCTGTCATTTTTCCATATGTTCAAAGCTATCCCCCCTTGTCAAATGTTAAAGGATATCCTTTTGCCATGTGTTCAATGTTGTCCTCTTGCCAGATGTTACAGCTAATCATTTTGCCACATGTTCATAGCCATCCTCTGTACATATACAGTATATGTGGCTTCTCAAAGTTGTGCTCGTGTCATATTCTTATGATTATTCCGGTGTGCAGCTTGCAAAAATTTAGACATCTTTTTGCATATGCAGGCTGTTCTGATGACAGTCTTTCCACAGCAAATTTCTCATTACCCAGTATTTTATATTTTGCTTGCATTTTCCCCCATGATTGAGGCACAAACTGTTTAGACAACCCCTGTGCTAACAATTCAAACCAATCGTTGCTGTTTTACGAAAGCACAAATGAACTACCTGGTCTTGTGCATGTCCCACGCCCATCTCTATTTCTTGTGTCAGGTGATGAACAAATATGACCAGGCAGCCAGGTGGAATCTCACCTGAAGGCACCAGGCAACACAGCAACAGCGAACGCACCAAGTTCGAAATCTCAAAATCTGGTCGTAAAATACACAGAAACGTATCTAGTACAGTGGAAATGAAAAGTTTCTGCTTATTTTATGTGCAAAAGGTTGCGGATTATGCACAAAATGTTACAAACGCCACTCTGTGTACCTTCCACACAAAATATAGTGGAACAGAAAAGAAACTTTTCCAGAGAAAGTATGCCTCTTCATTTTAACAATTTTTATTTGCTGGTGAATACAGTTGCACCTCTTGTGATTATAATTCATTGTGGGACTGAAACATGCATCTGTTATTTTCACATTGCCAAACCTTATGCGAAACTTCCACAAAGAGAGTGAGCAGAAAGAGAAAGGATTCCAGAACTCACTCAAGGTTTTGTTTTCAGATACTAGAGGTGTCATTCTGTAGAGGCTGTTTCCATGTTATGAAGCATGTTTGCACGAAGTTCATTCGTCTTCCAGGCAGTACTGTAATCTTTTTCAAGGTTTATCTGGTGCTGACTGTGTGCAGCCCTATAGTCAAATGAAGTCTATATGCAAAATCTCCCTTTTTACAGCAAATGCCAACAGTTAACATTTACTTTGTTTACTTATATATAAAACACAGAGTATTAAATACAAGGTATTAATGTGCATAGTCATGTTTGCGTAAAGATAAGGTATGCTTATTTTTGCACTACCAGAAACATACACAGCAACAGTATTAGAATTTTAGAAATAATTATATGTTCTTCAACAAATGTAATCGTCACATTTATTTGAAACTTCCAATTATCTAAAAATACACTCCGGCAAGTGCAATCAGGTGCCCGGTTACCACAGTGTGGAAGCTTGTACGATTTGTGAAAGCTTGCAAAGGTCTCCTGCATTTTCTCTGGGTATAAAAAGACATCAAGGTAAAAGCATACTATTAGATGAATTCATCACCATGGATGTCAGATTTTTATATTTTTTAAAATTAAAAAAGGAACCAGTTTCCTCATGAAGCACCTGTTTTCTCATAGACTTTGGGCATTTTAATTTAGAGGCCAGGGAATCAAAAACAGAAATGAAATTTAAAAATTATATATTATTTACATGTAACAAATCTGTATGTATTTAAAACATCACAGTGAGAAACACTGATTGCATTTGCATATAGCATCATCTTTTCATTAGTTTATCATAACAAGAATGCAGTATAAAGCCATTCAGACATAATAAAGCTTTAGACCTCTATGTTCTTTCATCATGTGCAGGAATTTGCCATTCTCTCCCCATAAGTATACTTTCCCCACCTATATATAATGCATCAACCAGCATTATATATAACCACATATATACAACCAGCGATTCTCTGGTCCACCTCAGATGGTTATCATCCAAATATTCCTGCTCTTTCCAGAAGTCACGTCCCTCTCCCTGCAGGATCATATTCCAGCAGAAACACTCCACCAGGACAAACCCTACTATATTACTCTATTCTTGCTTCCCAAGTCCTCTTACTTGCCATCTGTTCCACCCTATCGCACACCCCATGGCCCCCCGCAGACTGCTCCCCCCAACCGGCCCCATTTTCTCATACCTCATGAGTGTGGAACTGCTCCTTCACCACCTCCACGTGAGAAGAGATGGGGGCCTGGGCCTGTAAGGTGTCCTCAGCACACAGCAGCCAGGTCAGCACCTCCTCCAGAGCAGCCTGGTACCTGTCCAGCTGGAGGTCTCCCCGTGGAATGGGGCTGCTGGCAGACTCCTCAGGCTGGCTGTCAGGGGACTGGAGAAGATGAGGGCAGAAACTCAACAAATTGACCATTACATATAAGCATCCAGGGATCTCACATACTCTGCAATTTCATTTTAACATCAGAACACATGCAATAGAACATCAAACACATCACTGTACAACAGCACACAAACAGACAGTATACTGAGTGTTGTTTTACAAACACATGGCCATGTCTTACTACAAGACATTAAACTGACAGATCCATTGCCAAGTAAAAAACTAAAAAGTAATGTATTAATTATTAGAACAGATTGTCTTTTTCAAACTAATCTGGAAAATAAAACATCAAATGAAGTAAATGAAAAAGAATAAAATAATACCGCAAAGAATCATTACATTAATAAGCAACTTATAAATCTCAGATACATTCGTTCCTTTGCCCACTTCCTTTTTATAATTTTAATACTTCACTTTTCCGTTTACTACTTTTTTTTATATTAGCAGTTTGCGTTTTAGCATTTTGTTTTTGTATTGCTATTTTTGTTCTGTTTTACGACGTTGCTTCAAATATTAATACTTTGTTTTTCATATTCCTAATTTGTTTTATGGATTACTTTACCAACTTGTTTTGCCTTTTTCATTGCGTTTTGCTTTGCGTCACCACTTTCTTGTGGACCGAAGTGACACTTTCACTGACCATCGCAACACTGAAAACATGGATTACTCGTTTGCTCTTTACGTGCCAGTCCTCGTCCTCCACAAACTAGACTCACAGTGACGCATTTTAACTCAAAACTGAAATAGTTGCAAAAAACCAAAAATAAAAAAAAAATGCATTATATTTTTCTTTAAACAATACTGTATTGTAAATGTTTGAATATTGCACTGGTACATATGTTTTACAGAACAGTACTGCGTGTGTTTTATACGACACGTGAAAAGACCCTGCTGCTTCCTCCTGGTACAACTGCATTTGATTCACTGTGATCCTATGTGCCTACAGGACTGTAAAAAGTTACCCGAACACAGTAACAGTTATTTATAATTAAAATAAGTATAAGCTTTGAATATGGATGCAAATAGTATAATTATTAGATAAGAGGTGTAATGTAAAATAAAATTCATCTGATAATTAAAAGTCGTACAAACAGATTCTAAAACCGCCAGCAAAAAAAAAAAAAAAAAATCAAAACCAGAACAGGTCTGCATGCTTTTCAATCATTTAATTCACACATGAATGAGAAGCTACATGATGCATGCGAGTATATCACTCTGAAAAATATGTGTGGAATGTGTGTATGAATTTGTTTTGTGAAATGTTGATGCATTAGCAAGCTTTGCATTCTCACAAGCACAAGATATCCTACATGTTGAACATTCTCCCTGTTTCATTACCTGCACCAGCTAAGTTCCTAATGTGAGATCATTTCACTTTAGCTTTTGCCCACAAAAACAGTATGGAGGAGTACCCAGTATGACTTACAAGAAACCTTAAAAATGTGTTTGATATTGGTATATTCCAAAAAGAAAAATATACATATGGATGTTGAAACTTTTTTTTAAGTATGAGTTCTATGAGTTGTTCCAAAAAAAGCAAGTGTAAGTAGCCTAAAATATTTTAAAAGACAATACTCTACATTCAGACATGTTTCAGAATATTTTTTTTTAACATTAGTGAATAGCGAATTCGTACATGGTGGCAAACTCCTTATAACTCATTATCCACCCGCCAGTCCCTTATACATTCCTCCAGGGGGCAAAAGTCTATAGCTGGACTGGAGCAGGACACTGAGGACACTGGTACTGATGTTACAGTAACATGAAGAACTGAGGCCATGTGGTTTGAAGCAGGAAGTTTACAAAGAGATCGTGAGACCAGAAGCAGGGAGTAAAGAAAGAGACAGACCTGTGAAGTAAAGCGTCTCTTCTTTTGTTCAGGTGACTTGACATAAGCTGCTTGAGTGTAGGCATAGCTTTTGTAGCGTGGTTTAGGAGTAGGGGAGGGGCTGCGAACTCGACCCTGAGCCACACTCACTGTAATCTGAGAGATTAGGAAAAGAAAGAGAAAAGGAGGGAAAGAATCGTGGGCAGAGTGAGGAAAACTCTGAGGGAAATGAAGTAGAGGGAATAGCACTAAGAATTACAGAAAGCCTTAGTCTGCAACCTACTTTTAGCCTACCAGTTACCTCAAAGTGACATCCAGGCTAAAGTATACCAACCGTGTACCATCATCTATCCTAAGGTACAATTTACCATCATCCAGTCTAGGGTATAGTAACCATGTAATGTCAAATATACCATCTCCTAGGCTTTGGAAATCATCCATTCCACAGTCCAACAACTATGTAGCACCGTGAAATCCACATTATAAACCAAATAATATTATCCAGAAGTTGCAGAAGTACCATCTTCCAACCTTACAAAGTCAACCAGTAAAACCAGCCTGTCAACAGACTACCAATCATGTACCAATGTACAGTATACCAGCACTACAAAACAAGTCAATAGACCACCAACCATGTAGCATCATCCAGAGTACCATCTTACAGCCTTACAGAGTCAGGCAGTCTATCAACCCTATAAAACAAGCTAGCCGACAGACCACCATCCATGTGACATCAGCCAGTCTACAGGTCATTAACAATATTACCCACCAAATCTATAGACCACTAGTAATGCAACATCATCCACTGTAGTTATCCAGCTGAGTCCTTTAATCTAAACAACATTTTTTCCAACATATAACATCCTCCAACGTTACAGTCCAGAACCAAACCTAGTTTACCACCATTATTCCACAACCCATATAACATTTTAACAGTTGTTTAAGACAGTATGCTGCTGTCTACCAGCTGTATACTGGTATTACTGTACCATCATATAGTCCAGAGTCGTGCAACATCATCACTCTTTCAATATAGCAACTTTCTAACACAGGACCTAAAGACTATGAGCCTTCAGGATGCAAATGATAAAAAAGGCCCAATCCACAGTTGCCTTTTAAGATCTATTTCTACCCATTACTGTAACATCCAGGCATGCAGTCTACCAAGAGTAAAATCGAGTTGCTAAAAAAACAAGAGAAAAATGAAAGAGAGAATAAGCATTTGAGATTAATTATTTTCTCCCATTCTCTTTTATGTTTATTGGGTTCCCTTTAATCAGGACTAAACATTTGAATTATTAATTAACTGTTATAGGTTTCTCTCTAGAATTGCAGAACTGCACTGTTCCAGAGCACAGGTTAAGCCCTATAGTTAAATCTTTAATTTAATTATGATTTATGTCTTTTGCTAATTGTAGAAAGGAGTTCCACAGCAGTCTAACACAACATTTCACCATGGGAGGGAGGGTTTAAATTGACCATCTTGCTTGACAAGGAATTGCCTCCTTCAGACGTGTTGGACATCTGTGGGACTGTAGTTAGAAATGTGCCTGCAGTGGGAGATGTGCTGCTTCTCCAACTCATTTGCTCGCTCTCCCGCTCAGTGTGCCCTACAGAGTGGAAAGGAAGCAGTGGGCTAGAGTCCCAAGAGCCTCAGCCAATATTGGCGTTTATCCCAAGGACAGGTTGAGATGCACACCTCGGTCTGAGGTCCGAGTAGGATCAACTGGGAATTCAACAGCTGCGTGGCACAAGTAACATCAGTCATTCATAGCCAGGGTGGCCCGAGTCCACCGGGTTATCTCAGCTAATGGCTACATAAGTAACCCCTAGGGACAAACTGGACTTCTGCAAGTTGTTGGTCTCTTGCTGTAAGGAGGTCTGTATGTACTTCACGATGTGACAAATAGCTGTAGGCTGACAGGCATGTTTATCAACTGCGTGAGCACACACTCTGCCCTCGAGGGAACTGGAGCTCGCAAAGTGGACATCCAAGGTTAAGAGATAATTGGCAATGAGTAAATTGGGGTGAAACCGGCAGGGGGGGGGGGGACTTCTGTAATGAGACGGAAGAGGTAATACCACCACAGGTGGGTGGCCTCCTGCAGCAATCCACTGTAATGGAAACCTGACAGTGCAACAGTGCAAAGCAAGATCACTGCAACACCTCGAGAGGTATGTGGATGCATGCACTATACAGCCACAACAAAACCATGGTAAGCGTGCCACATTACCATGGTAACAATGCTGAAATAACACGAGGTCCAAATGTGAAGCAGCCAAAGGTTTCAGCCATGCTTTGTAGAGAAATGATTGCAGATGACAATGGACACACATGACTACTGTGATGAGTGTATCATGATGTCCACGTGGCCTCTTTCAGATGCCTCTGTGTTTGTAAGTTTACTTTTCCCCTTTATTTCAAAGATGATTGTTGTCATCCCTGTCGGAAATCCGTACCTCCATCAGGTGACTGACCTGTTGAGAGAAGCGCTGTTTGCCCCGCACATGGACGTGCTCCTCCAAAACAACCGGGCCTGAAGGCAACATCTCCACCTCTTGGATGGCCTCCATAGTGACACCATGTGGTAGGACTTGGAACAGCGAGGTGACGTACATGAGGATGGACTTCTTATCTGGGTGTACTGTTGCCACATCTAAGATAAAGACAGAGTTTTATTAATTGTTTTGCAATTAAGACAGTTTGGAAAGGTAAGCGGACAGATGACAACATTTTGTGAGTAACTATCACTGTTCACGATTTACAAAAGTATGACACAGCCATGGTGAAGAATACGTGTGCATGTGTTCAGAAGAGAGGACGGCAGAAAAAGAAAGGAAGAGTGCGAGCGAGCCGATCAGTAGGGTGGTCATGTTGCTCTGTGAGCTATTTTTAACTCCCTTTTATTGCTCCTTTCTGGCGCATCAAGAACCATAATAACCCACAGAGACAGGAAGCATTTTATTCGTCGTTAGTTCTGATGAGACTCCGTACACTTCTGCATCTCTTCTCCCTCCCTCACACAAACAGAATCACACGAAGGTTCACGCACAAATAGCTGCACACACTCCCTCAATTTGCAATGCTTCGTTTTTCTTTTATAACCCCCCACCCCCCTCCACCGTGCCCCATAGAAAAAATACAACTCAGACATGCATTAAAAAGCATACGCCCTCTTTACCCCCCCCCCCCACATGCGNACCCCCCACCCCCCTCCACCGTGCCCCATAGAAAAAATACAACTCAGACATGCATTAAAAAGCATACGCTCTCTTTACCCCCCCCCCCCCACATGCGCGCGCACACGCACACACACACACACACACACACAAAAGGAACACACATACACAAATGAGCACAATATTGTACCTCCTCTCTTGTTAGAGGAAGGATCTTGGTTTTGTTCAGGGATGCTGCAGCACACTGAGATTTGGTCTGTCTACAAGAGGGAGGACCTGGAGCTGAGTTCTTCTGAAAGCTATGTGTAACACATCAGCTCTCCGCCACATTAACATTAACAGCCCGGGTCTTTCACATTGCTACTGTACTGCAATTACACCAGCTGGTGTTTTGAAATGCCAAGTGAAAAATTAGTGAAATATTGTAAACATAATGGATTTTAGAAAATGGGTTTTGCCATTACATTTTCATATTTAGCTGATGCTTTTCTACAAAAGTAAGTTACAATGTTAAATGACTTACAATGATTTAGTCATTTATACAGCCAGGTATTTCTGCTGGAACAATTTATGGTAAGTACCTTTGCTGAAGGATACCACAGCTGGAGGTATGTTCAAACCTGGGTCCTTGGAGTGGAAGGTGGCAGCTCTAACCACAACCTCACCTGCTGCCCCAGGTACGTTCTATGGACAGCCATAAAAATCCTTCTCCCTTTTCAAAGCTTTTATGTTTTTCTTTAATTCAAGCTATTTTATCAAACACCAGGTGTTTACAAATTACATTTGTAACTGAACTGCAAGTGCTAAAGTGACCTGTGTGAATGTTCATGCAAACCAGCTACTTGCTTTGTGGTTAATCGAGCAAATAATTACCTCTCTCCTCCTTACCGCTGCCCAGCTCTCGCCTCCCAACATTACAGCCACCCCACATCATTGAGGCCTCTTCCAGGGCTGTCCCAGGGCCCCCGGCGCACCACCACCCAGCTGCTGCCCCCCCAAACAAGAACTTTGGATGTTTTACTTCCACACCACCCTTCCACACTTGTCATTTTTTTGGCTGTGTCTCAGGGCACAACTGTAAGCCATGACTGAAGGTTGAAATGCCAAAGCTTTGATCCACATCTCAACATCAGCAGAGTCTAGAGAAGGTGCTGCGATTTCAAATAATTTTCCACCATTCGTCAGATTATAAGTCATTATTTGCATAAATCAGTTGCTGTACGGCAGTTTGGCTCAGTAAACAATTTAATCAGACCTGAAAAATGTCTGGTTCTTTCTATCTGTCATCTAACCAAAAGAATGTTGGAAAACTATTAAAAAAAAAAAAACAGCAGACCTTGAAGCTCTCAAAGGTCAGGGCTGCACATCACTGGTCTAAGTACTCTGTGGAATTGAATCGCCATATCTAAATTGCAGTGATGTAGGCTAACAGGTGCTGGCAGGTACAAAGATGCAGTAGTTTTCTTCAAGCTGCACACATATTGTCCAATCCATGGTACACCTAGGGTAAATACACGTGGCCTCTTAATGCTCATTCACGCACACTGTACAATCACTACATTTATCTCACTATTCCCCCATTACAGCTTCATTTACAGAGATTCAAACTACTTTTTTTTTTTTAACTCCAATTCTCAAAAAAACCTGACAGCTTCTTGCGCTGATTATTGCTGTGGTACACAACCTTTCAGGCATTTCTCATAATAGAACCTTATCTACACTCTCCTTACAGCCTAACTGTCCATACCTCACATATGCTACAGCTATGTCCCCACAGCCTGACTCTACAGCTTCATTGCCACTATCTCTCACATATCTTTAATTCAGATCTCTACATAGTTCCAGTGAACATAGCAATGAATGACAGAGAGGTAAATAGGGAGCAGAGTAATGGATAGCAAGAAGGTAAATGGAGGGCAAAGTAATGGATGGTAGGGAGGTAAATAGAGAGTAGAGTAATGGACAGCAGGTGGGTAAATGGAGAGGGGCTGCACTTGGCAGTATCTGACTTTAGTAACCGCCTCCCTTATATTTCAGTTTAAGTCCTGACACTGGGCTATGAAATAAATGACACAGACTTCCTGCAGCTTTAGTTTGCAGCCATGTCTCCGCTGATTCAGCCTGTTCTGGAGAGTAACACCATTCGTCATTCATTTCTTTTCACCTGGACCGTGCTATAGACCAGCGGTGGGTGTGTCTGTTGTCAATATAATAGCGCTGTGTCCCTGTGATTCGCATGGCTGTTATCTCTGTGCCGCTGGTGTTTCTCGGTGCTGGACAGGAATGTGTCAACTGGAGTGAACCACAGGGTATGTTACATCTCAGTGATTTGTAGGAACAGAACCAGTGTGTCACACATAAATCAGACTGGGTTAACACAAAGGGATTTTGATAATGCAGGACAACATTAAGGTGTATGCAGCAATTAATTGCCTTAACCAAAATATGCTGCTTTATACAGAATATTTCAACAGGTAGAATGCTAGGAAGGTCTCAGTGTCACATAGCTGTCTAGACCAGGTATGATCACAACGTTTTTTTTTTTTTTTTTTTTTTAATTTTGACCCCTTTACACCACACCAATAATAAAAAAGGTTAGCAAACACTAACAAAAAAGGTTTTAATCTAGAATAAAAATTGAAATGTTGCCTGCTTCATAGACAAGGGGAGATTCTGAGGTAGTTTATCTTATAATTAAGGGGCTCAGTTACAAAAGGCTTAGCCACAAGATTAACTTTAAACTATTCTTGTGTGTAACAAAAGCTTAGTAACAGCGAACAAAGCAATTCTGGAGGGTTATATGGCGCAAGAAGCTTCTTCAGACAGCAGCGCTTCCCTACAAAACGGCTACTATTACACAACTTCCATTCTTTTCTGCTTTTCTCCACAACAGAAGATGAGCCGCCCAGCAAGCTCAACATGATGAAGATGAGAAGAGGGGGTTGACAATGGCTAACATCAAATGCAGTCTGGCAGTGTTGCAGTGCTGATAGAATGGATGAAAATGACCTTAAGCATGAGAAGAAACATCTAGTACAACAAAGAAAGGCACTCCACTTTCTTAAATAAATCAGCCCGTCTCCATTCTGGCCTTTAATGCCGTGGAAGGCAAGTGCATAAACTGTATGTTAATACAACTGTCTTGATGCTGAGCAGAGGAGATTCCATGTGGCTTACTGACCTTCTCGTTCAAAGAGGAGGACTCTCAGAACTCTGAAGCTAGCAGTCAGTCAGAAATCTAAGCTACGTTACGGAAGTCAGCCAAATAGAGAAAGGAAACAGAGAAGTGCAAGGCTTTCAGGCAGCTGGCAGTGTTGCTGTCCACACATGCCACCCATTTGCTGTATACCTCACCATTTTTACCCTTTCACTAATCAACAATGGGCTCCACAATGACAATGAATGAAGGATGAATGGATGAAGCAGGTTGTACATTTGCATCAGGAAGGCTTTTTATGTTATGTTTGGCTGTTGCTTGAAGCCCATATGTAGCTTCAGACTGGCATGGCAAGCATAACAGTGTGATCGCATTCATGTGAGCACTTGTAGCTCTTGGCTAATTTGCTTGACACCCTCCCAAGCGTTCCCAAACCCTCTCTCACCCTCAGGGTCCAGCAGTTTCTCTATGCCCAGGTGGTTTTTGGCGATGCTGAAGGCATGGTCCAACCTCTCGATGGCTGTTTGTTGCTGTTCCACACAGCTCCACTCAAACAGATCAGGCCTGGGGGAGGCACAATATGCTTTAATCTCATCACACTTCCCTTTAAAGCAGGCAGGCTGTGTTTACACCACACTATCCTTTAATATATGCTTTGGTATCACCTCAACAACTAACAAAATATACAGTAGCCCCATCAGAAACATCTCATTAAAGCATGAAGTAAAGTAGACTAGAGCAAGAAAACAAGGCTGCTTTATGAATTAGAAGAAAACTGAAAACCAGAATAGAATAATACACAAAAGAGTGTTATATTGAGCAACAGAAAGGTATATTCAGTAGGGCATATAGAGGAATGGAGTGGGCCATTCAGACTAGGGCAAGGTGATAAACTGAGAGGGTGGCAAACAGTACAGCTAAAGCAGAAGAGCCCTTGGGGTGCTAAGGCTGCAAAAGTAGTATTAGAAAGGGTGTCAGGGTGCATGACCTGCACCAGTGACCTGTGATTTCCCACCTGTGGCTGTGGATGAGGGCATTGAAGGCCAGCCCATCAGTCCAGCTACTGGAGAAATTGACCACATTGACCCGCTCGTAGTCCCGAGTTGACTGACGCACCCAGCTCAGCAGAATCTTTTCACTGTTGGTTTGCTGTAGGTCAGCCATCACATCTTTCATCACATCCTTTACCTGTGGGGGGGGGGGTGACACACACACATCACACGGGGGGGGGGGGGGCGCCCCTTTGAAATTTTAAAAATGTTTTCAAAAAAA